>JAYGXS010000005.1:41028354-41084689 GCA_036362985.1 Ligula intestinalis
TAGTGTATCGCATGCCATGTCCCAGAAATAATAGGAGACAAACCGGATTTATACTGGGTTCACGAATATAAGTTGGCTGTTCGACTGGGTAACAAATAATCGCAAGTGGCGGCCCAAACCCATCAGACGGGTTATGGTTTTTACTTCGCCTCTGCGAGGATAATTGCCCACGCCAGCAGCCAGACAGGGTGAGAACTAATTGAGGCCTGGACGTCCGATGACATCTCAGTTACCTGATGCATCGGGCTAGCGGTCGCATAGTTTGCCATGCGCAGGTAATTCTAGACACACTGCACTGGTGGTTAATTGGGCCTTCCCCTCCACCCATCCGTCCCGTTGACTGTCAATTGACCCTTCCCCTATAAAGGCTGCTTGTATTTTGCTGACAGTTTTTCTCTGACGCTGGACTTCAGCAAGAGTTTCAAAGCTCAGACTAATTAAACAGTGATTCCGATGATCGCACTGCTTCTACTTTTTCTTCTTCTGCTTCTCCCTCTTCTCAATCTAGATTAAGGCAGACTATCCTTACAGACGGCATTCGTACGCCTATGCGCATGTTTCAGACTGTTCTTCGATTAAGTATGATTTAGGATTCCCGAGGGAATCCGAAACGACAGGAAAATAAAGTTCTTGTTCCAGTGATCACATATTCTTCGTCAAAACTGCTGCCTGGAACTCGTATATTTTCTTCTACCGGCATTCGTTTGCCTCTTTTCTTTCACTCGTTTCTGTGGTATGAGATTTAATCACCAAACAACGCGACATCTGGAAAAGTGAAGACGCGAACATATAGCAACTTGGCTCGATCAATCTCAAGGCCAATCACCACCCAAATTATTTATACGAACCACAAAGTGGACGCGAACGAGGCCTTTTGGGTCATACACCACATGCCGACACACTTCTCCAAAGGCCTGCGCAAAAGGGGTGCTAGTCACAGCAGAGGCAGTGGTAATACCTATGAGAAAACCTACTCTTAGCCGTCAAAATGCGCTGGTACAAGCAGACTGCCTCCCTTGACCGCTACACGCGGGAATCACATGCCTTTTGAATCCAAGCCGTCCAAAAACACACCAAACGAAGCCACAGAGGATGATAAAGCACAAGCTGTGCGGCTGACGCACAGACCTCAACCAGCTGACAGTGAGGACATTCCTCCTGTCTTCTCTGAGCATAGCAACCAACGTCCTAAGTGCGCTGACGTTGGCATTTAGGAGACGAAGGAAAACCCAGACGCATAAATACACCAACCAACACCCCCAAACTGACGATCACATAAGCACAGCAAATAACAAATCGTTTTTATCCGCAACGTCACACGATTAATGACCGAAAACAATTGTTCGCCAGTATGAGTATATTTTGTTTGCATGTGCAAATTCTTCCCTTTATCAGTCTGCAAATCAAGAACTTCAAACCATTAGGACGGCCCAGCACGCGAGTCATCACTCGGGCCGTTCTGAGGCAAGAGAACAAAGGAAGCCAACATACTAGTGGAGACAAGCAGAACGGAACATAAAGGCAAACTTCAAAGGGCTGACACCGAGGACGCATGGACAGTTGCCGGCAGGGTTCTGAGGTCATGCATGACAATGGGACCAGAAGGGACGTATGCACATGTGAGCGTCACAGTGGCACGAGGTGTAACGCTGAGGACACTTCAGGATGCCTGCTCGCATGGGACACTAGTGGAGGGGCTAAGAGGGAACAAAGGCTGCCAGTCCTTTAATACACAAACGCCGCTGGAAGCGGCACTCTGCTCCTAGACCACGCGACTGTGTTACCCTAGATGAGATTCTGCCGCTAGCGACACGAGACTATGTTGCCGCGGCTGGACTGTGTTGAGAAGAGACCGACGATTGAAGACACGCTGTTGGCGGACACAGCATGAGCGGCAGAAAAGACCCAGCTGCAGACACTACCGAAGCTGCAGACACTACTGAAGCTGCAGACAAGACCGAGGTACAGAAACTACTGAGGTGCAGAGAACGCGGGGTGCAGAAAAGACCGAGCTGCCCATGAGGACAAGCTGACGGACACAGAAGACAGAGTTGATGTACTAGCAGAAACAGTTGTAGTAAACTATCCTCTGCTTTCGTGTCTGCATTCATTTCCTAACATACATTTTTGTCTTTCAGCTAAGGTTTTTGTTAAAACTAGTGGCCGCAGGTAACTGCCTATGCCAGCTAGATACCGCAAGAAATTTGCAGATCCTGCCGGTGCATAGTTTGATTGGTACTGCTGTTCAAATTTTAGCAAACAGACGCCAAGATCTACAAAAGTATTTTAATCTGAATCTCTCACAATTCTGTCCACATTCTGCCCCATCAACGTCTCAGTGCCCCATCAACGTCTCTTATACAAGCTCAGCCGCATAGGGGTAAGGGGAAACCTTTTGCAGTGGATAGCAAACTTCTTGACTGGTCGGACCCAGACCGTATGTATTGGCGAACAGCGGTCGTCGGAGGTAGCAGTTGAGAGCGGGGTTCCACAGGGATCTGTTCTTGGCCCTATTCTCTTCCTTATATATATTGATGACTGCATAAGCGGACTAGACTGCGAAATCGCAATGTTTGCTGATGACATAAAACTTTGGAAGGTCAAACGCAACCAAGACGATGAATTAAACCTCCAGGCAAATTTGCATAGACTGGAGCAATGGTCGACCCTTTGGCTCATGCCATTCAATGTGGCCAAATGCAACCTAATGCGCTTTGGTAGAACCAGCCCTACGCCTCGGAGGGTGTATTACCTGAATCACACGCCGCTGCCAGAGGTTGAGGCTCAGAAAGACCTGGGGTTGTGGTTCATGCCTTCACTGAAGCCATCACTCCACGTCCTGAAAGTGGCTAAATCCGCAATGTCGAGCTTGTATCGAATCAAGCGCGCCTTTGCTAAGTTTGACAAAGTTGTATTTGGCAAGGTATTCGGCCCGTTCGTGCGACCTCAACTGGAATTTGCCATCCAAGCCTGGAGACCTTGGACAACCAAAGACAAAAAAAACCTCGAAAGGGTACAAAGATGTGCAACAAAATAAGTACGAGGCCAACAGAACCTCCCTTATGAGACCCGATTGGTAAATCTTGACTTGTTTCCTCTGGATTACAGGCAGATACGTGGGTACCTAATCCAGGCATTTCGCATGTTGCGTGGTCAGGATTGCTGCCTTCAAACAAATGACTTCTTTGAGCGGACCACAACCTCTAGGCTGCGAGGACACCCCCTCAAATTACGTGTGACTGGGGCAAGACTTGACCCAAGAAAATTCTTTTTCTCTAAGAGGGTAATCCAGGCATGGAATGCCCTTCCTGCGGATATTGTCATGTCCCCTTCAGTGGATGTTTTTAAGGCAAACCTAGACCGATAAAATGAGTATCGTCACGATTAAGTACTCCAAATCCAATCACTGAAGTATTCCGATTCTAAAAATTGAAGCGCTCTACATCCAAACCCTGAAATGCTAGAAATGCTATAAATATATGCTAATAGTAATTTGTAAGTTGTATTATTATTAGTTATTAACCAAATGAGTTTCGGACATTATCTACCTATGACGTCTCTACTAACTATGCGATCTGCGCCGATCGTGTCTGAGGACGCACCTACCGCACCTATGGTCCTAGGCTAGGCGGCCCTGTCACACCCTTTCTCGTATCGACCGACTGCTGACAACGTGGTGGGTTCCTCGGCTCTTGGCACAGCAAAGGCGTATCATGGTCGCATCACCGGTCTTTGGGACGTTCTCGTGACTCCGAGGTCTCATCCTCGCATGTTCCTTCGGGTGTAGATATTACTCGTCATGGACGCCATGGCCACCGTCAACATTCACAGAAGCATCATGCCCCTATCATTCACACGCTTCCCCACGAGCCACAGTTTTTCTCCTAAAAACCAAAAATGACATTCCATTTTGAATTATGAGCCAGCTTTAGGAGTTTTTTCACTGTCTGCTATTCTTCCTCAGTTACACTGCTGGCTCGTGTAAACTGCGTGTGAGTTTATTACTTGAAACAAGCGAGTAGTCGTTTGAAACTGTGTCAACGACTTCTTTAGAATGTTCGGCTTTGCCGATGCATTTCTTAAATCCTATGTACCAAGAGGGAGTTCAAAGGCTTTTGCCTATATTTCCATTAATAAATTTGACTTGTCTTGACTTGACTTGACTTGACTTAAGGCCTTTGAGTTAACCTTGATACATGCGCGCTATTTTAATTAGCATCTTCTTGATCCAAGTGCTCTTGTATGGCTCTTCCAGAAAAAGCTAAATTAGGTGGCTTTGTTACTGCAGAAGTCCTGTTGACGATTGCGGGTATTTTTTCCTATTTAATTACTGTCAGTTTATGTACCGGTACTCGTCCTTCAATTTGTTCAGCCTTTCCGTAGAGGATATTTTGAAAATGATACTTCGATTGCGTATCCCGTAAAACCCAACACGGTATCAATGGTGAGCGCAGCCTTTTTTGCTCTTGCTACTCCAATACTTGCGGTACGTTGACTTTAAGTTAATTCGTAGATTTTTCTTTTTGAGATAGGCTACGCTTACCAAGAGCGTTTTCCTAAACATACCAGTACGGGAATGCCCATGGTACAGTTTGATTACTCCATCATTTGGTGTGTAGGTCATTATTCAACTTTATAAGTTGATTGGAATGGTTGCCCTATCTTTTGGCATACTTCTTCTTGTATTGCAAGTTGGCAAAGAAACGATTGGCAGTTTACGACCAAATTTTCTCGAAACGTGTATCCCAAATAAAATAAGTGGCCGTGGCTACATTACAGACTATTTCTGTCAAAACAGCGATCCGAAAGTCGTTGAGGAAGTAAGGTACGTTTGTGTGCTTAATATGTCTTTGCGTGACTGTGTGCACATAATTGCATTTTAGCTTCTAGTGATTGTGATTGTAAGGAGATTTTGTGAATAGCGAAGATTTCCGTGAACTAGATTATCTCTAGAACGGCTCTTCTTTTTGTGTATGATCGACCCCCGATTTATCTTCAAGGTCAATAGCGTTCCCGGTGGCGCCTTCCTTCCAAATGAGGACGAATTAGATTGACTGAGCGAACTCCAGCTTCTTCCCACGTTTTGGTGACAACCAACAAGATATTCAATGACCATTAAGATTAATAAGCAATACTGCCACGTCAATCAATGCAGCACATAAATGATACGTTCAGCCAATGCATAAATTATATAGCTATCATGCCCTTAGAAAGCAATGCTTACCTAATTTTGATAACGTTGCTAATAGGTAACGCGACAGGTCGCACATTACTGGTTCGCTGAATCATGCATTTCGTCGCCGTCATTTAATCGTGATCGACTACAGGCTCCTGTTTGGAGTTGACCTAGATGAAACGCCAGGCCTGAACGCTTTAAGACTGACAGTTCGTCCATCGATTTCGATTCTGTCCACAGCAGGGTTGTGCAAGGACGGTGTCGTGCAGGTGGATTGGTTTTAAGTAATAGTAGATTTGCATAGTATCTCCCTCACCGTCGAACTTTAGAAGAAAAATGCTTACGCATCACAAGTCTTACTATTCCCTCCCACGCGCGCCTCAATCGCAAGATGCACTCATTACAGTCAGAGGTGGATGTGACCGCTTTTCTTGACCGTCACTCTGCTGGTTCCGTCCTACTAACAAAATTTAGACTGACAATTTCACTGTCATTGTTGACCAGAACTGCCGTGGGGTTTGCAGCAGGTATGATGACTTGCGCTGGAGCATGGTGCAAGTAGATGTGTGTTGCATCTGCCTCATTTTTTGTTCCACTCCCCCATCTTGGCCTGGTGTCAAGACGATCAGAGGCGGGAGAGAGCCTAGGTGGCTGGCACAGTCGGAGCCACCTGTAAGTGTGCTGCCACATCTAGCTCAGGTCCCAGTGTGAACGTCTTCAAGGCTACCACCTCTTCTTCCTCGTCAGCATACTATCACACTGACAGAATGTGCATTTGTTTGTCTGCATACTGGGGGAAGGCGTTATCTCGTTCTTTATGGTAGTCGGTTGTTTAACATCGATTGTGTTGCGATGGACGCTACCACAACAACAACTTACACAAATTTTCCAGTGTTGGCTTGTCATTACTCTCTGTGGATCGAATGCAGCTGGAAATGCCGCCAGGGATTGACCTGACGGATTGCGGCAAAGACTTCCTATTGGTAGAGTTATTCGTAAGTCTGCTGCAAGCGTAGCAGATATGCCACTTTCTTGAGTTGCTTAGTAAACTCACTTGCCTGTCCAAGTTGCAAGGATGTTTTTCGATGTGTGCCTGCCTGGGATGCCGCCCTCTAAGATATACAATTCTCTTCGGTAATAGCGCCCGTGTGGTGCATTCACTACCGAACTCACTGTGTACTGTACTGCAATTCATTTTAATCAGTTGCTATGGTCTATCCTGTGAGACTGCATCAAAAAGAAATATATGTGAAGTCTACTGAACTTGACTGGTGTCTTTCTTTTTGGCATTTACTCAAATGCATGAAATTCTCCGTTCACCTCTTTCTCCTCCTCCTTTTCACCTTAGGATGTCATTCCCGTCTGGACATTCTGCCTGTGGAGCATTTGGAGCTTGGTTTACCTCAGTATGTTGTGTTGTTTCGTCTTTGATTGCCCTCACACTTTACAATATCGTGACACATTTCAACTCTCCGCATTGATATGGAATTCTGATCCTGATTTACCTAGCACAATTACTGTCAACTCCAGCTGTAAGAGTAAGTGTGATCCTCACACAGGCAGTTGGTTTAGAATACATTAGGTGCGAGGTTTTGCGCAATCTTGATTAGAACGAGTAACGCTATTCTTGAATTCAAAATCACGTTTCAGCACGGCACCGGAAAAAGTTTTGTTTGATAGTTTTGCACGCTGGCTACTGTAATCTAGTTTATAGAAGGTTCTTAGATGTTTTCCGGTATTTGTACCACATTGAAGCATTTGTTCTTTCATAAGATGTATGGCGAGGGGTCCAGCAGAAAGCGTGTTTTTGTGTGACGAAAGAGAGCAGCCGTCGTTTGTAGATCTGATCCCCAAACACTGACATCTACACGATTCTCATATTAAATTCTTTAACTTGCTGGTAGAACGTCGCACTACTGACCAAGAAAGGTGGATTGGAGTCTCATGTCTGGGTGAACTGGGGCTCCGTGTGGCTGGCTGACCGTAGCCAATAAGCTTGCAATGACCATTTCATGCCCGTTAGCTATCGTCAGCTAGCTATATCCAATTGCAGGTTCTGCAACCCCTGATGCTTGAACCGATGGCCTATCGCTAAGAGGTCTAACACCGTAACTATTGGGTCACGGTTTCAGCATCCCGTTTGTTAGGATGGGGTATGTTAAAAATAGTAGAGAGGGCTGCACATTGAGCCCCAAGGCACAACGGCACGAGTTTGTCGCGCAACGCTCCACTACCATAGTTGCGCACCATTTGGGTCGGATGTGGCTAGCTGATGAGAGCTTATGAGCCAGAATTGGCTATTTCAGTCTCCCTTGTATTTATCTGTAATGTTTTAGGACGCTCAGAACTCAAAATATATAGACTGAGTTTTGACAACAGAGGCAGAGGGAGAAAGAAACCGAGTGTTCATAGAGCGAAAATTAAGTGTTTTTCTTTGCAACCGCCTTCCTATTCTTCCACCTACTGGTTGCACAGTAACACAGAGAACTTGGTTTCCGTTGCTCCATTTGCATTTGTTTCTATGAGGACACGCACTGGTGTATATTTCGAGTGCATAAACCTACTCTGTGTGCTTTGAGAGACAAGCGCGCGTCTAGTTCGGTAGTCAGAGGTGTGGGTGGGGTGTATTACGAGTAACTACATTCGATCACGCCTACTGCCTCCCCCCGCACCCAACCCGCCTTCCCGAGATGATCTAGCCTTGCATATTTGTAGCGCCATGTCTGTCACTAACTCGTCCCCCCCTTAGCGATAACGATGAGGGATTGAGACCCGTATGCATGCCTGATTGCTGAATATATTTTCACCTGGAATTCAGTGACGTTTGCGCTGCGCTCCGACATAAATTAAGCACTTGCGTTCTCAGTGGCTTATGGACAGGTGCACACACCAAGGTGCCTTTGCAATAATATTAACAACTTTGGTGGTAAAACAAAACTATTGTACTGTTTTGAGGGCATTTTATATGTAAAAACGAATAGTATATTTTACTTTGCTGGGGAAATAAAATTACCACCGTTTCCTAGCGTACCCGAGACAACTCTGCTTTTAATTTTCATGAACTGAATATAAAAATTAACAAATGCTGGCTCATTCATTCTTTTTTTCTGACTGCGCTGGTAGATAAAGGAACCATGAAATCCTTTTATCTGCAAAAATTCTAGCTGTAGTCAAGGGAATACGGAAAATCACATTTTGCGGAGTTTTTGTCATCCTGATTCAGCGATGTGTCCAACCTCAGATCGAAATTATAGGAAGTTTTAATCGGGTTACTGGGGGTCTTTTGAACTGAGTGCTCTGGTCGTTGGTATGGTTGCCCATTCAGTCAACTGCGATCAGCAATTCGTCCATCGAATCTAAAGGGCTTCACCATATGTCCTACAGTAGGATAGACGGGGGAACGCATGAAGTAATTTATAATAATGGAAGACTTGCGTGGCATCAACTGGGCCTGGTGCTATGATGGCGACAAAAATACCAGGGGCGGGACCAGGCGCAGTTAGCTGGTGTGAGGCGTGAGCCCCCACTAGGCGTACCATTACATCCATTATGTGCGGAATTCGTCATACATGCGCGTCCTAAATAATCTCTGCAATACCTCGGTCTAGTCCTTGTGTTTTTCCGGTGCATCTACAGCTTGTACTTTCTTCGAGAAACTGCGATCGGACACTACTACCTCACGATTAGAACTGGCTTTCGCCCACCCTACGCGTAGATGTAAGTATCTTTCCTGTGATGGCAGGACAACTTATTAGTAGGGCACATGTTCTGACTATTATAACATGCATTGACGCTCCAATCACCAGCTACCGAGCAGTTACAAACAATCGGTGGTTAGCAGAATATCTCACTGCCTAGTAAACTGGTGTTGAAATGTATCAGGAGTTTGGTTGACCAAGGCTCATTTTCAGCAACTGAGTAGACTACCTCCAGCCCTTAATTAGTTGAAACCCCACGCATTTGCAGTTGAGTAATCTAGCGGTTTGATGTGGACATACAGTTCTGCGAGTACTGCTAACAAGCTTCCTAAATTTGTAAATTTTTGATTATTTCTGCCATACCAACGGGAACGCATTTACGAAAACTTACAAATAATAATAAACAGCATTTGGAATATTAAATACTTAAAAGAACTATAAGAAGCACTAAGTATTTGTTAAGAAAAATACAATTTTCTCGATAATTTCCAGCTTGTGGAGACGTCAAAAATAGCTATAAATTAGAACAATAAATTTAAATAGTTTGTTAAGTATGAAACTTAAAGCGACCACTTTCTTTGCACAAAAAGAACTTGCCTCTAGTCAAAAAAATTGTGTATGTGGGAATGATTATATACGTAGTTATTACATATCGTTGAATAAATTCTCTCTTCATCTCGCTAGTTGTCCGTGTATTCATTGATAAGTTTACTATGTGTCCGTTTGTTCGACGTTTACATCAAACCCTTTAAAATAAGGTATAACTAAACAGCCTTTACCGAAAAAACGAGCTTTTGGATATTATTTCCTATGCAGGTGGCCATGTTGGTCAAATGTGGAAATGGTTCAAAAAAGCAAACCACATTTTTGAGCATACAGCATGTCTGCTTGATATCACGCATATTGGTATTCCTAAGATTAATAAAAAAAACTTCCATAATAGGTTAACTTTTTCAGAAGTCCTTTTATTGGATATTTAGCTGAGGAACTTCTGTGTATATTAACGTTTTCCAAGGTAATCTCACAGGGAAATTGGGGACTTTTGACAATTTCTTTAATTTATCTGAAGATAAACGGTTAAATTTGACTGGAGATGAAAAAACATACCTTCCTCTTTATAACGGATTATTTTCGTTTAAGGAGATTCATTTTAAGATCCGTAATAAACGTGCGAATGTAGAAAAAACTGGCCACGTATATGAGCATTTTTTGAAATGCTTATTATTATTCTGGCTGTTCCGTTTCTAAATAACGCTTGAGCGGAACCTATTGTTTGCAAAGAACTATATTTCTACATGACTTACATTCAATAAGGCCTTAGTTAGGCTGTCTCCGCATTAACATATCGAAACTTTGTTTACGCGCACGACCAGCTGTGCGGCAAATGAAAATTTTCTACCAAGAACTTTTTGTTACTGCATTTTTTGCCAAAAAACTTCACTGAATAGCTAAATATAATTTTTAAACTTCTATCGCTGCTTGTTTCTGAAAATAAATGCGATTCCTTCAACTTTGCTTTAGTTCCATTCGATAAAATTCCAAAAAAATTTTCCCGTACTGGAAGGGCATATTATTCCACCTTTTTTTACTAATTATGGAATTCTTCCACAGCACAATGTATATTAGAAGAAAGTTTCGTCCTGTTTTTCCTTATAGCATACGGAATTTCTTTTGCATAAACATTTTCATGATTTAGCAAAAATGAGAGCCTGTTTCCCCCAATAACTTTAAATAAGAGGGCAGTTTTCCAAGCCATAGCCCTTCTTATTATTAAATCCATCAGTTTGTCAAAATAACCTGTCCAGATATACGCTGAACTACCAAGTTAAATTTCGTCCTGAAAGTTGTTTGCAGGATTCGCAGAACTGTACCTTTTTGTCCTTTTTGTGAAAAGTCTATGCCTTTCCTCCCTTCCTCTCTAAACTGGGTGTGTAAGACGCGCTCTGTGTAAGACCAACATTGCAGTCGAGCTATCTAGCGTTTGATGTGGGCATATCTTCTTGTTGTGAAGTCTATGCTCCACTTCCTCTCTAAACTGGGCGTGTGCAAGATGCGCGAGACCAACATTGGGGCTAGACTAGGGCATTAAACGTATTATTCAGGTTGTGCTGCCATAGCAACCGTCACATATGGGAGGGGGGTGCTGTGTCACGCGTAGGCCCGGGCTCACCTCACAACTGCGCCCGATTCCACCTCCGGTCTTCCTGAATCTGTCTTGACACTAGGCATAGGCGAGCGATGCAATAGAATGTGGGGTAAATATAGCCCAAGTCCGCACGAAAGCTGCCATCCCCGTACTACGGTGTTATGGAGCCCAGGATGGACCTCGTCGAAATCGACGGTGGAACTGTCATGAAGACCCCAATAGCACTACCTTACACTCACTTTTTCTCGTCAGCTTAGCTTTCTTAACACTTTCCACCCACCGCTTATAGTCAGACCAAAACTACCTTTTTAATGCCACAAAGTAAGTTGTTTATGATTGTTGCTCTTTTGTCAAGGTATGTTAGCGTGCCTTTGCTGGCGGCCCATTTTGGCGCCATTGTACTCCATCATGGCCAAGCAGAACGCGCTCGCCGCCATTGGGCTTCGTATTCGACCAATCTGTGGCTTGTCTAGAATCGATTTTTTCGGAAAAAGCTAATTGCTTCATCTAAAGACTCAGGGAGGCCTCTAACCATCATGACCTTCAGACATGCTCCCAAAATGAGAAGCGGCTAAATTGGACGCCAGTAGAGAGCGTATTGCGTTCTGTGCAGAATGCTTGGAAAACGGGCTGGATAAAATTGGAAGTCGAACGGCGGCACACATCCGGCACCGCGCGAGCAAACGTCCTAAGCCCGAGTAAGCCAGCCACATAGCGCTTGAGCGAGAGCATGTCTGAGCTGGTCTTGGCGTTGATTAGTCAAGAACCCGACTGCCACCGAAACTCGCGAGAGGGGCAGAGCCCCCACAGACCTACGGTAGGGTTAGTTACCTGAATTTTATTGCGGACTCTCTAGCATGCAATGGTTTTCCTCGGCAAGACTGTCTTGTAAGGCCGCCTAAATATCTATTCGCCTGTCCAACCCTTGTACGGAATTTGTAGTTTAAAATTTAATTCTTGGTTTAAAAGTGTAAATGAACGTTTTACTAGCAGATGGAAGTATTCAGTTGGAAATTTTATTAGCTAAAGTGAATCAGGTGAACCCAGCGGTAACTTTCGCTCTAGACAAAAAAGGACAAACAGTGCCTCCCTTTCTGGACGTCCTTCTTAGTAGAAGGTTGGATGACACAATAGTTAGAGGTGTATTTGGCAAGAAAACATGGACAGGGAAATACACTAATTTCTACAGTTTTGTGCTATGAAGTCAGAAACGAGGTCCATTCCGCTGCCTTACGAACAGAGCCAGGAGAATCGGTTCCCCAGAGACACTGGAGTTAGAAGTCGTACTCAGTAAAAACACCCTACAAGAAAATGGATTTCCCGAGATGTTCATTAATAAGTTTATGGAAGAACATCCATCGTACTTTGCCATTTCAAGGTGATCCAGCATGCGAACTTCTATAGATTCGCCTGAACGCTGCAGTCGCGCGTACGTATCCAGCAGCTAAGTTAAGATTAGTATTTTCAAGAACATGTAATTGTGTCGCAAATAACCAAAGAAAAATAAATCTAAGACACATAGTTGTTTGAATGAGCTAAATAGAATCAACTCAATCAACTTGAAATCCTGTTTTTTAGTCAACTGAAGCCTCTTGAGGGAAGTTTGAATTATATTGGCAGAATTTAACGAAAAAAAGGAAAACTGGACCCTATACTGGCGGAATTCAAAAAAATAAAGTAGGGCTACTGCAAAATTTGAAAGAAGGTTATTGTGATTATAATTCGTAGGCACGTAGGACCTCTGCAGACAGTTTCATCGTCTTAGTGCGCCCACTGAAAATGAATCCTTTCGAACAAACCCTTTTGGGTTTGATTTGACAGTTAATATGATTACGCAGACAGCGTAATATTCACAGGTTTCCAACAGGCAGTCAGTAGCATACAACTACTTAATTATTTGTCATACTGCCAGCATAGGTACTAGCTTAAAGTCGAGACACACGTGTTTAACCGAGCTTGTGTTTTTATCCAACGCAGCTGCAAGAGGGTCAGTTTATCAGTTCCGTAAACAGGCAATTGAAAACTACAAAATAGAACCTAGAGTTCGTATACCCGAAACCACAGCGGGAGACGCTGGGGGACCTATCGCAAAGGCGTTAAGGCTAAGCCGGTTAAACCATAATTATTGCGATCTTCCAGGCCCGGTTCCTTAGAAGAAGAAGATAGAAGTTGTGGAAGCCAATTTAGAAGGAGATTGTATTCTGTACAGAATAAGGAGAAGAATTAACAGAAAGGTTGACCCGGCCTGGGGTGGACCTCAACCATGAGGAGCGAAAGAGAGAGAGAGATCCACAGCCTCGTGTCCGCTGCGCACCCGGGCGAATAGCCTCGTGAGTTCCGCCTTGCCTGATGAATGGGCCTAGTGTAAAGTGTGTTTCTGCCAGCGCTGACCACAAATCCGGCGCATACCAGTAATCAGCGGTACGCAAAAATCGATTGACTGATTTGACTGCCAATTCGCGGTTATTAAATCAGTCATCACAAGTGGCGAGGCGAGTTCAGTATGAACCCATAATCAGCTATGCGGAAAAATCGATTGACTGGCCACGTTGACTGAGCAGGTAGAATGAGCGATCATGGCAGCGTTTTGGGGAGGACAGGCTACTAAGAACTCACCAATGACCCGAACCCCCCCCCGCAGCTCCCTCCTGCCACGTCACAAGGTCGACGAAACACACCTGTCTGGACTTTAACCTAGTACCTTTGCAAACAAGATCTTAAGTACTTACAAATTTGTAAACTTATTTTCCATTCATACCCCGTTCACTGAAGGGTCATCTATCTTATTCTTCTTCTTCTTCTCTAGCTCTACGTTCAACGCCAGCGAATTCCTAATTGTGTGCGTATGCTGCGCTCCCTCCTCCAAGTAACCCTCTTTGTCGTGGGCATCTACATATGTCTAACGAGAATATCGGATTATTGGCATCGTGCAGCCGATGTGATTGTCGGCTATCTGCTGGGTGTTCTTTGCAGCATTGCCATTGTGAGTTGTTTTCGCTTCTGTGCAGTTCTTGTTTAATATGCAGCCCCCATCGCGCTATTTTATTTTGCCGAATAGAGTGGATTTTCAATTCACCGCAATGATCGTCCCACCGGTGCTAGTACGTGTCCTCGTGCTTGATCTAGCCGGCTTCAATAATGTCAGTTAGTATACTTCTGTACGCCTGACGATTTGCGGCAGCGGATTTGGACAGGTCAACCAATTTTCTTCTGCACCGACGGATACCGAAAACCCAAGGTCCAAGAACGGCTTTCGTGTCTCGAGGAGTTGTGTCTTGAGTTAACCTCTTCTTCAACGCCCTCAGTTAGGCGACGGCGCAGCATCAAGGGCACTAGAACTGAACTCGTAGGATGGACGGATGACGGAACACTTCAGTTGTCTATCTTGGATGGCCTGAAATGACCTCTCGATATTGTCGCAGTGAGTGGTGTCTGCCTCATTTGAGGCGAAGTCGATTTGCTTCACTCAAAGGATGTTCCTTAGACAGCGATAGTCAAGTTACTCCATTCTTCGCCCCCCGCTTCCACACCTATAGCCCAGCATTCACAGCAATGGAGAAGGACAGACCGGACGGATGCATGGTTCACACAAATCATTGTCGCGATGGAGGTTGCGCGTCAAATCCATGGGCGCTTTTAAAGGAATAGAGCAACCCGATGAGCAGTATCGATTCGGGAGGCGATGTTGTCCAGACTCTGTTCATGCGGTAGCAATGAGCTATTTAAAGTTATACACTTTTTCAAGTTGAAAGCCATTAGTCCCTATGGGTGCCTCCTCCTGGTCAGCGATGCAGTTTGAAAACAATTGGGTCTTCCCAAACCTTATGGACAAACCGACCGATTTAGTGACCTCGTTCACCCGTGATACCGTAGACTGTAGATCGCCAAAGCTCGAAACTAGCAGACGATATCATCAGCTTAGTCTAGATCAACCAGCTGGCGTCCGGGTACCAACAGCACACCGTCAGATCCGTGTACAGCCTTTCCGAGGATCTAGTCACTGGCATAGTTAAACAGAATTGGTGACCCTTGTAAAGAACCGGACTGGATATCAAACGGTTCGGAGAGATTTTAATGGGAAAAACTCGTATCATAGTGGAAAGATAGTTGGCGGCGCTCATGAAAGTCGTTTTGGCCGCTACACCATCTAGTTACATCATTGGACAGAATAAAACGAAGCCGAAAATCTACCAGAGCAGGCAGGCGTCGACTGCTGGTAACCGTGGCGATATTCTAGAATGCGCCTTATTATGAATATGTGGTCCATGCATAGGAATCCGGTTTCGTCGGGCCTCGTCCTACAGTCACATACAGACTTGAATCGTCTGCGAAGGACAGGAGTAAAGACCTTCGCAGCAACTTATGTGAGGCTTATTCTGCGGTTGTTCTCGTACTTAGTATTGTATCCCTTTTTGTAGACAGGCACATGAATATCCGAGCCCCAGTTATCAAGAAAGATCTAGTCTATCTACGTTTGCTTCATTGCCTATGGAGCCGGTGTGCTGGAATTTCGACGCAGGACTTGCAGATTTTCGTTGGAATAACATCCTCTCCAGGCACCTTCTTTTGCAGCCTGTGTATTGCATCAGCGACTTCAGCAGGTGGGGGGGGGGTCGCACGACATCGCATAGGTTAGAAAGAAATAAAACTCCGCTACGACTGATAGCAAGGGTGGGAATTTTTACTCGTCAAAGTAGAGGGGGCGCTCGGAATGTTCACGTTAGCGATCAATCGCCATTCACATCAAGACCAGAATCACTGAGTATCGAGGGCTTACCATTAAGGTAGCTATCACTGCCTTCAGCTCAGGGCGTCGCTAATCGATTCAATTATTCAAATTAATCTTCATTCTGATTCATCATTTGTGGCTCCGACTCAGACCTGTCTGGTGCCACCCGTCTTGACGGGTCGTGGAACTACAACGGCGCTTTTCGAGCTCAGCGACGCTATCCTCGAGGGCTTCAATCAACAGAAGCCCGCTTCGCGGACCGTGGCAGTCTCAATTGACCTGTCACGAGCCTTTGACTGCGTCCGCCCCGATCAGCTCCTGCAGGACTTGCTCTCGTTGAACGTCCCGACTGGCCTGGTCAGATGGTTGGCGGCTTACATCCGTGGCCGTCACGATCGTGTCCTCTTCCGGGGCGCTCTCTCCAAGCCCCGTAAGCAGTCCTGTAGCGTCCCTCAAGGCTCTGTGCTCAGCCCGACACTCTTTAACATCTACATGCGAGAGCTCCCACTCCCCCGGGCACCTGTGCAAGTGGTATCCTATGCGGACGATATTACGTTCTTTTGCCGGCACCATGACATCGATCAGGCTGCACAGCTCCTCACGGAGTTCATGCCTGTTGTCGAAAACTTCCTCACCCAGCGCGGAATGATGATCTCGGCAGCCAAGTCGTCCGTAACTGTTTTTACGCTTGATCCGAAGGAGTTCAATCGTCACCCGGTCATCACCGTCAATGGGGCGTCCTTACCGCTCGTCCGCAAGCCCAAACTCCTTGGTGTGCGCTTTGATCCGCTCTTCACGTTCGCAGACCATGCCAGGGAGACCGCAAGCAAAGTAAACCGCTGCACCAAGGTCCTCAAGGCTCTAGCAGGCACATCCTGGGGCTGCGCGAAAGAGACTCTGTCGACTGCTTTCAAGGCGCTGGCCAAGCCGCACCTCACTTATGCGGCATCAATCTGGTCTCCTACGATGAGCTCTTCCAGCCTCCGCCGCCTCCAGTCAGCCCAAAACGCTGCCCTCCGCACGATCACGGGTTACTATAAAATGTCGCCTATAGATCATCTTCATGCGGAGGCTTCTGTTCTACCGGTCGCCCATCACAACACTCTCCTTAGCCAGCAGTTCTGGTGGAGTTGTTCGCAACCCGGCCATCCCAATCATCACCGTTGCACCGCTCCCGAGCCCTGCCGCAACGTCCGGCCGTCTATTCGAGCACTCCACAAGGAAGCTGTTGCCTCGTCTCTCGCGGATCTACCTGTTGATAACTCTGCCACCAAGACAGGCTTCCAGCGTCTCCACCAGAGATTCGTTGTCGAGGAGAAACGAGGTTACCGTCCCCCGGTCCTTTTGGGTGGCTATCCACCTCCGATTGCGGCCTCGGAACGACATCTCCCGAGGGTCACTCGCTGTACTCTGGCGCAGCTACGCAGTGGCTACTGTATGCTCCTTCGCCAGTACCAGCACCGGCTCGACCCATCCATACCCGACTGCTGTCCCGACTGCGGCGTCTCGCCGCATGACTGCCGTCATCTGTTCGCCTGCAGTTCTCGGCCAGGCGCCCACCTCACTCCCGCGGACCTGTGGCTCAAGCCGGTCGAGGTCGCGGCTTTTCTCCGTCTCCCAACTACTCCCAGTTTGGATTCCGTCGGGGATTCCTGATCCAACTATGGGCTACGACACACACACACAAACTGGCTTCATTCCTTATAGTGATTCCTTTTGTTTGACAAGGTACAGCTAAACTACCTGAATCATTTCAACCGTTTATGTCGCGGTGGAAGTCGGGCAGCACTAGTAGTGTGAAAAACAGTATAAGTGTGACAGGTATCACTAGCACCCTGGTCATCGCAATTGCATAAAAAGGGGGCGAAATCACGGTGTTTCACTTCTGACGGCTGAAATGCAATTTAGAAGAGCGAAAGGAACTACTGGCTATCTATTGGCACTTATTAGTAGGCTATTCCCGACTCCATGTGTTTCAACACCAACGCTACAATAACCGAGGCGATGAACTTCTAACCAACAGGTCACGGGTTCGAGTCTCCGGTGTTGCAAGACCTCGGATTAGGTGGGATTGGCTAATGGCGGCTTGTACGTCATGGATGGTTATTCCCCTCTCCCCGGTCCTTGTCGGTTATTTAGGTCTCTCAGTTTTTCTGAAAGGGCATCGACAATCGAAAAAAACATACCCTTTCATGAGCCATTTTATAGAGTGTGGTTTTTAAAGGAAGCCGAAAAGAAGTTAGTTCAAAAGCCGGTATCATCAGGTGACTGAAATATCCTGCGATCCTGCTGTATGATAAGTACTAGGTAAGGATAGGTCGTGTACGTTCACTGGGTGTAATCTGCATAGCTAGGTACTAGATGTGTTTCAGAAAGCCTGATGTTAATTATTTGATGCACGTTTCCACCTAGTAAATGTGACGTAGCTATATCTCCCACAGCGCGCTAGGTTTCATGGCATGTAACTTGCTAACTGATGCGATAACTCGGGACTCTACAGGACTGAAGGTCAGGTTACAACGGCTCCTTCCATATGATGGCCTTTATGACGCTGTCATCTATGTGAACTCCTAGTTGCTCTTATTGTAGCCTGTTTCATGTGTGGCACGCGTAGACGGACATTTTTGCCTTTGGCCGCCACTTTACTCGAACAGGAAAACCGCCACCTGTCTAAAAATTGCTTCTTCATTATTTCTGGGATATTTCTTTGTCTCTGGGCGTCAACGCGAGAGCTGTTATGAACTGTGGGTTCGAGGCATCCACCATCTCGTTGATAGTAGCGAAAGTCTAATTCTCGGGTAGCGTTTCCTGACCGAAAAAGAGGTTACTCGGGGCAGAGGTGATGTATTTGTGACGAATCTACTCGCGCATACTCCCTGTTGCGTAGAGTTTCCATGCGCGTTGATGATAAAACATGTGTTCCCGTTCGAGCATGGTCCTCTATGGGCTCTGTTTTACAGCTCTTGACCCCTGACCGTTACCGGATTAGAAGTCGCAGTGGAGGTCGGCTCAAAACCTGGCTTGACTCAGTTCGTCAGGCCATGGAAGTGGTTTTTAGACCTTCGGTATTCGGTCTCCGGTGCTGGCGAAAATAATGGCTCGAACTGTCTAGGTCTGCGGCCACGGACAGTCGCGCGTGGAGAAGCACCATACGGGACATAATTTAGGCCCGCTAGATCAGTCATGATTGCAGCCGCAACAAGTACAAGTAGATGGTCCCCCACATGTGTACTAGCAAAAAACGGTTAGTGCTAGCACATTTTAACTTCTCATGGGGTTCCCCGACACTGTCGGCTCGGGAGTAAAAGCAAGCAGATCTCATTTGGTCTTCCTCTAGTTACGCTTAGGAAAGCGCACTGATGACTTTGTTATTAGTTTTATCATTTCAGAGTAAAATAGCTCATATTTACTTTATTTTTAGTTCTATACGCCTGCTGGAAGGAGCCTGACGTCTCACGGTGATGCACAGGCTGATGCACCATGAGATGGATTGTTTCCCTTCGCGCGCATCTTCCATGCTTCTACCAATTTCAAAAGTTGCAACATCTTCCTTTTTTAAAGCCTGCATTGACTTCATACTTCCTGATTTGCCTTGACTTTCGTAACTTATAATATTTAGTAAGAATAACGTTTTAATTTGTTTCTCGAACGTAGGAGGAAGAGGGGTCTAGGCAGGCTGATGAGATAAGTGTTATAACCTTGGGCGTGCCTGCGTCGACACTGGTTATGTGCCCCAGTTGCGTGTTAGGAAGAGAAGGCAGACAGGATAGCAGACAATAGTTTACTGTCACTAGCTCTGCTTGTACATAAGCTTTGTCTTCTGTGTGTCCAGCAGCTTTTCTTGTGTCCGTCAGCAGCGTGTATTATGTCGTCGGTCTCGGCAAACAGAGTCCCGTGTCTCCAGCAGAAGAATCCCCGCCTTCGGCGGTGGTGGCCTCTGTTTCCTATGTATTCTTATTGGTCCGTCTGCGAAGCGCTTATTTGGGCAGGCGCCGTGCGAGGCTGGTGGCCTCAGTGTGACCGTGCGAGCGCGTTTGTGTCTCTATGTGGCCTCTTGTCAGGCCTGACCTCACGGATGGCAGACCCCAGCTGATGGCTTTCCTTGCGCCCTCTGGCATCGGCCCTTGAAGGTCGCTCTCTTTGCCCGATCTGCATGCACCGGTGGCCTGTTGGATTCCTTTGATCCCTTGCCCTCAGTACGGCCAAGATGATTGCTCGTGTGCTGGGCCATCCTAACAATAACCTAAGAAGGTGAGGCTGAACTTGGCCTCCATGTTTCACTGAGGATATTTACCCAACTAAGTCCCGGCACAGTTTTCTACGAGGGTACAGTGCTTGATGGGGATGCGTGTGTGGATTTAGACTCCTATAGGGTTGTCCCTGATGATTACTCCGAGTAAGCATGCGAAACGTCAGATTATTAATGATTTTGGTTCAGGCTTTCGTGTAAGACTGCCTTGAAGAAAATTCTCCCCGTCCAAGTTTCTTGCTGAATTCGTGGTAACGGGGATCTCTGGGGTTGAGATTAAGCAGGGGCGTTTTGGGGTGCGAGAAAAATAAACAACTAGAAATAAATGTAAGGTGCGTGTGATTGTTTTACGTAACTGAAAATTTTGATGAAAAGAGGGCCTACGTGCCAAGACACGTAATAGGGCAACCCTTAGGGAGGCTTGTAGACCAGGAAAGTTATTAGAACCACTCCTTTCACCATTAAGTGGTCTAACGAGAAAGCCCTACGAAATTCTATTCTGAAATCGCATCAATTCCCCTGAAAACTACCCACATATCAGTTAGGTTAGATACAGTTCAGGATGCAAGGGGGACATAATTGGCAATGGCTCTGTAGAGGCTTCCGCTTGTTTCGGTTGTCATGCGTCTTAAACGCCATCTGTCTGAAGACTATGCCTAAGTAACAATTCTTGTTGGCTGGTGTTCTCTGTAGCTAATGTAAAAGATATGCTGAACGAGATCGTGTCGAGGGTTATGGCAGTGTTGTGGCATACCGAACATGTCGCCGATAGCGTGGCCTGCAGATGCGGTCGGTCTCTATGCGAATAGAACCCAGATGGTGCTGGATACATGCTCCTGTTATATCCCCGCAGTTGTATGCTAGGAAGAGAAGACAGGCAGAATAGCAGAGGACAGTTTACTGTAACAATTTCTGCGTGAACGTCAAACTATGCGCATGTCTCTCATCTTGCCCCGTGTCCGTCAGCAATTCGTCTCGTGTACAGCTCGTCTTGTGTGTCGGCAGCACGCTCTCGTATGAGCAACAGGATGCCGCCTTTTGTCGTTGATAGCGTATTTAAGGACCAGAAGCTTTCTTGCTTTGTCTCTTATTGGTCCATCCGCGAGTAGCCCATCCAGGCAGCCATCGTGTGGTGTCCTCAGTGTAACATGTGGCTGCTCTTTTAGGTGCTCTTGGCTCTTTGGGCATGTGGGCCTTCTTTGTAATCTGGACCTCAGGACGGCCATCGGGTGCTGGTGGGTCTCTCAGAGAGATGAATCACTCAGCCGCATTCTTTCCTGTTCACGGCTCTTTGGGACTGCGCGCTTAGGTATTTTTTGACCCTTTTTCAGGCGAGACCTCAGGATGATAAGGGTGATAACTCCTCTCCTGGGCCGTCTTTACAGCTTCGGTGTGCCTGCCCCACTTTAAGCGGAGAACATGGATGCGGTCAACACTGCTATGCCAAAAACGACTACGATATCTTCCAACTGAATTTATTTTGTCCGCTGATTTACTCGAAGCAGAAGGCTAATGCTACTATAGTCGACAATATTTCCTGGAAAACTACATAGTTTGTTAAATCATACTTAGGAATGTGTGCTAAGGCCACATACTGACAAAAACCATCTTAATACTCCCATGTGACATTGAACCCGGTGGAATTTACTGTCAGGCTGTAATTATTTACTACTGATGTGGTCTCTACGGCAAAATTATTTGAAATATCTGCGCAACTCACGAAAAGCTCGATTCGTGTATGCGTCGCGCGTAGGCGTCGGCTTGGTTTACTGCGACCCCGCATATAATCAGCCACTCTGACGTAATCTAGGTATTGGAACGACGACGAAAAGATGCTGAAAACCTCTTGTGCTAGCCGCTATCGAGCTCTCAGGATGACTACGGCCCTAGTGTCTTGCGACAGATAAAAATATAGCTATGTGCCCTGGTATGTAAGATTTTAAGTGCATATCTGTTTCTGCCACTGTTTTTGCAATTGATTATAATTGCTGGTCTGCATTTGTTGCCTACCAGTGCATATATGCTGGCTCATCAAAAACCTCTATTTATTTGGTCCGAAAGTACAGCCAATAAAGCCATGGTAACGGTTGAACCGAACCCATTGCTACAAGGGTTAGTTGTTGGAAGTTTACATCGGCCCGCATCCAACTTGCAGGGCCGCTTTGTAAGCAGTCAGGTCCTGCGAAATGCTGGTGTGGTGGAATTGTACTTGCCGAGCTATTGATTGCCGGTGTAATGGCCGTCACGAGCGACGAGATTCACGATGTGCACGTGAACTGGTGAGGGTAGAGGTACATGCATTACCCAACACCTACGCGCAGGATCGCATTCCAAACTGACATTCAGTCCGGACATTTTTGGCGTCATTGTCAAGAAAAAGCCCCCTTTTCATTGCCTCTGGCACAGTCCGTGGCTATTATCTGCACATTCAAGGAAGTAGGCCCATTATCTAAATACTTCGACCGCATGTTCTTACTGTGGCCGCAGCCTGACGTCACAAGTTGGTTTTGTGGGTCAGTAGTGAATCTAGTGGTCTGCGACCGGCAAAGCCGTGTATTAAACACCAAGACACACCCATTACGCCTTCCCTATCCGTCTACATTGGCCCGTGAAATCCGTTCATCGAATAGACGTATAAGTTAAAATCTTCACTAAGACACCGCAATTCAAACTCTATCGTCACACCTACAATTGTGCGCACACCCACATTCCTTTGCAAACAGTAAACCCACAGCACGTGCGTTAATGTAGTAAGAAGGTTATTTATTTCGTCGGCGCTGGTATGGTGAGCGAAGGTCACATGTAAGAACATGAAAATCTCACGTACAGACGGGTGGAGTAAGGCACCATGTCGAAATTCGCTAAGGATTGATACTTATTCACTAATCGGCATTGAGTAAGTTTGTAATGCTGACTATCATGTAGTCTATTCTCAAGTAATTTTAGTCAGGATGCTTGCTTTTTAACGAGCTTCTCTCTGACCGCTAACAAAAGTAGGTTCTGTAAAAAAATGGCTACTTATGTGGCATGCATTTTATTATTAATGTTGACTGCCTTTATCAATTAAATTATATTTAATGGAAAACATCAACGAAAAATAATTTATTGCGCTCGTTTGGTAGAAAATTAGCCTTTCTGTACTTTTTTACTTACAGAAATGGTAACTTTCGGTTATAGCAAAGTTTATAAATTGCCGAATAATGTTGACACCCGCCGACTGCTACACCTGAATTCAAGGTTTACGAACTGTGCGCTGTGTACATCCTATATAAGGAAAAGTATACTTTTGGCCATATTTTGAGGAAGAAGTCACATTGTTCTCATAAAGTGTGGCAATAGATATGGATAATTCTGCAGACCTTATACGCAGCATTTATAACTTGATGGATGCAATTTAATATCAATGAAAACTTCACAATCGTATGAAATATGATAATTAGAAATTTTATTAAGCCATATTATACCCTTTCCTTCAGTATAAAGTTTAAGAAAGGCGTGATTTGCTAGCAAACGATTACCAGAAACAATTATTTCGCGCAATTTTCTCATAAAATATACTTGAAGATATAAAAGTAGTCAAAATCAACGATGAACTGCATACTACATGAGAAGCCATTTTTTAAAGAACAGGCGTTTTATCGCGCTCACAAAAAAGAAGCTTGTTAAAAAGCCAACATCCCGTCGTGACTGAAATAACTTGTGAATAGGCTACACGATAATCAGTATAACAACCTTACTTAATGCCGATTATTGAACGAGTATGAATCTTTAGCAAATTTTGGCATGCTGTATGGATTTGGAGCCGCCCTGTAGGTTAAAGGCATCACCAAAGTCAGCCCAAACCCCAGAGTTGTATGTCACGGGGCCGGTGAGAAAGCGAAAGCTTATTCTGTCGCAAAACCATTGAGCCACGTGTTTAAACAGCAACCAGGCAGTACAACCAATGAAAAACTACCATATAAACAATGCATTTCTGTTGTGTCTAACTATCTATGTACCTACAATGTAGACATTATCATTTAACTTTCTTGTCCATACTAAGAATGACTAGTTCTTCGTAGACTCAATGATTATTTGTACTTGTTGTTACTACCTGCACATAAAATACTGACGACATTACTATGTTTCGCCTATTACAGATTTCTGGGGTCATGCCGTATTATGGTGAGACTCATTTACAATCCTTAATGGCATGAATCTGGAAGCTGGAAAATTAAATGATCACTTCGGGGTACCTCAAACATTCAACACCTTAATTACCTTTCAGAAAAAATCCTTGATACGAAGGACTTACATGGGAGCTTAAACAGTAGACGGAAAGAGGAACTGTCCAAAGTATATGTGGCTTTGCGTCAGATTCGGAGGAGGGCTATTTTAAAGTTTGGGGTTAGGATTAGAATGAGAATTGGATTCTGTGTCAGAATAATAATGAGGGCTAAGATTTGGCTTCCTATTCACTGTAGTGTTTACTTGAAGGGTAGGGTGAGGGCTAAGATTAAGGTTAGCCCTCTGTTTAATGTAAGGGTTGATGTAAGGATTATAACACAGGTATATTTACCCTAGGTGAACTTTATCGCAAGCAGCACTGTTGTAAATGGGCGGGGCGTTCCTATTTTCATGTCCTGACTAGGCGGCCATAGAAGTCATCCTCTCCGAATCCTGTTCTCCCGCAGTTCACATTTCTAATAAGGAGGTTTTCGTGTTTCGATGGGTCTACGAATATGAATCAAACTGTCATGTTCAGTCAAATTTTCATCTCGTGATTTCTTACTTGCTTTAATTTATAAAAGAGTAGCCTTATTTTGAAGGCCTCTATAATCACACAAAAATTAGCATCTTCAGTTTTCGGCTACCTGCTTACAACGCCTAAAATTGCAGCGCTTACTAGTATTTTAAGGACACGCTGAAACTTAAGAAACCCCATGCATCACTAAAGAAACGCGTTAAAATTTCACAGAAGTAGAGATCTCTCGGCACACAGGAATCTGCATGCTTAAGATTTTCTTGGCTAATTCAATTCCAATGACTTTGTCGCTGACTGTCCCTCCAGTATGCCCCTATCAGTAAAATCCAGCACCTTCATCCTTACCTTAAGCGCTCGCAACCTTACCAAGGCACAACGCAAACAGTGAGGTCATGTGCTCTTAAGAACATGTCGAAACACGGGTGAGCAGAGGTTATGTTTAACCCAGGTTTAAAAGGCATAGACTGGCATGGTTTAGTGGAGCATTTCTTAGCTATGCTCAATAACTTTCTGTGTGTTAATTGCCACATTCATAAAGGGATATGCACGCCGTATTTTTTTATTATTTAAGTCCAGTTTTATTGATTAGTAGTTGTTTTTTCTTGATTTTTGGGAGTCCCTTTATTTCTTTGATAGATGAGTGAATTTGATGGTTATTAACTCACGCACATTTCACATTGTTACCGCGCTGCCTCAGCCTTTAAAATCCCTGCGATCACCACTCCAATTCTACACGATCTTCGGATAAGTGGTGATTGGCATAACCTACTGTTGCGGAAGCATGACGCAGTGTCCTATATTCATCAAGGAATTTTCATGTTTATGCTGTTGCTTAATGGCACTTCGTTTATACAAAATACTCAATCTACGCGCTTTTGTGTTATCACAGTGTCCCTAACTCCATGGCATGAGGGGCTGTTAATTGACTGGATAATTTAGTCCTCCATTCAGGACAGACCGCCTGGATACAGGGGCCTTTAGTGTGGCCTATCTTGCACTTTCACTCCTTTAAGCTCCGAATCACCATTTCTTGTTGGACATTAAAAACCTGGTCCAGCTTACGCCGACCAAAAGTTACCGGCACCCGTAGGCGAACTCTTTGCCTTTGGCCGCCGCTGCGCTTGATCCTGTTTCCAGTCTGCTAGACTCTGTCCTGGTGCCGGGTTCAAATGGGTGAGAGAAGAAGAGAGGACAGCGGATGCGGTAGATGCCGTGAAAGTCTATTGCAGGCGCTAAAGTAAATAGGTGAAACCCCTTCCACTGCAAACTTCAGACCTGGTTCAGTAGGCAAAAAAGAATAAGTGGGACGTAAGCTGTAAGGAGTAGTATATTCTGTACAAAAGAAGTGGATCATAAGTTAGAGGAGGTTGACAGTCAGACGAACGTGCGTCTGCACCTGAGAGGCGGCAGAGTCCGAAGTGTGAGAGTGCCCAAATCATCACGGTGTCCACAGTGCGGTTATTTGTGAGTCAGCCACAGGGAGGTGATTAGCCAGACTAGGCTGGGATAGGCAGGCGCACTCGCTAGCATCCGCGAGACCTTGAGAGACGCACGCGGACTCAGGCCAATAAACGTCTGTCTAACTTTAAACTACTTAACTAGTCCTCGGTGCTGCACACACAATGCTCTGGCGCATGTGGAAAAGGTTGGCTTTTGTGACGGTTGAACTGACTCTTTGTACTTCTGAGAATTGTGTTTGTTCCTGTGACATCAATATTCACGGTTTTAAAATTACGCATTTTCATATTTCTGATCAGCGTTATAGTATGTGCAATGCTTGCTTTGTGATGTCATTTAACTGAAGATTGTTCATTACTCATCGAGAGTGGTTTTGATGCATGTGGACTAACCCCTGGAAATTTTGTGAAATCATGCTTTATGTACGAATCAAGTCGTCATCCGTACTGTAAAGCTAGTTCCTATAGGGTGGCTGGTGTGGCATTTACCGTTTCCTCTCTCCCGCTCACCCCGGATACAGGGTTGGATGCAATGGCTGACAAAACTAAATAGCCCTTCTACGCCTGGTTCGCGCAGGGTGTTTCACATATCTATCGCAGGGGGTAAAGTGAATTAAACCCTAGCAACTACGATTTTCAGACCATGGTTTCTTAGAAGAGAAGAAGTTGATTGAGGCCAGGGTAGAAGGCGTAGTTTATTCGGTATACAGGGGAATGGAGAATAAGTGGGAATAAGTTTGACTTCGGAGCGCGCGACCAGCCAGGAGGCTAGCCAGTTCCTAAGTGCGAAAATAGTTGCAAGGGCCCAGAGTGAGCATTGTGTGAGTCAGCTTCAGGATACTGATTGGCCTGACCAGGCTGGGATGCGTGTATGCGCCCCATTCGCGTGAGGGCAAAGGTTGCGCGTCGCATGCGAACATCGGCCATCGCGCTGGGCCGAGTGACTGGACGACCAAGGTTGCCACCGCGAGACCACGTCCGTGGCTTCTAGCGTTTGGAGCAGGTGGACTGTTGAACCGCTACATACTCACACAAACCAGAAAGTATAGGACTGCATAAGAAGGGGTTAAGACTTGCAATATTTCGAATTAAACAGAAAATCCCTTAAAACCTATATACTGCCCTTCATCGCACATTTTACTTAGTTGAGGCCTAAAGGTCTTTGCATGGAATGTAAAGGGACTTTTTATACACGAGCCATGTTGTCATCCATACTGAAACGCTAGTTCTTATAGGGTGGCACGTTGGATTTCGATTGGGCATCTGCGCATTCGGAAATCCAAACTTCATCCTCAGCAAAAGCATCAGTTTTAGCCTTTCACTTCTAGCCTGTGTTTCTAGAGAAATGCCATCTTCTTAAACAGGAGGGGCAAGAATAGATTCCATTTTCCTTTCACGTCTAGGCCATTATGCCTCACCTAAATGTAATGGGGGATTAAGGGTGGCATTTTGGTTTGAAGTAATTTCCTGGTTCCTGTTTGTTTCTAAAGATTACAAGTCTTCATTTCCCTTCTTATGCAGCCCTATGGTTTCTCGTTTGCGTAAATATATGATACATCCTAACCGAACCAGACATGTATGGCATGCGTAGAAGGTCTGTTGAGCTTTGTCAGCCACTGCGTCAAATCCTGTACCCGGTTTCTTTCCGGGTTCAGGTGGATGGGAAAAAGGAATCGATAAAGTCTGCCTCACCTATGATTTGAAGAAAAGGATGCGCTGAAGACGGAATGTTCTATAAGGTAAATTCACCACCCCACTTCGACTGGCCCTGGGCTACTCTTAGGATACGCAGTCGCATAAAATCCTGGTATTTTCAGGGTTTGACATGGTTATTTACATATACCACACCAAATTCGGCACTGAATAAAATACTGATTGTAAGTTTTTGGCGAGTGAAACATACGGTTTCCGTAAATGCAAAATATAAATGCTAAACACCCGACAACACAGTATGTGGGCAACACGGAACCACCCAACATGTTTCTTGGCTGTAGTTTATCTTGAAAGATACCAGTAGAGTCAACCAATTAACAATGTTGTCCCGCATTCAGGCACACAGATCCCAACTTAAGATTTCCCTTAATAAACCCTGTTGAACCGTGCATGGTAGACCATAATAACAGCGAGGGTACTCGCTTAAAGAGCATATGCGTGCTTCGACGGTATTCTGCCGCTGCCTGATACCGCTGCTAGGGGTTCGATTCATCCATGCATCATCAGACATTCCTGTGTGCAGTCTGATAGATATGTGTTAACCCCAGTCCACGTAAAATGCTTGCCTCTCGCAGCTGCTATCACGTACACACAGTTCTGCCGACCAAGCAGTCACACCACACAGTTCGAGCTCCAGGCCCACTGCAGAAAAGGTGGCGAAAACCTCTGCTAAGGGCACACGACACCGAGAGGATCATGAATACTGTCTAGTTGTACAGGGGCTAAAAGAAGCCATTTCAGACCGCTCAAACGACCAGAACAATCCGAACTTGGTTTCCTTTAACGATGTTCTGAGCGATCTGTTCCCGCCAGGTAAAGAATTTGAAGTGCTCAAGTCATTTCGTATCGGGAAAAGGCCGGCAGATACTGCAGAAATGACCCGACCCAGACCGCTAAAAATAGTATTTAAAAACAAGGAACATGTTCAGGTAATCATGTCTAAAAAAACTAACCTTCGTCACGCGCATAAAGAGGTTTTTTTTCAACCGGACTACTCTCTGGAGGAACGGCTGAAACGCCGAGAACTAGTAGCGGAACTACAGTCGAGGAACAAGAATGGCGAGGTAGGCCTGAAAATCTTCAACGGGAAGATAATTCAGAAGAAAACATTGAATTAAACCGTAATACTCCGAACGACGGTCAGGAAGTGACTGTCACAACCGGGTTATACCGTACAAAGAAACTAAAGTGCATGTACACCAATGCACAAAGCCTGCTATCCAAATTAGATGAGCTTAAGATTATTACGTGCCAACTGGAACCAGACGTCGTCTGCATAACAGAAACATGGTTGTCCACGAAGGTAAGCGACCAGGAAATTGCTCTCCCCGGGTTTCAAGTTTTCCGAAAAGATAGAGTCGGGCGTCCAGGTGGGGGTGTGCTAATCTATGTTAGACACGGCCTGCTCGTGTCCGACAAGTCCGAAAACCTTTCGGGTAATATAGAGGCAATATGGCTCACCGTTAGAACACCGGGGTCACAGACGCTTGACATCATGGCGGTCTACCGTCCACCATCGAGCAACCAACAGTCAGACAATAGTCTGATAGATATAGTCGAAGAAATTGCTAGGAGATCCGATGTCATGGTCATGGGAGACTTTAACGCCCCCCATATCGACTGGAATGTGAGTTCTGCGCCCGGCTCAGAAGTAAATTTCGATCGACGACTCCTGCGCACAGTACAGGCATCTTTCCTAACGCAACACGTCCTATATCCGACCAGATTACGCGAAGGGCAACAAGCTAATTGCTTAGACCTAGTACTTACCAAAGCACCTGATAGCGTGGACATTGTAAATTGTTTACCACCTCTCGGAAAAAGTGATCACGTAGTGCTACAGTGGGAATATTCACTCTTCTCTGTGCCCGATCGTAGTGCGGTAACCAGACGCAACATATGGAGAGGGGACTTTACACAAATGAAAACCACAGTGAGCGAGATAGACTGGAACGAACTATTCACCGGGTGCGTTCTCGATGATTGGTCGGCATTCAAAGCCGTATTACACGGACTTATTACCGATTTCTGTCCTATCACGGTAAAGAAAGTAACAAATAGGCCTCGATGGCTACCGCCGACGCTAAAGAGGGAAGTAAACCGCAAAGGAAGGCTGCTCAAAATATATCGCAGAGAGAGGACCCCCGAATCGTACAATAGGTATAAGGCACAGAGAAACAAGGTTAAGAGCCTGATACGAATTAGCCGACAAAACTTCGAGAGTAATCTAATAAATCGTGCAGTAGGAAACCCAAAGCTTTTCTACAGCTACGTTAGGCAATGTACTCGAAATAGAGACCCTATTCCTCTGCTAAAAACAGACGACGGTGTAGAAATTTGCAAGATTAACGAAAAGGCGGAACATCTATCCTGCTTCTTCCAGTCGGTCTTTACGAGAGAGGCTGAGTTCACCGCTATTAACTGCAGTGTGGGTGTGATCCAGACCATAGACTCGGTTGCACTCACGGAAGCTACCATTCTGCGAGAACTTCTACAGCTTAAAGAAACGAAGTCGTCAGGTCCGGATGAGATACCTGCAAAGCTATTAAAAGAGCTAGCCATAGAGTTGGCGGTACCCCTGTACCTTATCTTCCGAGCTTCTCTTAATACTGGACAAGTGCCACCCGATTGGAAGACAGCGTGGATCTCACCCATCCACAAAAGTGGAAGTCGGGCGACCGCAAATAACTATAGACCGGTCAGCCTCACCTCAATATCCTGCAAGCTTATGGAACGCATAGTCAAACGCGAGCTGATGCACTTTTTGGAGCAACATCAACTTCTTTCTGATAAGCAGCACGGATTCCGCAGGGGAAGGTCCTGCTTGACCAATCTGCTCTATTGTCTAGAACAATGGACCCGAGCGATCGATGAAGGGAATACGGTGCATACAGTCTTCGTAGACTTCAAGAAGGCGTTTGACACGGTGCCCCATCAACGTCTCTTATACAAGCTCAGCCGCATAGGGGTAAGGGGAAACCTTTTGCAGTGGATAGCAAACTTCTTGACTGGTCGTACCCAGACCGTATGTACTGGCGAACAGCGGTCGGCGGAGGTAGCAGTTGAGAGCGGGGTTCCACAGGGATCTGTTCTTGGCCCTATTCTCTTCCTTATATATATTGATTACTGCATAAGCGGACTAGACTGCCAAATCGCAATGTTTGCTGATGACATAAAACTTTGGAAGGTCATACGCAACCAAGACGATGAATTAAACCTCCAGGCAAATTTGCATAGACTAGAGCAATGGTCGACCCTTTGGCTCATGCCATTCAATGTGGCAAAATGCAACCTAATGCGCTTTGGTAGAACCAGCACTACGCCTCGGAGGGCGTATTACCTGAATCACACGCCGCTGCCAGAGGTTGAGGCTCAGAAAGACTTGGGGGTGTGGTTCACGCCTTCACTGAAACCATCACTCCACGTCCTGAAAGTGGCTAAATCCGCAATGTCGAGCTTGTATCTAATCAAGCGAGCCTTTGCTAAGTTTGACAAAGTTGTAGTTGGCAAGGTATTCGGCACGTTCGTGCGACCTCAACTGGAATTTGCCATCCAAGCCTGGAGACCTTGGACAGCCAAAGACAAAAAAACCTCGAAAGGGTACAAAGACGCGCAACAAAATTAGTAGGAGGCCAACGGAACCTCCCTTATGAGACCCGATTGGTAAATCTTGACTTGTTTCCTCTGGATTACAGGCAGATACGTGGGGACCTAATCCAGGCATTTCGCATGTTGCGTGGTCAGGATTGCTGCCTTCAAACAAATGACTTCTTTGAGCGGGCCACCACCTCTAGGCTGCGAGGAAACCCCCTCAAATTACGTGTGACTGGGGCAATACTTGACCCAAGAAAATTCTTTTTCTCTAAGAGGGTAATCAAGGCATGGAATGCCCTTCCTGCGGATATTGTCATGTCCCCTTCCGTGGATGTTTTTAAGGCAAACCTAGACCGATAAAATGAGTATCGTCACGATTAAGTACTCCAAATCCAATCACTGAACTATTCCGATTCTAAAAATTGAAGTGCACTACATCCAAATCCTGAAATGCTAGAAATGCTATAAATATATGGTAATAGTAATTTGTAAGTTGTATTATTATTAGTAATTAACCAAATGAGTTTCGGACATTATCTACCTATGACGTCTCTACTCACTATGCGATCTGCGCCGATCGTGTCTGAGGACGCACCTACCGCACCTATGGTCCTAGGCTAGGCGGCCCTGTCACACCCTTTCTCGTATCGACCGACTGCTGACAACGTGGTGGGTTCCTCGGCTCTTGGCACAGCAAAGGCGTATCATGGTCGCATCTCCGGTCTTCGGGACGTTCTCGTGACTCCGAGGTATCCTCCTCGTATGGTCCTTCGGGTGTAGATATTACTCGTCATGGACGCCATGGCTACCGTCAACATTCACAGAAGCATCATGCCCCTATTATTCACATGCTTCCCCACGAGCGACAGTTTTTCTCCTAAAAACCAAAAATGGCATTCCATTTTGAATCATGAGCCAGCCTTAGGAGTTTTTTCACTGTCTGCTATTCTTCCTCAGTTACACTGCTGGCTCGTGTAAACTGCGTGTGAGTTTATTACATGAAACAAGCGAGTAGTCGTTTGAAACTGTGTCAACGACTTCTTTAGAATGTTCGGCTTTGCCGATGCATTTCTTAAATCCTATGTACCAAGAGGGAGTTCAAAGGCGTTTGCCTATATTTCCTTTAATAAATTTGACTTGACTTGACTTGACATAGGTCTACCTCGGTCAGGTCTCGTTTATCACGTTCGTTTGGGTCTAAGCCGTGGATATGCTCAGAGCAAAATAATTATCACTCCGAATTCTGTACAAGGAGGGAAGAGGTACGACCAGTAGGAGTTGTTTATTGCATACAGAAACTCAGTGGTGGTCTGAAGCCCTGACGCGTCTGCCTGTTAGCATGCTGAGGACGCGAATGTGTAAACGTCATTTTAGGGGGAGTCACTGGCCGCTTGGTCAACTGTTTTGCCAATAGCAGTCTATGAAACCAATGATTGGCTAGTCCAGACGCAGACCAAGATCTGTGATCACGTGACCGCTTGCGGGCGTGGCACCAGTAATGGACGGCGATACATCTTCAAGGCTGATTTACGCAGTACCTCACTGTGATTACTGCTGCGCTCAGACACTTCAGACACTGGGTCTCCCTCGGCTGGTTGTGCACTCGTTCGATACTCGATGTCATTCTCCCCATTATCAATTACCTCTGTACCGAATACACTATTCATTCCATTTGGCGTCTCATTTCTTCTTTCCCCGCACGGGACCAGGCTTTAAGATCGCAGCGGCAAGTATTCAGCTATGAACGTAACTCACTACAATATGTTTTGCTTTTTAGTTTGCTGGAGCGTTAACCATAAACTGCCAACAAAAGCCAATAGTATACAGTGGGACCGCACAGTTACTGGCTCATGGCCCATGCACGTACCTTGCTGGTATTCTGCTGCTGCCTGACACATATGTGCGGGGTCAAACTCATCGGTGGATCCCCTAGCATTCCCTGTGGCTTTTCTAGTTGATACACCAGGTGAAATTCCTAACCCTAAGCTTACTCCTACCTTTACCCTTAACCTAGACTTACCCTTGCCAGAAATGAGGGAAATCAGACCACATAGGTTTTTTGCCGATATTCGAATGCTGCATGATACAGCTGCGAATGGTCTGGCTCATCAGTGGGTTCTCCAGCATTCAGTGTGTATCTTTTGACAGTTTAATAAATATTGCGCGTTATTTCTCTATGACTGATAGACCTCGGTTCAAATATTCATTTCAACATTCGTTCTACGCCTCTGAACGCTAGTTCGGACCGATTTACTCTGCGTTACCGATTCAGTGTTGCGCAAAGTGAACAAATCACTTTTAAAACTAGAATATCTTTCGAAAGTCGTCGAGACTGATAACAGAATGCTCCCGCGAGTCAGATCTTAGGGAGACTGATAAGGCTGGGCAGTATGTACACTAGTTGTTGTGTGTGTTATGTGTGCGTGGGATTACAGCAGTCAGGGGTTTGTCCTTTATGTTGCCTGCAGCCAATCGGTAAGACGCCACACTGATTGGCTTCGAGCTCTCACGCAAAGAGGGAAACGACTACTGCGGCAATGACCCGACTTTCAGTGAGAGACTGACAGCGTGGGCAGCTTCCACAGTGGATCGAAAATGAGTATCCGAGAGAAGCTTGTCACACACGACGATGCAAGGGCTTCATAAACGAAGACACGATGAGTCAGTGCAATGGCACTGATCGCGGAATACCACATATATGCAAGAAAGCACAAGGCGAACACTGGGGGCTTACCTTGAGAAGACATTACAACAATTGGTGACGTAAAACTCACTATAGCTATCTCCGCGGAAAGATTGCTAGCGATCTTGCAGCAGCAGCAAACTTATTTTGAAGCAGCTCAACTGAAAATTGCGGAATTAATGATGCAGAAGTTCAGCCTGCATTCCCTGCTCCAGAATCCTTTGAGAAACAGTCCAAGACAGCAGACACAGCTGCTGCCTCCATCACCGAATTTCATCATGATCCCGACTTTGGTGTGACATTTGAGGCTTGGTTTAAACGATGGGAACACATCTTCCGCATGGAATTTGCCAAATTGGATGATGCTTGGAAGGTTCGCCTGCTACTACGCAAACTGGACACCAAAGAGCACGAGCGGTACACGGATATCATTCTGCCATAAACCTTCGTGATTTATTTTTCAATGAGACCGTCAAACGTCTGTCAGAAATGTTCAGCGAGAAGTCCTCTTTGTTCAGCATTTGATACCAGTGTCTCAAGCTGGACAAGAACGAGGCAGATGATTTTCTGCCACTCGCCAGTATCGTCAACCACGAGTGTGAAAGTTTCAAGCTTCGAGAGATGACAGAAGATCAATTCAAGTCCCTCATCTTTGTGAGCGCTCTGCAGTCACCTCGTGATATTGAAAACAGGACCTGCATGCTATCCAAAATTGAGCAGGACCTAGACTCCACTCTGCAGACATTGACGGCCGAGTGTCAGTGGCTCAAAATCTTAAGCAAGAGGTTGCCATCGTGGAACAACCCAGTTCCTTCTTTGCCATCAACAGCATTCAGGCTGTCACCCGCGCGAGGTCGATTTCTCCACCGAAGTCCCAAAACTCCACCCTCAGAAAGCCACCATCAGCATGCTGGCAGTGCGGTGACTTGCATTTTGTTCGCTTCTGTCCATTCAAGAAGCACGCATGTCAGAAATGCCATAGACCAGCAGACCAGCCCCGCAAATCAAGTGCAGACAATAAGAAGACGAGGCGTTCCAACAGCCCTTCATCTTACTATAGTCTACAGTGTCACTCTATTCGAGCTCCGTTCAAGGCTGAATTTGAGGCACGGAGGAAGAATCTTAGAGTTAGTATCAGTGGAAAGCCTGTATATCTTCAGCTTGACACAGCCTCGAAATTCAATCTTATCTCCAAGTGCACCTGGCAGATGCTTGGACGGCCTCCGATGATCACATTGGACAAAAAGGCTATGACTGGATCCGGAGGATTTCTCCGATTCCTGAGTGAACTTGAATGTGGCGTTTCCTTCGATGACAGCCAATTCAAAGGAAAGTGCTATGTCACAAATTGTCCGAACCTCAACCTACTTGGTCTCGAATGGATCGAGAAACTCGGTCTCCTGGAGTTGCCAATTAACTGCATTTTTAAAAGCGCACTATCAAGTGGGCCAAGTCCTGCCAAATTGAATCAGCTGGTGGCAAAGCTGACCTCGACTCTACAGGAGAAATTCCTTTCTGTTTTGCCTAAACCCTCTAGGCGACCCGGACGGAGAAAAACGCAAACGGTTCCGTTGCAGGTGAGCAGGCGTTTCAAATCCTGGGAGTAATCTCAAACAAGGGAGTTGTTGGGATTATTCCTAACAGGCGGTCCGAGTGGACTTTCAGGTCAAGTCGTTGGCCTGCCTACAGACAATGAACGGGCGCGATATGCGCGCGCCTAGAGGTGACACCAGCCGGCTAGAATGAAGTCGTGCGCGCGCCCCTGCGAGGTCACCCAATACGGCTAGGGCCAAGGGGCTAGATGGCCAATCAAGCCCCTAGATCAGGGGTCGACAAATCATGGCTCGCGAGTCATATATGGCTCTTTTGATGATCGCGTATATCTCTTTCAGAAACTTTCGACTTTATGATTTTGGTTACTACTTAGGTGTCTAAGTAGTGGGTTGTATTGAATAACTACAATCATCAGACCAAATCCCAGGTTGGAAGTTAAAAGACACGAGTCATCAGAAGGAGTGATTAATTATGTACAGAACTCCCAATTGCAGTCCTAGGTGGCAGTGGCCACTGGCGAAGCCAGGGCTACTGTTGATTGCGCCCAGCCAGATTTGAGAGAGCTTGAGGCAGTAGTGACAGCTGATTCAGTAGGATTGCGGATCAGGTTCAATTGTTCTTTTATTGGTGTCTTGCCATTGCCCGAGGGGTGGACTATTTAAATGGATCTTGGGTATTTGGATACCCGTGCATGCTCGGGTGTGTGTGCATGACTGAATAAACTACGGTCGCCAGGGCGGCGGTCTCGGGGCCGCGAGAAAACCCAGGAAAGGGGACACTCGTGCACCTGTTACCGGCTTCCCAGACGCAGCTACGAGTTCAAGCCTCGGGAACGGCGGTGTCAGTGCAAGAGATCATTAGAACAGTTGGTTGTGGCAACAAATGACTTAAGGACAGCGGGTCTTGGAGAACAAAGGGGGGGGACACGCATTGTAGCCGTCCACCTCCAATGACGTGCCGCCACAAGCTCGCTAAATAACAGACGTTCTACTAAAGCACGACAGCCCGTAGTCTTGACCTCAGCTTGGTCAAGTTCACGCTGGCAGACAAAGCTTTTTTACGCGCATAGGCCAGCCGACTTTGTTACATATAGTGCCTCGTGTTTAGGTCCCCCAGATGGAGCAAACAGTCCATTCACGAACACTTGCGTTGTGGATTAATACATCGGTCCTAACATCTGACTGCTTTCTTTCAACGCTACATTCTCACTCTCATTTACCCAAAGTTAACCTCTGCAACAAAGCATATGGCGGAACGAAAAGGAGATGAGGAGTATCGTACAGTTCAGTTTGAATGGGCCGAAGAATTTGCCTTTGTGCAGGGAGCAGATTATGCAGTGTCTAATTTGCAATGACGAGATTACATCGATGAAATAGGTCGAATGTAAAGCGCCCCTTAAACACACGCCATGATACGTTTGCACCAAAATACCCTGCGAGAGATAGCCGAAAGAAAGCATGCCAAGATCCAGAAGCAACTCCACGTATGAACCCAGCAAGGTGAATATTACTCCGCGAACTTTGCTGGATCTTTATCAATAGTTAGGAACGGAAAACCATTCACAGATGGCAAGTTTGCTAAAAAGTTCATGCTGGATGTAGCCGATAAATTTTTTGATGATCTTCCGACCAAAGACAAGATAATTAAATGGATACAAGACATGCCTTTGTTGGCAAAAAGTGTTCATTAGCGTAACATCATGATGGCAACCCACGTGGAGGAAACTTAAGTGAAAGACATAATTGCAGCGCCGTTCTTTTCAGCGGCTTTGGATGAGTCAACAGATGTAAGCCATTTGGCACAGTTCATTGTCATTGCGAGATAAACTGCTGGTGATACACTGCACGGAGAAAGTCGTGCGGTTCTGCCAATAAAACGATCCACAAGATGTGAGGATTTATTTAAGTCTTTCATGCATTTCGCTCAAGAAAAAAACTACCTATGGATAAACTTATCTCAGTGTGTATTGATGGTGCTCCGTGAATGGTGGGAAAATCAAAGGATTTGTGGCGCTTCTCTGTGAATATGAAAAAAGACCAATCCTACGTTTCCATTTCATTCTACACCAGGAAGCTCTTTGTGCTCAGATATGCGACGGGCAGCTTGGTGAAGTGATGTCGCTGGTCATCCGTGTGATTAACTTTATTATTGCTCGAGCCACAAATTCTCGACAGTTTGAAACACTGGAAATAACTATCATGGTCTGATTTTGCACAGCAAGGTACGTTGGTTGTCAAAAGGGAAGGTGTTTAGCCGTTTTTCAGCTTGCCTGAGCGAAATCCGGATTTTCCTTAAACTATAGGGCATTGAGCATCCTGAGCTAGCGAAAACTGATTGGCTCCTCATGTTTTTCTATCTTGTGGCTACGACCGAGCCTCTGAACAAACTTAAGGTTAAATTGCAAGTCAAAGGAAATACAGTGTTATCCCTTCAACAATCCGTGTTTGCTTTTAAAAACAAGCTTGAACTATTTATCATCTTGAAACAGATCGATTACTGAATTTTGAAAATTTAAGACATATAGATGCATGCACAGTAAGTGAGTCCACTCAAAACTTTGATGGTCGCCAGCTATTTGATGTCACATCCAGTCTCCTACAGTCGTTCAAAGCATGCTTTGGAGAATTTCGAGAGCACACTCGTATTTTTAAGTTCATCACCGATCCAACCGAGTGTTCACTGAACACAGCCAGCCTACGTTGTATTCCCAGTCTATGCAATAGAGATTTCGAAGAAGAATTGGCTGACCTTAAGGCGTCAGACATGTGGGTGGATAAGTTCAAGTCACTCAACAAAGATTTGGAAAGTATCGCACGCTATAAAGCGGAGTTTACAAGCAAGCACATGTGGACAGAAATAAAAAAACTTCAACCCGAAGACCGGCTGATAATTAAAACTTGGAACACGCTTCCGGTCACATACCACGCATTGCAGCGTGTAAGTATTGTTGTTTTGAAGCTGTTTGGATCTATGTATGCATGTGAGCAGTCATTCTCACATCTTAGATGCATCAAGCCCACAATAAGATCACGTCTAACGGATGAAAGCCTCAACGCTTGAATGAAGCTTAACCTCACCAAATACTGACCAGACTATAAAACCCTCAGCTAATCCATGCAACGCCAGAAATCCCATTAACAATCTGTATACTTAATAAAAGCGATATCGTGGTTCTGTGGGGTTCCTATTCCGTAGCTGGGGCTTGAACGCGAGCGTGTCAGTGTAATTGTGCCTACTTGAATTATGCACTGAAACGCCTTTAAGGTGGGGCGAGCAGACGGATTACTGTTAACTCACTTCTTGGGAGAAGGCGGCTGTTTTACCGCTTGCTGCCCTTTGGGGGGGGGGGGGGTGGTTGGGCAGGGAGGCCTTAAGGCGAAGCCGTGCTTTGTCACTAGTGAGTATTCTAATAATATTATTGAAAATAATAAAGTCAGAGGCTTATTATACTAGCATTTAATATAATTTCATTATAAAATACACTATACGGCTCTTTCTGAAATATAGTTCCAAATATTTGCTTTTTTGGCTCTTTGAGTTAAAAAGGTTGCCGACCCCTGCCCTAGACGAATGAGGGCACGATCTGATTGGTCGTTTCTATAATCTTTCATATCATAGAGTCCCCGTCAAGGAACACAATCAATGAATTCCTTTCCCTTACGACCTTGTTCTTTGATCTCCTTGCTGAACTGACACAAAGAGACTGGGCGGCACAAATAATAGCTTCATTTACCATTACAACTCCGCGCTCCTCGCAACTGCCATGCCGCAGTGTTATTTCGACTACCAAAATCGATTATATCCACCATATTGTCAAGAGTTGAGACGGTTACTGCGATCAGGTACAGTTAAAGTAGATGCGCAGTCATCTCCCACACTCCAAACCCTCTCCCCGCTTGAACCGGTGACAAGACAAAGTCGACATGACCAAGCGGGATTTGGGCGTAAGCCGCTTTTTCTAGATGCAGCCAGAACCACCACCTAACTTAGTCTTAAGTGACATCAGCCTTTTGCGCTGGTACTACTGCACTATTTACCCTCACTCACCCATGGTAGGACCTTCGCTATATTTGAGGAGTCGGAGTCCCGTATTTCTACTACTGCAATTACTGTTTATACTGCTGCTTCTAGCAGTGCATCTGAGTAGTTGTAGTGCTGGTACTATTCCTGAAGCTAATATTTGCTCAGAAATGGCACTGATTGGAGTCAGGTCTGGGCCCGTGTTCCCCTGATCTCACATATGAGCGGGGACCTGAAGTCCCACTATGCTTTTATGTGGAAACGTTTGCCATCTATAGACTACCTATAGGCTTACTACAATATCTAGCTCTAGCGTGGACTTTGCACAACGCCTACTCATATCCCCTCGATCCTAGCAGGGAGTGTGAGTCTGGGCTTACGTTATTCCCATTAACTACATATTTGAGGCCCGGAGCATATCAGGACTCTCCTTGATTTCTGCCCTATCTACTCTAACCGCCAGGCTGTGGCATCTTGTTGGTTGACAAAATGTTATTAAGTAAAAGCTCAAGTTTCATCATGTCTTTATGTCGCATGGTTCCATTTGCCTTTAACAGGCTAACCTTTTGCAGTATCTAGCTCCCTCTTGAGGCTTAAGGGAGCAATCTGCTCCAAAATCAACTAATATTGCTACATCCTATAACTATTTCAGAAGCCAAGCAATGAGCATGACACATGGGGATATGGTCTCATATATAACTTAGGAGTAGAATACTAGTTTGGGCCCCATATCCGCACAGGAAAGCCCCAGCTTTCTGTAATACAGAACCGGGTAAATTAAGAGGTTTACGGTCTGGGCACTACAAAAGAAGTGAAATATAAATGAAAATTAATTTTATGAAAGTAGAGAAAGCAGGAATGATTTTTTAGATGTCTTGATGTTTCCCAAATAAAAATCTCGTCATAATTAAAATGTGCAATTACGCAAACACTGGGAAATAACTTAATTAAAAAATAACTAAATAAAACTATAAGCAGTTTACTTAAATACGTAAGCTAAAACAAACTAACATAATTAGAAAATTATCTAAAACTGAAGTGAAAATAGCAAACATAATAAACTAAGAATAAACTGAAAGTTGAAGATAAATATAAGTTAAATAAACCAAAAAGAATTCACTGACGTAAGGTTGCTGTACAAGTAAATTGAAGGTATGCGGGGCGCGAGGCACCACGAACTACACTAACCTTACTCCAGAACGGTAGGTTGGACTTCAGGTAATATGAAGTAGACGCCCTCCTAACAACAAATTTTGTTTCGGGAATATCAGAAAATCTTAAGACTATAAAGTTAGTAAAAATATCCAAATTTGTCACATCAAATAAACTATAAGTAAGTAAGAAATAAAATTGAATTTCTGTGTTTACTTATGACGCATTATTTTATTTCGAACAACATTAGATTATTTAAACAATGTCTGGGATCCAACCCAGGATTTCACAATTTTATGTCTAGATCACTGACGGCTTGTTGGTAGTTTGTAAATATTATGTGGGTCGTGGTTTCTATCGAACTTCAGGCTGGGCTTATAAAGCTAATGCCGACCAATTTAACTAAATTTCCGAGTAATTTTGGAAGAGCTGGAAATTATTGTATCTCGTCTTTATAACTGTTTGTTATCAGCGGATATTCCATCATAATGGTAGAAATAATTGTCCATAATGTTGCCGTTTTTTCCCACTGTATGCACTCAGTCAAACGTTGATGGAACCATTGCGGCCTAAGCAAACGAATGCGATTGATTTTTTTCGGAGGTTGATAACCAACTGCTGACTACTACCCTGTGGACGTAATCACGTGGTAAACGCGTGAGCATTGTTTCAGGGGCGGTGTGGTTTTATTTCTTTCTTGCCCAACTTTGTAGGCAGTCGTAGCTAACTGAGTAAACGACCCGAATGCGAGAATAGGATGCAGTTCCTGTCAGCAGCACAAACTAGCAAAAAAATGATTCGATTAATAAACTATAACTGACGCAGGTATCTGAAAATGAGGCAATTTAAAAGTCCCAATGTTACTGACAACAAACAGACTGTGACTATGCTCGCTGATTGACACTTATGCAGCTACCTCCGCTAAAAAATCCGTATCTGATCGCAGAATAGGATAAGGTGGCACTGGGCCGGGCGGCGTCAATAAACGGCTCGTTCGCTGTATCAGCTCCTTTCAGTCCCACCCCGTCGAAAAAGAATTGCGAAAGAGGTAGCCACCTTTGTGTCGGCCCCACCGTATTGTAATCGGCTATGCCCATTATGTGATAACAATGAAATAGAAGTCGTAATTTGACGACATAATCATTTTACTGTAGATTTATGGCCGGTCTAAGACGGGCACCTTCTAGATCAATTGGAAGGCCACTTTGGCATCCATCCAATGGTCTGAGCCTACCAGATGTGCTAGAATGGAATTTTTTAACCCTTTTGTTGGCCTTTTCCTTCTCATGCTGGAATGTGTTAACGTACTCTTTTGGACAAATGCCATCTTGTACGACCAATATATCCTGCCCCACAGGAGCAGGTAAATGAAAATATGCACATAGAGGTAGTCTGGGCTGGCAGTTTGTCCCTGATCTGTACGTATAGGGTGGGAGTAGTCGACAACAGTACACGGACCTTAGCTTCTGGGAAAGGAAAGGGTTAGGAAAGGGCCAAATGCAGGGTATAAGCAATTCCACTCCAGTGCATCTGGTGGACTCGGACCATCGCGTGGATACCAAAGAGGTCTCCGAGTGATCTACAAGGTCCCCTCCAGCTATTCAAAATTTTTTGGACACGATCTGTTAAATACGGCAGAAGTGGCTGCCATCAGGCTACGCCGACCAGTCCTGTGCGCCGAAAAGAGCCTCGCCGCGATGCCGCGGTTACCATAGGCCAAGGCCGCTTATTCAACAGCCGGCAGTTTATCACTTCAGCCGACTACCATTCCCCCTAACGCTGATCAGATTGTGGCCCAGATTTTCCACCTATCTCCTCTCCTGACAACCGTCCTATTTTTCTAAAAACTCGCATAGTTGATTTACTTAATTACCATATAAAGGTAAAGGCCTGACGAGAATTGATCGAAAACAAACGTATGTTTGCCGATTCATCTTCTGATGTAGAAGTCGTAAGTTGACGTCCTACTCATTTCCCTGTAGACTCATGGCCGGTCTAAGGTGGGCCCGAGAATTCTGTTCAGGCTGCTGTGATTGATTAATCCAGTTGGAGATCTATTTTAGAGAGACGACCGTCTTCAAAACCGCTGCAACTCCGATACTAGTTACTTGTTTTAGATTGCGTTCTCCTTTGATTTCCGGATTATTTATTATATTTAAATTTGTCCGTTAGAGTGTTTTACGACATATCGGATTCAACCCGCCGTGGTCAGTAGGTGGTCAAAATGCGTGAGGTCGACACTTACAACCCTAAGTCTTCTTATTAGCCCAATAGAAAAAAATATTTTTTTGGCTAATCCAAAGGTGCAGTACGTCGTCATCAAGCCGAAAAGTAATTATTATTCAACATTAAAACAGCACATTCAAGTGGATCCCAAAATCGCAGCCGAAAGGCTTAACCGCACTGGATTGCAAAATCGCCTTGTTCATTGCCATCCAGTCCCGGTTACTGCCGAGGTCATGTGCTAGCAGAGAGGTAACCATTCCAGTTGAATATCTACCGAATTTTTGAGTCCTTATGCCTTATAAATTGTTTTACTTGCTCATTTACATGCTCCACACAATTTTGACTTGGGTAGCCGCAAAACAGCTGCTTCTTAGAGAGGTGATAGACTTCATCCGCGGTGACCTGACTCATGCCTGCAATAAGAAGTCTTGTAGGGCTTCTGCCTTTTGACTGCAGCTGTTCACCCATTAGACCTTAGTTCTAAGATACCCTTTGGAAGCCCTTTTCTTAAGGGGTTTGCTTCTTTAATTCTGCACGGGTAGGGTTTAGGAAGTTCTCAGGATTTGGCGTCAGCTTACATTCAGCGGGTATTGTAGAATTCATGTGCAGCATCTAAACGACTGAGGGCCTTCAATTCAGGATTTATAGCCTTATGGTCCTCCTCAGAATCCGTCACGTACAAGTACAAGTCATTCGTCACGAAGTAGCATCACCATTAATTGCAGTTCGTCGATACGTGGGCGTATACGCGAGGAGATTAGGCAGGAGCCCTATGGTAAAATGAATGATTGTCTTCAACGACTGAGAAAATTAGCATCGGAAGCCCCATCAAGCTTAAATCCAAACCTTAGGCAGCACGAGTACGCTCCAAATATAATTAAATTCGCGAAACCATGGGTGGGTTTCCCTTGGAGAGCACATGAGAACCAGCACTGTTTAAATACTACCACAATAAGCGCTACTGTGAAAACATAAATAATACTTTAGTCAGCATAAATATATGGAAACTTGGTACTGGACAGTCGGGAGGGCCAAGAAGTCTACCAGCTGACTGATTGGCTCGAACAATCGATTGGTGAACGGAAAAAGGTAGAAAGATTGAGGTCAACCTCTCGCTGCAATTCCCTCATCGTAAACAATCTGCCCTTTTAGGATGCGCTAAAAGCAGGGGCTTGTAGGGTTGCCGACCGACGACTCAAGTCAGGCCTTTTTATCGACCCAGTGAATGTGTGTGCGTAGTGGCCAACTGAGTGACAGGCTGTAGTGGCTCCTTTTTGATGTGGCTTTGATGGCCTCCTCACACATGTGGTATCCAGACCCAGAGAATCCAGGCAAAATTAAGTTCTCTGATTTTCTGTCATATAATCAGAACAGATTGTTGAACGGTACTCCGAAGTTACTTCGGCCTCCATCAGACACAAATTCATAGTCGACAGCCTCCATATAAACGGTCATATCTTGATCATAGTTACTAAACTTACTCAGGCATTTGAACCTTCAGATAAAAGTTTCTCTGATGTTGGAGATTAAAGCTTCATATTCTTTAAAAATAAACTATGCTCTGGCCTCTGTCCAACCGTAATTAAGTCGGATGTCATTGCCAGTTCGAAGGGCCAATGACTGATCTGAACTCTAATCTAGGTGTCTAGAAGTTAAACAGGTGATAAGCAGAAAACGGATCTTCCTTAAGGGGAATGAGCTCCCCTATCCAGGCCGCTCCCTTACTCCATCTCCAGATATACAAGATTGTTGATTGAGGCAAATGTTCGCAGTCCATGCGTGTGCGTAAGTCACGAAGAAGAAGGCTCGCCAGGATTGCGCACCCGTCGGAAGCTACCATGCGCATCGAGCTCATGAAAATCAAAAACCGATTAAATCCTAGTGAGCACTCGAGTGCATTGTATTGTATACCATGCATGAACTGCCCTCAAATCTACACAAGACATTGGTTTGGATCGCACATACACGCGCATATGCTGACGGTGGCACAGTATGAAAAAGTATAATAAGGGACTGCCCACACCAAGGAGACGGCTTACGACATTATCTTCACAGCCACGATGATGATCACCCACGCTAGATAAAAACCGGGAATCGATTGAAGTCTGCACTTCCGATGAGAACTCCATCAATCAATTTATCGACCTAGTACCGGCACACAGAGCCCTTCGCAGTTTCGGGCCGGCACCCCTTCTGCTTGATTCGCTCCCTGCCCCTTATAGCTGTTGACCATAAGCCCTGTCAGGTTGAGTATTATTGGCAAATAACAGCAAATTAACAAGCAATGGCCATCACGGTCTCCCTTTTCCTTGACGGCAATATTAACCTGAGTATTCTACTGCCACCGCCACCGCTCGAAAAATGCAAATTGAACGCGATTAATATCGTCTTCATGGAAATTTTGGAAATTTCGTCCGTTTTAGGCAAAATTACTAAGTTGCCAATAAAAGCGAACATACGAGTCCCAGGAGGTAATTGAGAAGAAGAAGATTCGATCACTGGGACAACACGGTTATTTGCCTGGCGTTTTGATAGATGTCCAAACGTCAGGCGACTAAGTGTTGTCCCCAGCGATCGAATGTATATCTTCTTTAAAATTGCTAACCCCTGCCGCAACCCCTTGTTACGCGACCCCGACAAGGTGTTCCTTAATATAAATCAGCCAACAGTATTCAGAATCCAGGGAAAACATAGCTCAGGGCACGAAGCTGTCTCTGCCTGAGCTACAACAGCAGCAGTAGAAACGTGACACCGGTCAAGTCGAGATATCCATATGACAATTCTGAAGGTTTTGGAAGGAAGACAATTGGAAAATGCAAAGACTAATCGTCCCCCTACACCAGTTTCAAAGACCAATCGGCTGTCAAATTATAATCAGATCAGACTATGAATGCGGGTTGACCAGATAACAGACCGTGCACAAACCGAGTTTCGGAACAGAAGTCGTTTGGGGCCTCCCATCCCCTAACTATCCAGTCAGTTTCAGCACACAGTACTGACCGGGTCCCCTATCAGCACTAACCACCGACTAAAGTGGCTGAAGCACCTAAGTCATCGCAGGCAGGATCAACTGGTTTCAGATATTGCCCATATCCCGCACGCCCGCTCCGAAACGGGGTAAAGCATAGGCGGTTAGAAAGTCGTTCGGCCGGTCTTATGTGGAGGCGAGCAGCAACTCCTACTCAAAAAAGTCGCCGTCTTCGTCGGGAAAGGTAGGAAACTGATGAAGCAGCAAGCATACGAATTGCCAAGAATACATAAAGAAAAATACTGAGAAGATGCGACCTGTTGAAGTATCACTTTTTCACTCAAATAGCTATGAATGATGAGTGCACAGGGGGGAGTAGTTATGGGATGCAGTCGCAATGCAACCAAATACCTATTACAACTGACAGTTGCCACACTCATGGCTTAAGGCCGTATTCGCTGCAAGGATCGCTTACTCATATGCATCCGAGACGTCAGTGGCCGCAATTCCATAGTCCCTTTCAATTATTGGTCACCTGGCTTGCTGATACTCGAAAGCGCGCTTGCTCGCGGCCCGTCCACGTGACCAAGTACTCTGTACAAACAAAATCTCAATACTAAATACGGTGGAGGGAGGTCATTGGGAATCCGAGACGAAGGCAGCTGACGCGCCATGGTAAAACGTAGTCTGACCGATCGGGTGCGCCCACTACATTTATCTCTGGTTGCGCGCCCATCCCACTTCAGGCGACCGATCAGCTAGGCGGCGGTCTGTTGCTGGCGGAGAGAGTGAGGTCGACCCTCAATGCGTTTTCTTCCTCACTATAAACAATCTGATGCGATTTAAGTTATCACGGTGCGCTCAAAGCCATGGCTTGTATGGCCACAAATTGGCGGGACACCGCAGTTAGCTCAGTGCGTGCCTTGTCGTGTGGAGTGGCTAACTGCGGGCTGAGAGTCAGGCCCAATGGCTCCTTCTTAATGTGGCCCTCATGGCGTTATCATGTGGGAGCCTATCTAGCCAGGTAATGTTTGTGTGGCTCGCGTTGGAGTGTGTTTCACGCACACCATATGCACCCTCCCCCATCTCCAGTGTTCTTGACATTTGTCTTGACATCGGGTTCGTGTGGAGATGGTCAGAGAGTGGAAAAGATCGAGTGAGTCTGCCTTCACTATAATTCACTGCGTTGCTTCAGCTTGATGAGGCTGGTGGTGGGCGTTGTCCAGAGTGACTGTCGATATCTGTAGCGGTCCCTGATGATGGGTTCGAGTGAGAAGCCGAAAACTTGTAAGAATACAATGCTTGTTCTGGTAACCATGCCTCATTCTTCGTTACTGTTTTCTGCAACTCGCCCCTTCGTTTCCATGGAAAACTACATTTTGCTCGTTTGAAGCAGTTTAGATTCACCAGCAAGACGGGAGACTTCATGCATTCGTAAATTTTAATTGCAACTTGAAAGAATCAAGTATTTACAAGTTATAGGCACAGGCAACCTCAGACGAGGAGGAGGGGGGAGGAGGAGGAGGAGGAGGAGGAAGATGTGATCCTAAAGTGATCTCTTTCGTTTCGCTGGCTTTGGGGTACGAAGACTATCACCTAGGATGGGAAAAAAGAGAAGACAACAACTTGAAATGAGTAAACGATAACGTCCTCAAACGTAAAGGATTAAACTGAAGTAAATTTAGCACTCTGTCTGCACTTGACAAGGGTGGACGTGCATACTGGTTTAATTTGCAAATACAGCAGCCGACGCAACTCATTCAACATTAACTGAAATTCGAAAATGTGATGTTGGTAAGAAAGATCTGACGGCTGGTCCGATCTGATGGACAGGCTGTCACAAAGTACACATAACAGGAGTACCAACTTGCTAGGTTAGCCACGCAATTGCCTGGCGCGAAATTTCGATTTTAAAAGGATTATACAGGTGAAGGCTGCAACAAGAATTGTCAAGTGGCATAATCCCACAACATGTCGGTCACGTCACGATGCCAGATTGTGTGCTCTGATCGAATGCCAACCACAATCATACTTTCTGAGTGTTTAAGTTGTAGGGATTTTGTTTCGCTGATTGTCGATGTGGTCGCAAGTTGAAAAATATATACTAGACAGCAGACAAAGTGCACCGACTCTTGCTGTGGCAAATTACGGCTTCTATTTTTCTACTCAGAGAATAGGTATTCTTTTGTTAAACAGTTCTTAATTAGGAGGCTTTGTAAGACCGTAAATGCCTGCTTATTAACGCTTCTAATGAAGCCTCTGGTGGGGTTAATATCCATTGTGAAATGCTTAAGCTCTATATGGTAGCCTCATAGCAACATAGCTGACTATTACATGTTTGTTACATAAGCTTGCGATTTGAAAACCCTACATGCGAGTATAACATCACATTAGGCTCAAAATTAATCAGTAAAACCGTTTCATGAAGGAGAAAATTTGACGCAGACGTAATATTATATAACACGAGAGCAAATGGGATGATTTTGTGCAGGGTTCCTATTAAATATGTTTAAGTACATAACGGCATCGAAAATCAGTGAATAAATACATATCACTTAATTAGTCTGTTTTTAGTAGTCGAAAAGATGCGCATTCGCAAAAACTGACATCCTGGCGTTACTGAAATAGCTTGCGGATCGGGTTAAATGATAGTCTATATAGTAGTCGCCGGCTATTAAGCCCACCTCGGGCCCGACCAAATTGGGCTTAATAGGCAGCGGGCTTATTAACCGTGGGCTTAACAGCCGGCGACTACTGTATTACAACTAAGCCAAAGTAAACATATGCAAGGGAAACCACACTTGACTAAATTTTAATTAATGTTATTTCACGAGAATCACCACTTACTGTGGGTGAAATGTTAACCGAAACATCAAAAATGCGTTTTCTATTAGAAAAGATGACGTCAGTAGGATTTTAATATTAATTATCATTGGGCAGAATCCCCCAGATATTTCAGTAACGTCAGGATGCCAGGGTTTAAACATGTTACCTTCCGGCCGCCTCCAAAAACTGCACAATTAAGAAATTGATACTTAACTATGATGCAGTTTCAATGCGGATTTTAGATGCCCTTACGTATTCAAATTTATCTTTTTAAATTGAAAAAGGAACATAAAAATATTCTGCTTTACGACCATTTAGTGATCAATCAGGTCTTAAAACGCTATACTCCAACAAAGACATACTCAATTTTTAAAGGTTTCTCAGTCTGATATTTGTGAAATGGCCATTCGACAAGCGTCGTATCTAAAGACATATTACTGCTACTTGTAAAAGTCTACAACATGGTCTACAAACATTGTAAAGTTTTATGCGCACTTTATGAGAGATTCTGCAAGAAATGTTTGACTTTGCTGAAACGGAAATTACAAAGCTTGTAGGCTGGAAATCCTGAATGCCATTGTAGCAGCAGGTTGGCTATTGAAAACCTAACAGTGTTTTTCTTTAAGAATAAATCTGAGAGAAAAAGAGGTAATCAGCTATCCGGTGAATACATGAAATAATATTTTTGTGTGCGTTTTCCAAAAAAAGGCATTTTAATTTTTGTTAAAAATTTATGAGGGATTTTAATACTATATAATTAGTCGCTTTTTATTTAATGTTGTTTTATGCGGGCGGCTGAGAAGATACGCATTCAAAAGCCGACATGCGGATTTGCCTGGTGATAATGCTTAAACGTCGGTAGTCGTAAAATCCTGCATAAGCCATCTCCTCCGAGCAAAAACGCAGAATTCCAGTTAACATTTCATGAGATCTAGCAAATGCGTTGTAGATATACAAACATACCTTGGGAGTGCCGCTTGTAGGAGGCAAGCAACTTGCGCTGCTTCTGTTTGCCGGAAGCAGCCTCTTCCTTCGGTTTTGTAGGTAGAGAGCTGGGGGCGGCGGGGGGAGCGTTGTTGAGGAGGGCTGTGAGGTGCGGATTGAAGCCATTGTAGCTGGCTCGAAAGTAGACACTCGCGGGACGTCCACAGTCAGCCGTATGTCGAACAACAGGGCTGCACAAAACAGCATTAACAATATAAGCATAAGCAGTCGATGAGGAAAGCAAAAACAGTCGAATACTACCGAGTTCGGATGAAATCCGCGATCGCATCTTCTCCTTCTCGTGGGTCAAAAAGTTGGAACCGGGGTGTTCATCGGATCTATCTGATTAGAGCATATACTTGGCCTGTTGTGCCTTGAGGCTTGTATTGGGATGATTTCAGGCTGCCGCTTAGCGACCTCAGACGTAGGATGTAGTGCGGACCAGAGGTTCCAGGTGCGAATCTCGGGGGTTCAAAACCTTGACATCGGGTATAACTAGCTGATGGCGGTCAACAAGCCAGAAATGGCCATTTCGGTCTCATTTTGCTTTGTCGGATCCACTCCATATGTCAAAGGGAGCTTGAACATATTGCAAACCGCACCCGATAGGACAACGGATGTGTTTGAATCCCAGGTTATCCAACATCGGCTTGAACAGGCCTGGCAGACGACGACGAATGTGTCCCTTAACACGATGGGTGAGGGCCCACCCACCACTGTCAATAGAACCCGATCACAACCGACAGAATAAGGAGCTTGTGGCTCAATGGTGATGGCATTTGACTTCTAACTGAAGAGTCGCGGGTTCGAGCATCGGGGATTACAACACCTGGAGTCGGGTATGGTTAACCGCTGACGAATAATGAGTCGAAATGGTCATTCCACTCTTTCGTGTAATACACTAGCCTCTGAGCAGTCCGTGGCGATGCAAGATCAGTAGAGTATGATTGTTAATTTATCAGATCGTCACCGAAAAGACAACGAGCCTAATCAACCGGTCTCGGGTTCAAGGCTCAGGGAATGCACCACCTGGAGTTGAATACGGCTGGCTGATAACGGCTGATAACGGAACTTTCTCATGCAGCCCAACTGGTGGCTGTGTTATGTCTGGGCTCTAAGCCGGAACAGTATAGCCAATCTAGATTGGTGTGTGGCTTCTGTCAAGTCGTGCTAGGTAGTATTTTTGACAAAAAAGTTCTACATTTAAAATTCTTATAACCACAGGTCTTGCGTTCACAGGCCCTGTTGGAGATAGGATTGTATATTGAAAAGAGTCTAAGCCAATTCGCCAACTGAATATCTGATATAGGCTTTTGAGGCCCTGAGAGTGTTGAGCTGGACTACAACGCGAAAATCGATTATATGGATCGCAAGACTAACATCGCGACTGTGTTCTTGAAATGTAGTGCCTTGCAGTGAATCATGATTAGTAAAAAAGATAAACGTATTTATTGAACATATAATCCACCATCTCATAATTTTGTAATTAATCGATTCTAGAGAATACGTGTCTTCCTAAATTACTTTATTGCATTAGTATATTTGTTCAGTATTTTGGAAAGGAACAGAGATGCATGCTGTAAAAATAATAAGTCACAGTGCGATAGCACGGGTGACACCATGAAAATTATATCGTTAAAATTCGATGGCTCACAGAATTCAGTAAATCTGAGTGGTATTCAACAGACAGTGCAAGTGGAAAGGACGCATGCGTGGCTGCGAAATGCACCTTTATATTAGCAGGGTGCCCATTATAAAGAGGGACAGGAAGTTAAAAGCGCGAACAAAGCGTGCAGGATTTCTATGTACGACTGATTTTCTACTGGTTAAAGTTTTCGGACATATTGTGCATGAGATGTCTTGGGAATTTTGAATAGGGGTAGGTCCCCAACAGCTGTACGGATTGTTTGTTCGAGGTTGTCTCCCCTAACGCTTTGGCTCCATAGCCTTACCACAAGGCAGCGGTAGCAAGCGAACTTATTTGATGACAGTTCACGCTCACCATGTCACAGCCTCGTCGTTAGGCTTTCGGACGCTTTATAGGCTTTTGGCTTGCCACACCTCAGCCCGTCGCGCCCTGGTCTACGACTGCCTATTCGTCAGACCCGAGAGTCCGCTTATTTCACAGCTAACCTTCACTGAAGTTCGTCCCACTATCCACGACCTGTGGACGCACCGAATAGCCAGCAGCTAGGCTAACGGGTAACCCGCCTTGCCCGGCGAGCTAAGTCGATAGAGCAAGACACTCTTAAGCTCGGGGTCGTAGGATCAAGCCCCACGTTGGGTGCTGGTAAAAACAACACGTTATTTAAAAAAGTTAAAAGGAAGGAGGAAACACTAAAGACAACAAACGAGATATGATCAGCGGCCTTACCTTTTGGAGAGGGCATCCAATTTTTCGGAAAGCCTCTTCATCGCACTGTCAGGCATGAAGAATTCAGATTCTACAGATGGAAGCGTTGGTTCCTGCACACTAACGCCCGTAGCACGTTCTTTAGCCAGAAGGGTGCGTCGCATAAAGTTCATTTGCAGAAGATTTTTGGATATCTCCAGCTGTTCCACATTTACTTCTGATGTCATTGTATAATCTGAAATACGAGCGACATGAGACAGTTGACAACGAAGGAGATTAAACAGCCTGGTCGGTGCATAAGTAGGTTTGTCCTGTGCATCGACTATGACGATTGTTTGAAACGACGGAGAGAACTGGTGATGTTGTCTGAACATAAATTTAGGTGGGACAACAGATGAGTTGGACTGGTTTGTTCTAATCAATGTTTGCTGACAGGCACCGGGTATAAAACCGACGGGCTGCATCATAGAGAATGGTAAACCTGACGAATCGGACGGCGAGGAGTCGATAGTGCGCTACAGTGCAGAGCGTGTTTTTGACTGAAAACTGCAGCTATATGTTACGCGATTGAAAGCAGCTTGCGAGCAATGAGTGGAAGGGTAGAGGTGGGTCCGATAACGTGAGTGAATGGCTCCGATGCTGTCATAGGTAGCGAACTGAATTGAATTATTTGGCCGAAAATCTGGGCCTTGAAATTGAGGTGAGAACTGATTATGAATTAGTTTAGATGGTGATAAATTGTCGCTATTCGTCTTCTGATTTCCGTGTACACATATATGGCACAGAAAAACAGTCGGAGGTCAAAATTGGTATTTTCGATCACTATGTCCAGGTGGTGACTGACGGAAGCCTGAAAGAGTCGTTAACCCGTGATGATCTGGCCTTTACTTTAAGATGAAAGTCACACAAAATTCAACTATACTCCACAAAACACAATGAGACGGGGAACGAACTAAATGGAAACCTGTATGCATGTGTTCAAGAGACTGCCGTTCACAATGAGACCAACTTCGTCGGTGTTTTAACTAACATTGCCGCAATGAATTATGACAAACTAAAAATTCATTTTCCATGGTAGCAGAAAATGAATTCCTATAAACTGGCTCTGTCAAAGAACATAAATATGACGAGACGAGGCCGAAAATTCTGGGATAAACGTCAACAATACTGACTACTATGAAAACGATGATACATAAATGGCGGTTAATGTTAGCACTAGGTACTCGTTAAAATAATTGAACTGGTTGAAGTTGATTTTTTACGGAGCTCGAATATGCAGTCGCAAAGCGACTAGCAGTTAAGTTTCATAAACACTATTTCCCAAGAACACTGGACTCATTTCCGAAATATTTGCTGTTATCAGTCCGAAGATATACACGGACATTTCCAAAGATAAATGGTTCTCACTAGAGCCACAGCTACACGCTTAACGACTGAGCAATCGGGAATATTTAAACAACTAAGCTCAATTTATAAGGATACCGACTTCCGATTTACTTTCTCTGGTAGTTAAATGAAGCCTATGGAATAATACTCTCAGATCATCTACACGGGCATGGGCCACAGACCGGACAACGAGCGCTGAGCTTAGGAGGGATAATGGCAAAAAACGACGACGGTGCGCAGTTGGTCTGCTGTGAAATCACCTCCACTACCAGCATTTAATTGTATTTATGATGATTAACAAAGCACCAGTCTTTGCGCTTATACCTACAAGGTTCCGCTGTCACGACTGAACATTGAGAACCGGAAGTGGGACTATGAAAAAAACGCATGTATCTTGCCTGTCTTTAGATTTGAGGCCCATGCTCGTTTTCATGCGAATCAGAATATTACCTGCGTACTCCGATAAGCTCACACATATACGAGCCAGAATCCAGTGCAGTTGACAGAGTGAAAGAGGAGATGTGTACAGAAGAGGTAACTGAGAAAGAAACCAGCAGAAAATGAACTGGACATCCCAAGCATGGTTTCTGAGTCTGCATGAGACTCCATGTTTTGGAGAGTAAAACGACAGGCTATTATATTACAGCTACCTCCCATAACCTCACACTAGCTCAGAACTACGCTTTACGATTAATTTTTAGCCAGTTTTTCGATTAGCTGACATTTTTAATGGTCCTTGGGTATAGAATCTTACCATCTTTCCTGTCAAGAAATGGGCTTTTGTTGAAAGGGTAGACCGAACTCAGAAGTTGAAACTGGGAGCCGTCATTTGCGACGCTCCTGCTAGAGCATTCATTAAGCAGATTAAAAATTGTAATGCCTACTTTCGTTAGGCGGTAATAGCTTAGAAGACTTTGCGGACAGGGTTTTCAAAGCCTTGTTTTCCGACAGCATTACCGCCGAGGTGAGCTTCACCGGGGCGTATGTTGACAGCCTGAAGAGGGCTTCTGAAAATTCAACATTGCATCAGCTTGCGACTGGTAAATTTTTATGCATTCCGCTTTATCTATTAACAACGCAGAAGTGGCAGCTCTGTGGTGATTATCACACAACCAATATAGGGCGGAAATTAGAAGAGCCTTCATAAAGGCCTTCGGGAAGGCCTACAAAAGGCTGAACAGGGGCAAATATATCACCCCGAAACATTCACGCTTTTACGGTGAGTTCATTTAACACTTACTGCATACAGTAATACCTACAGAACTGATACGTACTTAACTAAACTAACTAATTTTATTTATTGGCAGAAGACCACGGCCCCAGCGATGACGGCCCCGGCTCATCTGGAGCAGTAACTGGCCAATCACTACCATCTACAAGCACTCCTGTGATACGTATATAACATTTACAAGACCGCCAACGAACTCTTTTTGTACTGTAATATGTTTACTCCTTTTTTTACATAGTACAGTCTCGAACTATTAAATGTTTTTAATAACATGTCTACTACGGCATGTCTAAAAAGGGGGGGTTTTCGCGACGAAGGAGGTAACCCCTGTCCCATAGAGTCCTACTGCGTAGACTTGTAGGGTTCCCGTAGAACTCCAGTAGGATTCCACTTGCTATTAAGGATGCAGCACCCTATTAACAAGAAAGATTTATCAATATCAACTGTAAACACTCAGTTTATCATAAAGGCGATACGATTAGCAACGCTGGCGCAGGATTACACATTATTATGCCAACGCTTTGGTACAAGACGCAGACATCAAAACGGCTCGGTTCAGCTTATCAGAGTACAGAAAACAACCAACTGCGTGTGATTCGTTTATAAACGCAGTATGTTATCAGAGGTTGCAAATGCAACGTAAAACTCTTAAGAATTTGATAATGTAGAGTAAAAACACTTTGAAAAATTAAAAATACTTAATTTTTACAATAAACCCCTCGCGCAATAAACAAAAACACACTGTAGAAGTGGCGGTGGTGTAGCAAATACCTTTAAGATGGCCTCAATTTTTGTTCATTTTGCCCTATATTAAAGATGACGGCGAACCGTGTCACGACTTGGTTATTTCAAACACGCATAATCCTATTGGCTAACTGATCGGCTATTTTATGTCGGCGAGTTTATGCTATTGGCTGTTGTAAAAATTAAGCATTCCCATTGGTTTAACCTCTATAATATGGACTAAACCCTACTGTCATTTCCTATATTCAGACGGCCCTATGGAAGGTTGAGCATCTCTCTCGGCAGCCGCCTCCAGACGTCTCTCAGAAGTCATCTCCTGCCATGACCAGTACAGTCAATCATCCCCGCCAAAGGACGAGACTCCTGATTGTTCCGATTGTTGTAGCCAGGACTAATAAATTAGTTCTTCAAATAGTAGTAAAGTTTAAGAGTAGCAGTCTTTGTTTAAATGGTCTTGTTAATCTTTGTGTTCGGTTCGGTCGTTTTCATCTAGTAATCGCATTCGTTGTTCTGCTGCGGGTTATAGTCGCACGAAATCACCCATCGGTCGTCTCGGTTCGCTACGGTGCACTAGACGACATATTGTAGCAAATACCCTTAAGATGGCCTCAATTTTTGTTCATTTTGCTCTATATTAAAGATGGCGGCGTACTGTGTCACGACTTGGTTATTTCAGGCGGACATAATCCTATTGGCTAACTGATC
>JAYGXS010000005.1:41084699-41105052 GCA_036362985.1 Ligula intestinalis
ACGACTTGGTTATTTCAGGCGGACATAATCCTATTGGCTAACTGATCGGCTATTTTATGTCGGCGAGTTTATGCTATTGGCTATTGTATAAATTAAGCATTCCCATTGGTTTATCTTCTATAATATAGACTTAATCCTGCTGTCTCTTACTGTATATAGACGGCCCTATGGAAGGTTGATCATCACTCCCGGCGGACACCTCCACACGTCTCCCAGAAGTCATCCCAGGACCAGGACCAGGACCAGGACAGTCAATCATCCCCGCCAAAGGACGACTTCACTGATTGTTCTGATTGTTATAGCCAGGACTAATAAATTAGTCCTTCAATTAGTAGTAAAGTTTAAGAGTAGCAGTCTTTGTTTAAACAGTCTTGTTCTTCTTTGGGTTCGGTTCGGTCGTTTTCATCTGCTAATCGCATTCGTTGTTCTGTTTCGGGTTATAGTGGCACGAAATCGCCCATCGGTCGTCTCGGTTCGCTACAATATCGGCGAATGGTGGCATTTCCTATTGGGCGACCCTGCTGTTCGTTGATTTGCTACTTTTTGGGCTGCGTGTTCATAATAATTCAGCGATTTTTTGGTATATTGGTGCGTTCTCTATTATTGTACAAACAGTAACGGAACTGATGATGGTGGCTGATAATCACGAATTCGGGGCCTTTTCACACTTTTAATAAGGCCAAACATTTGCATCCTAGGATGTTAGCTGAGTAAGCTGAGTATTCTATTTTGTGTACTGATTGTTTTTAGAAAACAGGTTACCGTTTTAATCTGATGAATGCACGAAAAGCTCGAGTTGTGAGTCTTTATGCAAAAGCGTTTGTTCTAAATAACTGCAAGAAGAGGGTCCCTAATAGGAAAATGTCAACGATTTTGAACGATTTAACGAAAAAATCGTATGTCAAATTATATTTGGACAGCAGGATGCCCATCTTTCACGAAAAACCCCTCATTCGCGCGATATATCACGTAGCACTTTTTTGAAGTCTTCTTGTAGTACAGGAAAGATTTAGTGTATAAAAATATCTGTAAAAAATTGCGTACAAAACATTGAACTTGGGTAATTGTCCCTCATCATGATACTGCTAGCCTGTGGAAGGGCCTGGCTCCGAATGATTTTCTTCCAATTATTGCTCTGAAAAATAAGAGTAGTTGTTGAAAGTACGCACCTCGCGAGATTATTTGCGTGGCAATAATATGTGTTCACTTACCGACAAGAAGTTTTCCTTTGTCAGCCTTAATGCACCTTCTGAAATGCCTGTCATAGGCCTTCTTGAAGTGTCCTTAAATGCAGCCTCAAAACACCGGCGATCGATTGGCCGGGAATCGTAAGCAACTGTATAAGCTCCTGATAGAAGGACGGTTAGAATGAAGAAGAAAGCCTTACGACAGATCACGTTATAGGCCTCCGTTTCACGGAAGGCTTTCTTCCCCCTCTGCTGGCCCTTAAAAGAGAGCTCCTCCGTGATGCTGTCAGTTAGCAGGATCCGGAAAGCCCTGTTAACGTAAGCCGGCATATCATCGGTAGCTACAGATGCCAAGTGGGTAACCTGGTAATGTTAGATTAGATTTTTGGGTTACTTACGATTCGTTGGTGATACTGTTTCCCTGATTCTGCTTTGTTAAGGGCGTATAGTTCACTAATTGTTGACAGAGGGGTAAGAAAAGGCACGTCGACAGGTGCCGTGGCGGAGGCAGTCTTATAATAAAGAGCCTCAAGAACGGGTCTAATTTTTTTCTCCACGCTTTCTATCGTCTTCTGATTGTCTGAGATACCTTATCAAGGACATATTCATATCAACTCGCCCCTTCGAGCATGTCCGTATCTGTTGTTTGAAGCCACGAGCAGGGCGCCGTTTACGGCTCCGCCGTTTTGTTTTTTTCTACAGAGAATTGCGCATAACAATAAAAACTTACCTTCGCGTGAGGGTGAGTATCCTAAGGGCATTGTAGTAGAACTGTTGGAATTGTCGGACTCTGACTCCTACAGCAGCAATGAGTCACAGAAATTTGTAGCTTACGGAGGAGGTGGATATATGAGGGATATCACCATTTAACAATAAGAAGAAATCTTTGTACTTCCCCGGTTGGCGCTTTGGTCGCTTAGATTTTCGTCGTTGGTCATCGTCGTCAGACATAGTGAACTACAAACAGCAGGGAAAATGAGAGGTTGAAAGCGCAATTCTATCTATAAGAGTGAAAATTTATCAGAAGGTAAAGTGTACTGACTGATGTGTTTATTCAAATTTACAGTCACTGTCGCTGTACACTGTCCACCAATCACTAGCTAAGGACTGTTGTGTTGTAGGATTGCTGGACAGTGCCCATATTGGCAGCCATACAGTGTAAAAAAAGGGGATAGCTTACCTCAAGAAACTTCTGCCTGGCGAAGTGCATTGGTACTTATCCTTCCAAGTCTTCGCGATCCCAACGTCCGTTGATTTCAATCGCTCATTAACTAAAGGCATACAAAAGGATCGAACATCGGACGGCTTACCGTGGCCACAATATACTCCAACGACAAAAGCATGTGGCTTTTGGCCACGCTCGCCAATAGGCTCATTAGTATAACTGTACGAAAACGTGCCTTTCACTTGCGTCAATTCCAACACACTACGGTCAAAGCCTTTTCGCAGCATATTTATTATTTGCCAAAAGTTGTCAGTGCTTGCTAAGCTTATGCCATTTTTCTATCGATTACTAAATATTTGATCGCATTCTCATCAAACGAGCTGCCCTTTGGCCTGCTGATACTTGTTGATGTCTTATTTATAGGGCCATAGACCGATGTGCACTTCATCCTATATTCAAGGTATACAACATAAAAAAATTTTGAGCATATATATAATTTGAATTTCGAATTTACATTCGTCAGCGCTAGGAATGCAATGTCTGAAAAAACCTAGAACTTTAAGTACCAAAAAATATTTATTTTGAAAGCTTTCGTGAATATCACCACAAAACAGGAATGCATCTGTGCTTCCGGAAGTTGTTTAAAACATAGAAATCAAATATTAAATCTTTTTGAGAAAACTTACTTTTACAAAGTGTAGCCTTTGGTTCCACTGTGCCGTATTTGCGTATATGGGCGGTATTTCGTGCGCTGGCTGGGGTAGCCTACAATCCATTGTCGAAATCGATAATCAAACACCCACATACAAGCTCCCCCATCCACCTGAGAAAAACCCTACGCGCACGCACGCCTCCTGCATTTGCTCCCTCCACCCTCCCTTAATACGTTGCCTGTATCGATGGCTTGCTTTGCCAACTTTTGCCGGCGTATGCCTAGGGCAAAAAACCTGTGTTCAAGTTACACGCGTTCAAATAGGGGGGAGGGACAGGGGGCAAGTACGTGCATCAAGTGCAGTCTGAGCAGGCTCGGTTAAGCCAAATGTTCATACAGCAGTCGCCGGTTATTAAGCCCACCTCGGGCCCAGACCAAATTAGGTTTAATAACCGGTGACTGCTGTATAAACATTTGGCTTAACCGAGCCTGCTCAGACTGCACTTGATGCACGTAGTTGCTCCCTGCCCCTCCCCCTATTTGAACGCGTGTAACTTGAACACGGGTTTTTTGGCCTAGGCATACGCCGGCAAAAGTTGGCAAAGCAAGACATCGATCCAGGCGCCGCAATTTGGGAGGGGGGATGTGGCAAATGCAGGGGGCGTGCGAGTGTATAGGGTTTTTCTCAGGTGGAGGAGGGAGATTGTATGTGGGTGTTCGACCATCGGTTTGGATGACGGTTTGTAGACTACCCCGCCAAGCGCACGGAATACAGCCCATATACGCAACCACGGCGCAGTGGAACCAGAAGCTACACATTGGTGGCACTGACCATTCGATCTTTTGTTTCCACAACATTGCCATTAGGATAGATTCTGTGGTTTCTTATTGAAAATTAACGATGATATTCGGATATGTTGAAAAGTAATTAGGGGAGAGTATAGTAGGTTAATGAAGTTTGTAGGTGATGCTGTTGGAGGCGATGAACTCCAGTCGAATGATCTCATACAGTTGTTCATGGAAACCTGGCTAAGTTTTTTAGGAGTGATATGGGGGCTGTTAAGAATATGAGGTAGTTGTTTGAAATTTAAATTCGTGCATGCCAAGAAGGCACCATCAGAAGTGACATAGTAGCGAAATAACATTGGCTGGGCTTTCGCGTGAGGCTGACTGAAGAAGTGGTCCCTGTGTCTTACGGAACCATAGTAAAAGGTGATTTAACGCGTGATGTCTTGTAACGGGTAAACGAGTCTGCAATAACTCGAAATTTTAGTTTAGACCAAGAGCCAAAAAACAAGTATTACTTATTAAAATAAAAGCAAAGGAGCAAGTTTCTGTTGGACGAAAGAAAAATCGGTCTTATTACGGCCACAAAAAAGAAAAGTCTCCCAGATGGACAATCCAGAAACTGAATATTCAAGGTCGTGGACTGCCAACAGCGTCTTACATCTGGCCGACTGGGTGTACAAAGTTAAAGGTAGCGTCTCCCCTGGGCCCGAGTATCGATGAAATCGACAGATAGCTGGAGATTTGTCTTACAGCAGTAATAAACGATGGTCCACCTGCGACCAATATAAAACAAGCCATCTGTAATGGTCGCATCTGTCCGACGCCCTCCTAACTATTGACGCTACACACGTGGCCCTTCGGAGCATAGCACCCCGCGCGAAGGCTGCTTTCCTGCGCGCCTCAGTCCTACGCCCAAACGGTCGCGCATTCAGCCTATCCAGCCTTCGCCCCATCTCCAGGTCGCGCGTGATGGGCTTCTGTAAAAAAGCATGCGCGGGGCATCCGGCTATTTTGGAGGCTATCGCGACTCTGAAATTGACGCCCTGGCAGACGGACTGCGGTCATCCGAGAATCAAAACTCTTTCCATCTATTCTCCAATCATTCTGCAGAATACACTTTTCCTAACAATGTGGCTTTCCCACCATCTTCCCTCCTCACCTAAGGGAAACATGGGCCTGGAATATCGCAGCTGTTAAGGTTAAACATTCGTAGTCTTAACGCCAGTCGAAACACTAATATAAAGGCACATTTCGGCTGTAAGAGATGTTATGCTAAGTGTGTACACAAAGATAAGTTATTTGCGGTAGAGCGGGTTTGCGTCTCAGACACAACGGAAATTTCCTTTGTAGTACCGATGACTGCCATCGTTTTCACAGATCACCGTTGTCTGCCTGCAATATTGGAATAAAAAGCCGCTTAAATCTAAATCCCCTAAATTTATTTTATCTTTGCATCATGCGAAGGCTGTTTAACTTGTGGTTGAAGGGCCCTAAAGAAAAGCATTTTAAGTTATCAAGTTAAGTAAATAGTACAGTTAGTGATAGGTTAAAAGCTCCTACCGTGTATCTGCCACGTGAGTCAGCGCGACGTGTTAGTTGACTTACTAACTGTGATATGGAAAAGGATACGGCTGCGGCAATTCCTGCTGTACACAGCTGTAGTAGTCCTTAAACAGATTCTGCCAGGAACGTTTTGCAGCAATTTCATGCCATTGCTTACAATAATACTTTCTCTAGTTCATCGACAGTCGTGCAGGCAGTCGCTTCCGTACATACAATATGAATGGCTTCATCATCTAGGTGAAATGGTGTACAATGATCACAGCATTGTTCAGTTACCGGAGGATGTCAAACAACACGTTCCATTAGATAGCTTTTCTTCTTTCCCTTACGACAGCTAATGAGGCAAATCAAAACGCATGCTTAGGAGGCTGTTGCAATTGCTGCAGCAAGAAGGGTGTCGGTTAGGCGAGATGCAAGCAGAGCACGCCATGTCTCCAGTCTACTAGGGTTGACTTCTAAGTATGAACACTGTAATGGTCCACTACCATCAATTTATTGGTCATTCACACAATTTAAGTCTGTTGTTTGCGGCAGGCTGCTCATAGGGACGACAGCCTCAAACAGGTCGGTAGTAGTCGATGGTACGTTATTATGCGGGCCAAAAATTGCACGCAATCTATCTGCTGAGATAGAGCTATTCCATACCCCGAATAAATGTTTATCCATTTAGGAAGTCGAAGAAAGCTGACTGTAATTGTAAAAACGGGAATGACTGCCTGCTTGGCGATCCCGACCACCTCAAATCTCGACTGCGATGGTTCCCTGCGCATGCATTCTAAATTTTCATCACTCACCTCTTACTATATACTCCTAATATCGCAGTAAAAGATGTTTACCTTCCAGCTCATATGCTTTTAGCTCCATGTAACCTAACCGGACGCCACTGAGGCTGCTGACATTTCATAACTGGTTTGAATGAATTATTTAAATCTGCAAAAATATGTTAAGTGGGTGACCGTGGTAATCACTTAGTTATTGGTATGGTAATTATTTCGGAAATTTCGTATGGTTACTCGACATACTATATTATATATATGTAAATTTAAGGGTGTTAGGCAAGAAATGCCGTTGAGGTTGTTCTTACAGTTAATGTGCAGTCGGGGGAGTACATATGATATCATGACAGAATTTCGAGTAAGTTTTAACGGAAAAGAATGAAAACGGTCTGAAGCCAGAAAAGTTGTTCACAGTGCTGGCAGTAGGAAATCATGTTGTAAAATTCGCCTTTTGCCAAATAAAATCACATCGAGTCTTCTTTTAAATTCCGCAATTGTGTCAGTGGAAACCTTCTCGTTTGGTAGCAAGTTTCAAGGCCGGACCACGCGTTGACTAAAGAAATATTTTTGGAGGTCTAATCGGGTGCGCTCGTTTGTGACCTTGGAAAGATGGCCACGCAGGTAAGTAGTGGTGGCTTATTGGAAGAAATCCTCCAATATTAGGGAGGAATGTTTTCCAATTATTAGAATTTGTGGATTCCAGACTTAGTAATGAAAGGGGCCCTTGAGCCTTCAATTTATAATTTATTATTGTTTACACATCGCCTTATAACGGAAGTCCAGTGAAAGGAAACCCAGGAATCGCGATTTGGCGCTCGGACCTTATGAACGTAGGCATTTTGACAATAGTTTAGGCTCACACGTGCTGTCTTGGCCAGGGAAAAGTAATAAGCAAATTCCGAACATTGGGCTTAACCGTTTTTTTGACGTCTGCTCCACAATGAGGATGGCCAAATATGTGAAAATAGACAGCACCAATCATTCTTCTCCGCGAAACTGGCAGTAAACAAACACCGTGATATTCGAAATGTTCTTCTGAATAATTATTATCGACCCAAGAGTGATAAAATTCATGGCGCGAGGTGGGGCGTTTGTAGCTCAGTGGATAGAGCGTTGGCTTCCGGTAAATGCTTTCTCTACTACGCGGGTTTAAATTCCGCCGAACGCCTCGGTTTTTTTCACAATTGGGTCAACATAAATTGAGCAAATCTGCCAAAACCTCCTAATAATTACAGGCGACAGAAGTCTTTCTCGCGAACCCATGAAACCAGTGAAGCGTGAAAACCCAAATCTTTCTGAAAGAAGACAAATCCTTGAGTACAAATAGGACAAAACTGATTGATTGGGAGGTCTTATCGAGAGACACTAGAAGCACGTTGCTTAGAAGTCCTTTCTGTCGGTAAGAATAGCTCCTCACAGCACTGCTTCCTACCAGACCAATCTTGTAAAACATGTCATGTCTTTTTTAAATCTACTTACGGCTCTTTGTACTGGTAACTTATTTGTAGCATTCGTCTATTTTGAGCTAAGTAAACCGGTCGATGAAGTGCCTCATAGGCAGCTTCTAGCCAAACTAAAGGCTATAGGATTTCGTAGTCGTCTTACTGATTTTAGTAGGTCATATGCATCTAATCGAAAACAAAAGGACTTGTTAGGATCCACAATTTTGAGCAGTGTCCTTAAAGGTGTCATGCTAGTTCATCTGTTGCTCCTCCTTTACGTAAATGATATTTCATCGAGTGTTAAACACTCTCAATCCTATATTTATAAGGATGATGTCAGGTGTGTGCATTCCTTCTCTAAGCCTGCGGCCGAGAGATGCTTAGAACAGATTTATTCGGATTTGGACGCTTGTTCTGCGTGCAGCTCAATGTAGCAGATGGAAATCTCACATTCTAATTGACGATACACGTGTTTTGGGCCTGAACGGCCGCCCCAACCTATTATATTTCAAGGTTGCCCAATGACTGAATGCTACAACCTCAAAGATAAAGGTTTTACCATCACAAATAAATTAGATCTCTCGCACTACGCCGATAGAATTACGGCCAAAACTGCCCAGATGTGTAGCCTTTTTTCTTATAATGTCTACATTTCGTATAAACTGAAAGGCAGGCATCCTAAGAAATGTTATTTCAAGGAAAGGCATCCTTTGGAACATGTCTACATTTCTGAAATAAAATTCAGACTTTATCATATGACTTTCAACATTGCCGCTATACAAAGACATGTCACGAGAAAACTGCTTCATACGACATTTTCGAATACTTCCTACTCAAATAGACGTCAATTATCGAAACTGAAATTTCTTAGTGCTAGGACATTGAAAGCATGCTTTATTGTCCCTTTCGCTTGAAAATTGTTCAAATCTCTACAACATTTCTGTCATTACTCCCGTCAGTCTTCCGTACAATCTAAGAACTTCCTCCTTTATTTGCTCATGCATCCTCCTTATCTAAACGCTCTCGGTTCCTTGCTTCCAAATATAGCTTTCTTTGGAAAAAAACTGCCAATTAAATTTAGGTATTTAAGTAGTCTATCTGCTTTCGAGCGAAGAATACACATTTTTGTTAACACTGATTCGATTAACCTTTTATTCACCTCGTCTTTTCAAAGCAGCATTCCCTTTGACTCCCAGAACTGGGTATTGGAAATTTAAGCAATCCTCTTAAAATTATTTTTCTCTAGCTCATGTACCCAGGAACCATGATATCCTCTTATACCACCAGTCGCAAACAGTCAGCCAAATGATGAAAGTCGTATGGACGTACTCAGTCTAAACTGCTCCTGTTTCGTTGACTACTAACCAAAATTTCATTCTGGCTCCTGAGATCTCGAAGCCCTAAGTCAACCTATGATTCTTCGCGAGATTTCCTGTTGTTCGCATTAACGACTACGAGCGATCAAGGCATACATTTCATTATCCCATTATGAACGGCTTTTGTGGTATTAGCTTACTCTGCATCTCGATCTTATTTTCCTGTGCATTTTCTTTCTTTCTGTTGAACTCTGCCTCCATTTTCAATTTATTTGTTTTCAAATTCCTATTTTCTAGTTCACCATTAATTTTAAAACATCAAAAACTATTGCCCTTAAAGGACAATATCTGGTAACACTACTATACAATTGCACCATTTATCTGCGCACATCATCATAAATTTATTTCGAAACTACCTTTGCATAGATAGTGCCTTCCGGGCGCTAACAAATATAAATTCCAATCTGTTAGCCACATTTATCTGATTCCGGGTCTTTATGCGTCTATTATGCCCCGTAGCGCGCAGAAAACGCTGTGTTTGCAAAACTGACAGCTCTTCGCCTTTCGCCGTTTATTTTTTTAATTATTTTCTTAAAGATTCTCAGCCTGGAGTAGCATTTTACTGCCATAAAGTTTCATGTTCGCAGCCCGGCTGTGTCTAGTCCTTTAGTCACAGAAACATTTTTGAGCGGCTAAAGGCACACACTGGGTACGAACCCCTTCATAGGTTTCCTGGCAATGCTGGCAAAAATCTAATTGATTTTCCTGAGACTGCAACTAGTTTGCACAAGGCGGAGTACTAACACTCGACAGACATTGACCCAAAAATCGTTTATAAACCATGAAAAATATGAGTGGATTTTGTTGTCGTTATATTCTTTCGTTACCAGTCTACGGTCACTGGAGTCGATTTATGCAGATAACCATGAGCCATTTGTATGCCAACGAAAAGAACAACCTACGAAGAGTACTTTAGTGTACATTGCAAATCGGAGTTATATTTTGAGGAATAAAATATGTACATAATGAGGTGAGAACCAACTCCACTGGTAAAAATTTGAAATAAGTTTTGAATTCCATGTGCTTCAAGCTAATGTTTTCTTGCCTCTATCTAAGTGCAAAAGAGACATGACTTTGATATACAGGGTGTCCCAACAATGTTTGCATGTTGTTAATAATTTCTAAATTGGTCTTTTTAGAATGTTATTATTTTAAAAATTTAAAAGATTTGCAAGTATAATTTTAAGGAATTCAAGTTAAGCGAACGAACGTTTTCGAATAATTCTTCATCAGGCAATACAGTAATATAAGCAAGGGTAGAGTTAATGAAAGTTTTAGGCAAACCAATCAGTAGTAACAAGGGAAAAAAGAGGGAGAGAGGTGTAAAGAGATCAAGGGAATCAGATTCTCGGCTTAATTTGGGACCAGAGAAATGGGGAGGGGGAGAAGAGGGGAAGGTGTCCGAAAATTAGTTAATGTCGTCCCAAGGTCCTCGTCTATGGTTTTGTTGGGAGGTGTAAGGATGCAACTAGTTGACGTCTTTTGACGGCGTCGGTGGTCTGTGGATGCTTGATGCCGCAGTCTCATCACTGTTTCGCGGCGTGGTAAGAGGCGTGAGGGTGGATGTTGAAATGGCCTTTGGCCACGGGAGCCTTAAGGCCGCTTCAAATGCTTTTTATGATCATCAAATTGGGTTCGTGAGGCGTATGGCGAGTGCTTCTGCTGTCGCAAGTATCCGCTGACGCAGGAACTTAGAGTCCTTAGCCGGTGCTCTATAGCCGAATCTACACGCTTGGTTGACGTCTACTCGATGACCGCTGTCTAGTAAGTGAGCCAGAATTGCGCTTGTTATCGTTTTTACTTCGCCTCTGTTTAGCCACGCAGGGTGATGCTCTCGAATGTGCTTGGATAGACGCCTAATTGTTCGACCAATGTAACCTGCCCCACAGGAGCATGTAAAGTTTTTTATACACATTGAAGTGGTCTGGAACGGCAGTCTATCCTTGCCTTCAAGGCGAAAACATGGATTGCTTGAGGATAATAATCTAAACTAAGCTACTGGATACGTACGCGCGATTGCAGCGTTCAGATGAAACAGTAGAAGCTCGCAAGCTGGACTCCCTTGAAAAGGCAATGTAAGAAATAAGGTTTTATTCTCAGCCGTGGGCACTTCCAATCTTGGTGGACGTTCCTCCATAAAAATATTGCTAAACTTATCAGACTAACCATTTTCTTGTAAGGTTTCTTTAATGAGTGCGAGTTCGTTCGCCAGTGTGTCTGGAGAACATATTTTCCTAGCTCGGTTCGTGAGGCAGCGGAATAAACTTCGTTTTTGACTTAGTGGCACAAAGCTGTAGAAATTAGTGCTGAATTGATAGAAGCCACTGAACATATTTGCACCCGAATATCAAGGAGATTGCTTCGTGGTATGCAAGCTTCCATTGCTTTACGTTGTCAGCAGTGTAATGGTTAAAGTCGACGTAAGTTTGTGAACATTCAGTAAAAAAACAACCAAATGATACTTTTTAATATCTTTACATTTATTTAATGATAAAATTATGATGAACACCAATTTTACAATAATGTGAAATGTTTATACATTTTTGGGGCACCCTGTACTTCAAAAGCGGATTGTATATTTTCTAAATTGCGGACATAGAATCCTGAGCTTGGTGATTAGGTGTTATAAAGTTTCTATCATTGCGAATTCTTCCCTGCCTAAGGGAAACTCCAATATTCAGGATAGGTCTTTAAAACTTTACGTTCCATTTGACGCACTTACTGATGAAAATACTGCTATGGATAAAATCGTGCTATTAAACCTCTCGCGCGCAGAATGTTAAAGGCAAACGCAACCTCTATTTAAGATGGGGTTGATTTAATAGACTCAATGCCACCTGAAAGCAGACTCACAAATTTACAATTTACGATCATCAAATTTGATGATAGATCCAAACGGAGATTTAACGTCCATATCCCCAACTTCCCATGAACACTTAACATAACATAGACAGTTTAGTAAATCATATAATCTTTTGGTCTTAATGTCCAAAAATATACATAAGAGAAGTTAAAATAGACAAGTATTTGGTAATTTTTGTATTTAAACGTCACCTTAACTTACCCTGCAAAACCCTGAAAAAACAACGATTAGTTTATACACATTCCATTGTTACTTCTTTGCGTCGTCAGCGTTCTTAACTCTGGCCTATGGTTTTATGTTATCAGCAAACATGAAGGCGGCGCAGTCTAAGACACTGAGACAGTTTTTTACGTAGATTACGAAGAGTAGCGGGCCCAAACTAGAAGCTTGTAGTACGCCAATTTCACCTTTTTCCCATTCAGAGGTTTTGTTTTTAAAAACAAACCCCTGTGCTTTGAGAAAAAGGAAACCGCTAATCTACTTTAACATCTTTCTTTGAATACCCACCGTTCAAATCTTCTGTAAGAGAAATCTGTGTGGTACGCTATCGACTTCTAGTAAAGTTTGCAAGTAATTGCATTTGCCCCGCCCCTACCTGAATGTCCTAAATCGTACCAACAAAACCGATATAAAGTACTGCAGATTTGAAAATTCGTCTCACAACCTACTCCCGTTGCTTATGGTGTACTCCACTTCATCATCTTAGGTCTTCTTTCCATCTTCATCTTTCTTCACGCCCTTCCAACCATATCGAGCCCCGCCAAAACCGTCTATATATGCTGACAATTTAAAACTCACATATAAGAAAAATTTATTTTATTATATTTGTGTTTACCCAAAACCTGAGAAAGAGAACGGAGAAGGTGGGGCTTTCGTCCAGAGCATTGGGAGAAAAGAGATGGAAGAAGATAATTATCACCAAAAATCGCGATTCACCCACTCGAATTATCCTGTCCATGTCTGCAATTCTACAACAAGCAATACTTGGTTGTGTGCTTCAAAAATTTCTCCAGGAATGTCACATCCAGTTGTCGGAGTACCTTAAACGGCCAGGTATATCCGAGATTAGCCGCTTTTAATAGTGCTTTCGTTATAAAATCATTCCAAAGTTGAAGGCCTGTGAGTTCAATCAAATTTTGCCTTTAGTCCAGTACGACTGATTGATAAAAGCATAAAGAACACTGTTGTCCTGAGTAAACTCAAAAGTTCCAAAATATCAAAGGAATTTGGATTTTTCTGCCTGTAACATAAAAATAGTGAAAACATGTCAGAGAATTGGCTAGCAGATTTTATTATAAAGAAAATGTTAAATTTATTATCAAATAAGTTTAAAGGAGCTGAAACTTACTACGGTTCGCAAGACGATTAGGAGTGAAATGAAATATAAATACGATTAACGTAAACTACCTCCTTTTTATTTTCATTTCAATTTGTCCCACTTGAATCATGCATTCATGTTTGTAAAATTTCTTGTGTTCAAAGTAGCGAGATGGCCTGCATGCTTTTGTGGTTAGGTTCGTCAGTTCCATTTTCAAATTTGCTGTCTTCCCACCGTCATAAGGCACGATGAAATTCGGATTAAAATTCAAGTCCTCGAAAAACGAATCCACAGTGTCCTGAACCATTAATCCACCGTTTTCTCTGAGGCATTCCTTCTCTAGGAATTTTTAAAACACAAAGTATTAGGAGAGACTTGGCTTATTTAAATTAATTTAATTGAGCTAGTTTTGAGATAGGCTTGGCCTCGATGGGATTTGAATTGAGATCAGCAGAGAAGGCATTAGGACAGCCAACGCTCTACTACGTAAGCTACTAAGGCATGCCGAGAAGGGTGATTTGAATTCAAATGCCATCGAGGCCACGAATTTTAAAGCGAACGGCAGCAGAAGCTTATGTAGCCCCACTCATTACTCTCTACAATCTGCATGTTTTCTTACGAAAACGGTGGTTATCGGGTTTCGTCGGCGGGAATTAGGACATGCAATGGAATATAATTTAATAAATGCTACATGCACTTTTATTTTACTGTATTTAGAAGTGTTGTTGATGTATATCTATAGATTTTCCTGATCTGTTTTATCGTTTAACTTATTGCGGATAAACCCAATTAGCAAATTGCAGGTTTCTTGAGTTTCCCGAAAGACTAAATTGGTGGTTAGGAGATCGTCTACTTCAACTTACCTGTGGTCTTACTTACCGTTTTGAAGTAAGATTAGTATAGTCCACGGCACGAAACGCCGCACACACCTTCAATTTACATGCGAACTTTTCACTTTTAACTTCCTTCTAAAAATTGGCTTCTCTGCCTATCCTATTTAACTACCCCTCACAACTCTATAACCACCGTTTCTGCAGGATAAAATGTTGGGACTAGGGGTATATGAGTGGGGCTACATAAGCTAATTTTACCAACAAAATATAGAAAGTAGAACAAGCAAAATCTGGCGATAATGCGTGCTTTAATGTTATGCTGTACGCTTAATTATCTTGTCAAGTAAAACGAGATGCTGCATTAAGCACATATAATTAAATTATCACGTACCAAATTCCCTGAAGCAGGCAAAACCAAGACTAATGTAAGCGAATGTGCTGAGGAGAAGTGCAAACATCGCGCAGCAGCTGTGCCAAGACAACCACAAAGTCAATTTTATGACAGTTTACAGGTATAATTATGAGGTCAGTGCCACTGAGAGCAACTTCGGTCACATTGGAGGATAAAATAGACCCAACTACGGTTTGCTTTTAGCTTGGCATCTCTCCTGTACATTGGCACGTACAATAGTTTGGCTAAAACCTGAAAGATGCTCAGGTTCACGGGGTCAGGCAAACCAAACCAACTGAATCAATGAAGGTAATCAGTAAAACTGGGTGGTCAATATTCAGAGTAAAGCTCAAAGTATTAACAAAACTAATATTGTGTTGTTAAATACAAGGAATGTTTGGGAAAACACGAATGAGCCAAACTGCAAGCCCTCATGGGATGTGTAAGGATAACCGTTTTAAGTGTGGAGGGTATGCGCGTTCAACTGGCCTAAAAAGTAAAATAGCATAATTGCAAACCTGTTTGCTAAAGCGACCTTATTCAATCCAATTACTCACTCTTATACGTCAGTTTTCATGGCAGCCGCTTGATATAAAGGAAAGTTTTTTCAAGTCCAATTCGGTGAATATATTTAATTTAAAATAATGAAATTTTATATTTTAGGCCCGGAGGGTCTAGGCATTACAAACTTAACGTTGTGGTAAAAATAAATAAAAAGTGGATAATTGCTGATCTGCGTGAGAAACAGCGAAAGTTTTAAGTGTGATAGGCAGATAGGTTGCATAAACGCCAACGTATCGTCATTTTAAAATATTTGTCAACACTCTGAAACGTATGGTGAAATAGGGAGGAACCAGTGGAAAATCTCTAAGCATAAAAGCAGAGGCCGATTTTAGCGAACCCCACTTAAAAAAAATAAAACGTAAGGAAATAAAACTGTTTCCATAAAAATCAAGAGGTCAGTTGACCGACTTTTTACGATACCGTGAGACAGGACTGTTGATGAGAGCGTGCGAGTGTTTCAAACGCTTCTTTTTGTTGGAGAAATCATATACCAGTGAAGGCTACTGTTCATCGCATTAACACCCTCCGCCTTGTCACAGGATCAACCATCACAGAGGTTAGACAGGAGGAGATCACCGCTGAAAACAGGTTCGGGAGGATGAGGAAAAAGTGAAGATCACGAGATAATCATTGAAATGCCGGACATGCGACCCTGCGGGCTGCAGAGTCCACTGGCAAGCTGGAGAGAACAGAAGACCGCAACGAGCATAACGAACGACCACAAAGCCCATCGTCAGTGTTTTAAACAGAGTATAATGAAACATTTTCAACATCTGGCAATAATTTTCGGAAGCAGTGTCTGACGAATCGTCGTTGCAAAGAGCACTCTATAGAGGATAAGCTAGATTTAGAACGGATTGCTTATCTGATAAAATCTAAGGATTTTTACAAAGCAGAAAGAGCTCACAATTCGTGCCCGAACGTCTTACGGCAAAACATAGTGGTCGTTCTTCAAAATAGGGTATATTGCGATTTATGAAGTAATCTTGCGTTGGTAAGAAATACCAATATTTTTGAAAAAGCAGAAAATTTCGAAAAAAAACACGAATGGGCCTGTTAGGTGAACCTGATTTTTCAATGTAAAAGAAACGTGTTCATGCAAAACGACCGAGTAAATAAAGCCTTAAAAATCAAAGTTCGTTGATTAATAATTGTTTGTAATGTTTGGCTGTTACCAAACAGTCCAAAATTTGATTTTGTATTCCAGCACGGTTTCGCAATAATTGATAGTTATTTCTTCCATAATGGGTTGTAAGAGGTACGTTACACTAAGGCAACCAAACGTTCACTTGATTGTATTGATTGGGAAGTCACGGGAGTAAGGTTACCTGTGCACATGCCGGTTTGTAACTAATAAATTCAAAAAGGATTGTTAGGTCAACCGTAAAAATATAATTTTATGCACATTAAGAGAAGTTTATTCTGTCAAACTTCTGTGTAATTATTTCGGGATGTTGATAACGACAATGTTAAGATGGATCTTGGAATACTGACTAACCCTTTACGAGTTTCACTGGCTTCGGTTGATTGGCCACAAATGTGGTTTATATTCTACGTGCTTACCAAAAAATTCAAAATACGATATTAAGTAAACGCGTTTACCAAAATTTTGAGTTCTGGTGCATTCTTTCCAATATTTCTGTTTGTTTGGGGCAAAGTTTATAGAATCACCCAAAAATATCCTCACACTGCCGAGGAGAATGAGCATCTGCAATTTTAGTCACAAACTAATATGCCCAGAATCAATCAGTAAACTTTCTATCTCATCTAATCTCTGGAAAAATACCTTTATTTAGATAAGCTGATGTCAATTAGCAGCGTACTTTAAATTTTCGAAGTTGAACCTAAGGTAAAAATTACAAAGTGCGACTGTTTTTTGACTTCCCTGTAAACTAGGAATAAACTTCAGCTAAAAGTGAAGGGCTCACCTTTCTATGTATCCTGGAGCAGTTTTCAGGATATATCTTTGAGTTAAGGCCCCATTCTAAGATTAAAATTGCATGTTAGAGTAGCAGAAAGTGTAGCATGATTTCGCGAATAGTGAGAATCTTCTACTCATTCAGTTCATGTTTCCTTTTTTCGTTCATACTCATCCATATATTAAAATTGTTTGGATATATTTTCATACGGCCTGACAGAGGCAGTTGACAGCTCATACATATCCTTTTTTATCTTCTTTATTGTCGGGGTGGTTAAAAAAACCACAGCCTTATACGCTTATTACGTAATTTTACTGCGCAAAACCTGGCAGGTTTGCATAACATAATTGTTCTTAAACTGGATATGCTCTTAACTTCCTGAAAGCACTGGATTATCTCATACTCGCACCTACCTCAATTTCATGGAAGCAAAATGAAATGTTCCGTTCTCTGAAATGATAAACTTTAAACGCTTCTGTTATTTATTAATATCCTATTATAGTGCAACATGCCAGCAAACGTTAAGGTCCGCAGCGTTTAGTAGTGTAGGAAATTCCTTGGCTATCAGCAAAAATTGGATGATGCCAAATTCGGCGCCTAATTTCCTTCAATATACTGAAATGAGATGAAATGTTTTCTAGCAAGCAGTTTTTTTTATGTGTGAGCTCAATTCAATGAATAAAATAAACAAACTTAAATGGATGTTGAACCATCCACCTAATTTCGGTTTTCGAATTTTACCAATTACGCAATCTTCTGTTTAAATCTGATGTCCACAATCCTATCCACAGGTTAAAAGTGATACACACTGACCTTCAAAATCAGTGTGCCTTAGCCCAACCTGAATATGTACTCGGTGATATGCAGCAACGAATAAACACCACCACAAAGGATGTGAGATTGAAGAGAAGAGGTGACCTCCAGGAGAAATTCCAGTCACTATGCGTCCAACGAGCGAAAATAAGATGACCACGCGAGTTGTGAACATTTCGAAAAGGAACCCCACACCAGCCGAAATCAGCCTTTTATCTAAGGGAGTAAGCTTCAGCCACACTGATGCCACTCCTAACAACTTTCTAGCAGGCCTAGAATCTATTCGTCTAACTTAGACCCTTCCTTTAGACATGCGCAAGGATAAAAGCAACTGTGCCACTGGTATCGTTCACACGAAAAGACACCAGGAGATTATATTGGCCAAATAAACGCAAAGCTTTCGATCATTAAAATCTAAACAGAGCGTCGTTATTGTTGGCGCGAACAAAGGTGGCGCTACTGTCATCATGGATAAAAAGGATTAGCTCAACAAGGCGAATGCAATCGTATCTGACACAGACGCTTGCACTCTCTTCACTGAAGATCCAACGAAGAAGCAAGCTGCAGCTGCCATGAAGAAGGTTAATCAGCTCGCCCGCCAACAAATGATATAACCAGACGACGCCAAGTGGATGAATCTCAAAAATCCTCGTATCACACTTGCATATGATCTTCCAGCTGTCCCACTGCGCATCATAGAACCACTCACAGGGTAACCCACTTAAAATATCGCAAAGTGGTTGTACAAAAATTTGAAACACCTAAACCATGGCTCAGAGCACAGCATCAAAAACTCGTAGGTATTCTTCCGCAGAGTAAGAAACAATGACGTAGTTGCCCTGTTTTCGTCCATTCGCACGACTTTTCCATTGATTGCGTAGCCCAACCTTTACAGGGCAATTCTGTCGAGATCTGAACACAGTACACAATAGAACTGCTCCATCTCTGCCTTAGGAACTACTGTCAATTTGACAATATGTACACCTACCAGGTTAAGGGAACCCCAATGGGCTCACCGATTTCAGGGATGCTGGTAGGACTCATATTGCGGCGATAAGAGGAAGACGTTTTTCCAACCCCTAAGCCCATTATTTGGCTCAGTTATGAAACAGATACGTTCGTCACAATAAACTACAACGATGTCAAAGTGCTACACCAAAGACTTAATGAGGTTATCCCAGCCATAGAATCTACTCTTGTAGGCACAGAAGGAGGCCCGCTACCGTTTCTCGATGTTGAAATACAAAAATTTAGTGGTAGCAGTCTAGCCAAAAGCGTCTATAGAAAAGGATCCAATGCGCATATTATTCTAAATTATGGAAATGACCACACAGTTCCGAAAAAAGTTGCGTACAAACTCTATTTCATCGGACTTTTCCCTTTTGCAACGGCGAAAATCTCTTCAATAAAGATCTTGCATACCTTTATCAGTTGTTTCGATCTAATGGATACTCGATCAGTTTCCTAAAGAACTGCCTCAGCCCCCAACTCCAACGAAGAAATGACGACGCGAATATTCGACTCCCTTACTTCTATGCAGGGAACTTTCTAAGTAATCGGTAGATAGTTACATCCCTTTGATAACGATATCTGACACAAACCAGCGCTTACAGTATGCGCAGCCCTATCACGTATAAATCATCCTATAGCAAAGGAACAACAAGCTAATGGGGTTTATCGCATATCATGCGTAGCTTGCTCTAGCGCGGATGTTGGTCACACAGGCCGACTCCTTAGTACACGTATCCAGGAGTATAAATTAGCCCTCCCTCGCAGGCACCACCTGTCCCTCGTCTTCGCACACGCAATTGAATGTAACCATCGATTTAATTGGGATGACATGGAAATAATCATCATGGCCAAAAGAAAAAGAGCACGTGAATTCCCCGAGGCTTGGTACTCTACGGCGGGCATTATCAACCGGCATGTCAATTTTAACTCCCAATACTGTGGCTTTAGATCAAGACTTACTGTCTCCCGTCCTAATGATACATTGACGACCGCCCCTCCCCCCTCCAATCACACACCGCCCAAAAACATGCTGGCTCACAAACCGCGACTGACCTCGCACGCCTCTGGTATTGTTGTTCTATTCGCTTAAACTGTCTAGGGTAACCTGACTCTCTCACTTCCTTCTATTTCGTCTGAAGAGAAGCCAATGTCATCAGCTTGAAAATTAACACAAGTTAATCTTGATTTTTCCGAAGAAGCTCTTCTTTTATTCATGAATAGAACCGCCTTAAATACCAGAAGACCCTTAATAAAGTCAACAAGTTGTGCTTTTGGGGAGAAGACGAAAATAAGGACTCTGTATTTTCTTAAGTTAAATGTTCACATGATTTGGCTTTGGAAAACAATAATGTCGATAACTACTTAATTTCGAAGAAATATTATTCCAGAGGAAGGCATTTTTTGTGATTTATATTTGTTAGCGCTGAACAAATATTGTTTCGGAAAAATAAATGAAGATGTGCGCAGATGAAATGTACAAAGTTGTAGTGTGGTCAGCACAAATTATCCTTTTAGGAAAATAGTTAGCGATGCTTTGCAAGTAATGGTGAACTAGACAATTGGCAGTTATAAAAGTCCTACAATAAAAATGGACGCAGAGTTTAACGGTCCTTCACTTTCAAAAAGTGCCTAGGAGGAGAAAGTGCTTAGGTTAATAAGATAGAAATGTGGAGTAGGCTAATGCTACAATA
>JAYGXS010000005.1:41109008-41155018 GCA_036362985.1 Ligula intestinalis
GCTTAGGTTAATAAGATAGAAATGTGGAGTAGGCTAATGCTACAATAGAATGTGATGATGAAATATGTGTATGGTTTGCTTGTGGTCGCTAAAACGCATAACACGAGAATGGTTAGATCTGCAGCTAAAGGATGGTTAAATTATCATATAGGAACTACGAATGGCATAAGGTCGATCTGCCGGAGTGTGAATGTTCATACGTGAGAGAGTAGGGCCGGCTTTGTGTCTTCTTACTCAAAGAAACTTCAGGTTCGCCAACTGACATTTCTCCGTATAAGAAAAACTGGATCGTAGAAGTCAACATATTTTTGAGTAATAACTAGAAACATTTTTAACCATCCTGCGGTCAGAGGCATTCATCTGACCAAAATAGGGACAGCAGTGTTCTAGGATGGGGGGGGGGGAACGAACACGCGGTACATTTTTAACTTCTTTTCCGGAAGGAAAAACATTTTGAGATATGAAACCAAATATGTCTGCAGCGTTAACAGAAATTAGATCTGCATGAGGCGATAAGGTTTGTTCATTCTTGTACCTTAGACCTACGGCCTTTATAGTGGATCGTTCTAAAAGTCCATTATTTCGAAACCCTGGGGTTCCAGAAAGCTTGGCGGGGCCCAAGCACATGCGCCTACATTTACATGGATAAAACTTCATCTGCCAGTTAGCGGTCTAACGTGACAGCATACACAAGCGTGCGTTAATTTTATAAACACAAATATTGGCCACGTTCTCAGAAAATGAATAAATGCACTTAAGGTCATCAGGATAAATGAAATTCTCTGAGTTTTTAAGTACTGCTGAAATTTAATTTATATGAAACATTCAACGGAGGGGACCTAAAGCCGTGCCTTGCTCGTGATCTGCTGAGATGTCGAGTAGCTTCTAACAACTAAGTCTTTCTGGCTGCAGCTAAACACGTTGGAACCAACTAAGTCAAGGTGAGGGGGCAGATGCTGAGGGCTTCCTCTTCCACGGCAAGATGCCTGTGCGGGATTTTGTCAAAAACTTTGCTCAGATCAAAGTAGATAACAACCATTGACTGATGCTCATAACGAAGGGGAGTTATGAAGCTAAGAAAGGCTAAGTGATAGGTTTTGCATGATCTTAAAGGTATAAATCCATTATGTGTGGCGCTTATCAGCTTATTCTCTGGGCAAAATTCAAGAATTTGATTTAAAATAAGTTTCGCTAGAGTTGGGGTTTTGTGAACGCCTCGATAATAAGTTACTTCCGATTAATATCCCGACTTGAATACAGGAATGATTATATATCGGTTAAGAAGAAAGAGGGTCGAACACCGGAACGATTGTTTTGTTATTCCGAGCTTTCAGACTCCTATGGGAATCCATCATCTGGGAGAGAGAGAAAGCAGCAACGAATGGGTGACAAAACGAAAGTAAGACCACGTAAAAAATCAATAATTGTCTGGTGTGGGGCACAGATTGGCCACTGCGGACTATTTCAGTCCGTCTTAATAGGCGATATGGGCATGTTGGGTAGGAACGTGTACAGAAATAAAATCGTCAACAAAAACAAGCAACGTTTATATGAGGAAGGGGCAAATAAACATCATAGGGGAGGGGAGGAAAGGAGGGGGAGAGGACCAATTAACCACCAGTGCTGTCAATCTGGAGGTACCATCGTAGGGCAATATATGCGGGCGCCAGCTAGATATTTATACTGACTTAATTCCCGTCCTTGGACCAGGCTTCAATCAGCGCTCGGTCCGTCTTGCTGTCAGCGTGGGAAATATCCTTGCAGCTGCGAAATTGAACTCGTGACCCGGTTTGTAGGTGTAGCCTGCTACTTACGATAAAGTGTCACTCAGTCAAAGAGCCAGCCTGTGTTCATTGATGCGCGATTAAGGCATGCTTTCAGTTTGGCCTGAGTAATGAATCGGACAATTTAGGCATGGGATGCGATACGCTACTCCAGATTGTTCATTCAGCGTAAGCCGGCCTTTTATTTGCATTACCATGCTGCGCATGGTAGCTTTGGGTCCGTGTGCAATTCCAATACCTTGTCTCGCATTCACTCAGATTTTGACACTGATTATTATGCAGTTTATTCTGAAGTTATTTCAGTCATGACAGGATGCGAGCTTTTTAATGAGCTTCGTTCTGACCACTAACACAACGCATATGCTGTAAAAAAGTAAAAATCTAAATAGAATGCGTATTTATATTTGATTTTGACTGCCTTTATAAGTTCAACTTTATTTAATGGAAAACGCACACGAAAAGATTATGTTTTGTACTGGTTTGGTGAAAATTACGCCCTATTTCAATTTTATGCTAAAATAGGGCTACTTTTTGGTTTTAAGGAATTTTCTTAATTGCCAAATAATTTGGAAATATGCTGATTGCTACAGTCGAATTCAAGGTTTACAAATGCGCACTCTGTATATCTTGCTTAAGGGAAAGTGCGTTTTCGCCTACAGCTTAAGGAAGAAGTCACATTGTTCTCATAAAATATTGCAGTATTTGTGGAACATGCTTTACACAGTAAAGGCAGTATTGATAAATTGACGGATACGATTTATTATGAATAAACACTTCATAATCGTAAAAAAGCTCATAATTATACATATTTTTAAAACCGAAATATACCCTATTTAAGTAAAAAAAATTAAGGAAGGCGTTCAGTGCTACCAAACCAGTACAAGAAATAATTTTTCATATACGCTTTTTATAAAATATATGTGAATTTATAAAGACGGTAAAGTCAACGATAACAGCGCATGCTATTTAAGTAGTTTCTTTTTACAGCATATGCGTTTTTAGCGGTCAGAACCATACTCTTTAAAATTCTCACATCCTATAATGTCTGAAATAACTTCAGTAAAGACAACATGATAATCAGTATCACAAAGCGAGTCATCGCCGATAAGCAAAAGAGTATCAATATTTCACATATGTCAGCATATTGAACAAATTCTGGCACGTACTGAATATGGGCGCATTCATGTCCAATGGCTGCTCTTAATTCAATGTTTGTTGAAGGCTTCATAGCCTAGACCTTGTCTTTTAGGTTTCTCCATGAGAAAACGTCTAGTGTTGTGAGGTCTGGTAAACGGGACGGATATCCATTATAACCCATTCGCCACATCTACCTGATTGGTGCGATTAACTCAAGGAAGAAACTTATATCGCGATGGTAATGTGGGGGTGCCCCATCTTGCTAAAAATAAAACTCCATCTTCACAGTCTTCCCTTATGCTTGACTTAACAGACTTTTGCAGCAAGTTCGAGTAAATGAGACCAGCTACAGTTTCATTAAAATAAAACGATACAATTAATCATCTTGATGATAAACTGCATGAACGTGCGATTCCCGGATAATTGATATGACGGTCGACAATAATATGTGGATCCTCAGATCCCCAACAGGTATGTTTGTGGCGGTCGATTGAACTATTAAATTTGAATTTGGCCTCGTCACTCTTCATCATTTTGTATAAATATCTGCATTTTCTACACAGTGTCCTCAATACCACTTGCAATACTGTACTCATCGGTCTAGATCATCATCAGTATAAGCATTTACTTATCTTGGGATATATTATTTTAAATGGCGAAGTTGCATAATACAATGGACAGCTGATTTAAAATTCCAGCCTTTCAACAAGCCTGTTGTACAGACTTTCTGAGACTTTGCTGAACATGTTCCAGTACTCTTTCTTCCCGTGTAGGGCTGGCTGATGATAATCTTGTTGCAGAACGCTTTTTTAAACGTTCAGAACAGTTCCGTCAGCTTTACATTTATATTATATTCGGACAATGGTAACTCGCGTTGGATATTCTATTTTAAATTCCCTCATCAACTGTCTTTGCAATTCAACTGCATTTTTACAATTTCAGTAGCATTTTAGACTGAATTTTTTTTGCGAAAGTTTGAATGGCTGTCGGTATAGTGTTCAGGGATTTAATTTGCCAAGTGAACACAAACAGTTTAATGATTGCCTATTTTGAATTATTATAGTACAGTCAAAATGTAGTGAAAAAACACAAAATGATACTTGTAAATATTTTTAAAATTTCAAATAATGAAGTTATGATAAACACCAAGTTCACAATTGCTTAAAATGTCTAAAAATCTTTCAAGACACCGTGCATTATGTTTTATTTTTTTTTTAGATTATTTTTCAGTAAAGCAAGTTTAGCTTACTTAATTGTACTGCTTGGGCCCACTCCAGGGGACCTTTTTTGATTTAAAACAGAATGTACAGTTCTGTGAATCCTAAAAACAACTTTCATGACTAAATTTAACTTGGTAGTTTAGCGTATATTTGGACAGATTATTTTGATCAACTTAGTGGATTTAACAATGAGAAGGGTTTGGGTTTGGAAAACTGCCCTCTTAGGTAAAATTATTGGGGTAAACAGCTACTCATTTTTGGCTGGATAATGAGTAAATTTATGTTAAAGAAATTCCCTAGGCTATAATGAAAGACATAATCAACCTTTCTTCTAATATTTATTGCGCTGTGGAAGAATTCCGTAGCTAGTAAAAAAGGTGAAATAATAATCGCTTCGAGCTATGGAAAATTTTGTGCGAAGTTGATCAAATGGAACTGAAGTGAAGCTTAAGGAATTGCATTTATTTTCAGAAACATGCAGCAATGGAAGTTTTAAAAGTCATATTCAGCTAGGCTGTGAAGTTTTTTGCACAAAATGCAGTAAAACATGTTTTTTCGCGTTGTCTTAAACCTCACCGCTGACCCTGAACATAACCAAACCTTGCCATACATGTTACCGCGAAAGGGAATAAAAGAAGGCCTTCTTTTAATCTAAGTCAGGCAGAAAAATATTTTTTTGTAAACACAAGGTTGCATTCAAGCGTTATTTAGAAACGCAACAGACAGAAAAATAATAAGTATTTTAAAAATGGTCATATGTGCGGCTTGTTTTTCCTGCATTTGCACGCCTTTTACGAATCGTGAAATTAATCCCCTTAAGCAGAAAGAAATTCGTTGTACACAGAAAGGTGTGTTCTTTCATCTCCAGTCCAATTTAATCGTTAAACTTCAGGTAAATCGAAGAAATTGTCAAAAGTCTCCAATTTCACTGTGACATTACCTTGGAAAAATTTAATATACACAGAAGTTCGTCAGCTTCATATCCAATAAAAGCACTTTAAAAAAGGTAACCTATTATGGAAGATTTCTTCATAATCTTAAAAATAACAATATGCGTGGTATCTAGCAGACAAGTTCTATGCTCAAAAATGTGGTTTGCTGTTTTAAAGCATTTCAACATTTGACCTACATGACCATCCACAAAGGAAAAAATATCCAAAAGCTCGCTTTTTGGTAAATGTTGTTAAGTTATATCTTATTTTAGAGGTTTTGATGTAAAATTCGAATAGGAGGTCAATTAATCAACTCATCCATGAAGACACTGAAAACAAGCCAAGTGAAAAACGACTTTATTCTACGATATTTAATAACTAGTTACCAACTCATTAACATAAATTCAAAATATTTTGACAAAAGACAAGTTATTTTTTAATATAAGGACAGGGGTTGCTGTTAGTCATATACTTAACAAAATATTTGAAATTATTAATCTAATTTAAAGCTTTTTTTGACATCTCTACAACCTGGAAATTATCGAGAAAAATTTATTTTTCTTCACAAACAATTAGTTTTTCTTAAAAGTCTTTTAAGTACTTAATGTGCCTAATGGTGCTGATTATTATTGATAAGTTTTCGTAAATGCTTTCTCGCTGGTACGGGAGAAATAATCAAACATTACAAACTTAGGCAAGTTGCTCGCAGGGTTCGCAATACTGTACTTTCACATTTTCAGTTGCCCAATTTTTCCACGTCTGGAATGTTGGACAGTTGAAAATATGAAAGTTTTTTTATACATTTCTTTTACTATTTTGGGTAAACATTTAGTTATATGGTATTTAACCGACAATTACATACCACACCACGAAGCTTTTCGGCCGTTTTGGGCCTTATCAGGTGATAGTAGGTCAACTCCAGTGTACCAGCGAAAATTGCTACCGCGCTCGAGTTTCGAACTTGCGTCTCTCCGGCCAAAAGCGAACGCTCTAACCTTTTAGCCACGGATCCGCCGTGTTGTCAGTTTTGGTCGGGACTATATATGTTATTAGGTAATTCTACTCCAATCTGTTTCAGGGTGTACTAAACCTGTATCATTGTCATGGGAGCGAGCTAATTGAAATCCCATCTTTATATAGTTACGAGTAACATATACAATTGGAGTTCCAATTAGCTCTCTTCTACGATAATGATCCAGGATGGGTTCATCCTAAAAACAGATTGGAGTAGAATTACCTAATAACATTAACTTATATTTTTATAGTTTATTTACTATTTACTATTTATGTTCCGATTTGCGCAATGTAATTAAGGTGCGTTTTTGTTGACAAACATCAAATTATTTAAATAATTACTTTCGCTTTTGTAATTTTTGTAAGCATTTTTCGATTATTTGCATTTGCTTTCCTCTGTGTTGCTCAAACTGAATAATCTTCATTAAACCTGATCTCATATTACAAAAGGTTGCGTTTTTGCTTGCTGATTTAGGTTGTGAATTAGATATTTACCGGCATTTTTGTTTCTAAAAGCTCCTGACAAGGAATTGTTGGATATGATAATCCCTTTTGCCTAACAATGTACACATTGGCGACCGAATGCTCGCCGATCGGTTATGTGGCTCACTCGTGCCGTGCTGCGTCGATGTTCACTTTAAAGCCTAGGCAAAAGCCGCACAGCAGTCTTACTTGTGTGGCAAGATAAAGACATTCGCAGGATTGCTTATGAGCAAGCGTAGTTGCTTGTTTCGTCTTTGAAGCTGATAAAGGTGAGGGCAATTTCTTCAGTGCCGATGATCTGAATTCTATCATTGCGCGTTCAGAAACGATTACAATATTTCTTGAGCAAGTTGATCGGGTCATGTCCTAAATAGTACATTTTGGGTGAAACATTTTTGCAGCTCAACCCGTAAACCAGAGGTCAGAGGTTCAAATCCGGCCGTCAAAGAACATTTTGTTTCTTTCCTTTCCTACAGTCGCTTCATACTCATTAACGTTATCTGTGCTTCTGGTGACAACTTGAGAAAGTATTTCATTTATAAGCCTGTATTTAAACCTTATTTTATATCAAGAGATGAGGCGGCCATAGGAGTTGTTAATGTGGACAAAACACGACAGTTATGGCAGGTATATTTAAAAAAAATTGCATAATTGCTTCGTTTGAACATTGTTGCAATCTATTGTCATATACGTCACCGCATCACATACCAATATCGAAGCCATATCTACATCGGCCAAAAGCTACCGCACTGGAATTCATGATTTCATCCAACTGTCTTCTTGACCGCAGCGTAATGGGGAACTGTTCAATTCCTTCAAACTTCGATTTGCAGTCAAAAAGTATTGCCCAAATTCCTGTGCACAGTGAAAACTTTGTAGTAAAATTTTGTGGGAATTGGTAAAACTCTGACTTACTACCACATAGCTTCCTTTATACACCCTGTGGGTGATTAATAAATACCCAATCACAAGCTGCGCTCGTCCAATCCTGATAATCTACCTTATTTATCCACAACTAGCAAGCATAACAAGGAGCGTTGTAAAAGGGATATCAAGCCACGAACTTTCTTCCGTATACCAAAGGAATAAACGGAAAAAGAAGCTTAGGTAGACCCACTCATATACCTTTAGTCCCAGTATTTGTTCTGCAAAAACGGAAGTCATAGATTTTTGTGGAGTGGAGAAATTGGATAGGCAGAGAATGATTTTTTTAGAAGTAAGTGTGAAGTGAAAAAAATGTAGTCGAAGTTGCGTCCCGCGGCCGCTGGGAGTAAGTTGTGCCCCATTTACTCAAGTATAGTCTGATGCGTGTCGTAATGTTCCACCCATAAAGCCCTATAAAAACTGTTTTCGTAGCGAAACATGCAGGGAGTAGGGATTAATGAGTGGGCCATCATAAGCTACTGTTGCCGATTAATCATTTAATCAACTAAAAAAAACCTGTTTAAAAGACAGAGACAGCAATTTATGAAACGCACGATATGCTTATAAGAACGGGCAAAATGGTTTGGAAATCAAATTACGTAATTGTGTAAATTTAGAGGACGTTTTTCACATTTCGTCGTCTAACTAATAAATTATGGAAAAGAACTTAGAATTACTCAACAGTTTCAAACAAACACATTTGTTGTTGATCGAAGTCTGTGCCAATGTAAGCAAATTGTGTTTTGTCAGTCCGTTGGCACTGATAAAGCTCCTTCTTATTTGTTCTTGAAAACGTTTTTCAATGACCCTGACTTGCTATTCTGCTTGATATATGCTTCGTCAGAGTTACGGTCTTTCCATCGTGGGCGAGCGTCAACAATGTAAGTGGTGTCCTACGCAAATTTTCGCAATTGCGTGTGTGACCACTATGCATAAGTCGGTTTGTTTCCTCATTGCCAACTAGTGTTCGTGTACACAAGTCTATAAACGTTTTACAATTTAGGTCAAGACAAGCGGCATCATGCCGGAAGGATAATATTTTTTATCAACAAATTTAGACCAGGTCGCTTACGCTGCTCTTGGGGCTCACAAATTGTCTGACAAGGGTCGTTTTTGGTTGATGTGCTACTCGTATCTGATGTCCACAAGCTCACAAACATTTGCTTACGTGAGGGACCTCCCCAGGTAACCTTTTAGTGCCTGGAAAACCGTTCTTTTCTTAACACACTTCTGTCTTAAGTCTTTTGCTTCTGTGAATTGGCCAACAAAATAACAAAGTGCCCACATTGAGAAAATCGTGTAAAGAGGTGTGCAACTTTTGTTTGGTAACTTTATTTATAAGAACAGTTCGTTTGGGCCCGAGGAAGCAGAATGGAGCTAGAAGCCATTTCCTGATAGGCTGAGTGGTTTCTCCCAAAATTTAGAATGAGCGCTGAGGAGTAACGTTTGCGATTAACAGACGCGTTAAGTGATCAAACAATTATTAATCTCAAATAACATCCAGAAAGGCAAGTTTTCTATCACCCTCTGTTTCGAGTGTGAGGTCATTGCACCTAAGTTCAAGATTTCAAAACAGACTGCTACCAGAGTTTGTCCGTCTCCTTCGATACGTGTATAGTCATTCCAAATGCTCAAAAGAAGCAATGGCTAGGCAATAATTCAAAAGATGGGAAAGCGAGCGGTAGGTATATTTGTTTATTCAATATTTTTTCGTGAGGTAACAGGTATTTTCTTTTAAACCTTATTGACGGCATGCCGGTGCGTCAAATACACCTGTATAAGTGCTCTTAAACCATATGACTATTAAAATAGTATTCACAAACTGCAAGCATCATCTTTTGAGGGAAAACAAGGATACATAATTACCCAAAAGTTTTTCGAAGAGCTGTAGGAACGCTGCTTATATGACTGTTCTCGTGTTCTACTACCGTTAAGTGAGGACATGTTAGTGCGCAGATTCATTATCTGTCCACGAAAAGAAGGCGAGAGGTTCCACTGGAACAAGTTCTAAAAACGTAATCCTTGCTCTATGGCATGCACTTGTTTTGTAAACGAGCATAAAATCAACTAATATGCGAGAAAATTCGAGGTCCAGATGAAATATTCCTTACATCATCCGAGGATTATGTAAGGAATATAAAATCAACTATTTTCCGCCTGTAAGATGGGCGGAATAGATCTAATCATTCTCGATTTTGCAGTTTTTGGTAGCGTTAAACTTCCTGCTATCGTATTTTACGATGCTGTAATTCCCCTAAATTTATTTTTGTGTTTTGGGAGCCACGACCGCCCGACCTGTATATTCTACTGTAGGTAAGGTCGACCAAAGACGCCATATGCTTTACCAAAGTTTCATTGGCGAAAGCGATTCTACGCTTGTGCTGTTGTTTGAAGCCTTGTCGCATTGCAATTACAGCTTAAGTTTTCTTTGATCCAAATTCCGAGATCCTTTTGTGAATATTCTATGGAAATTTTAGTTTCATTCAAAAAACTGGCTCTCATGCTGTCAGTTAAGGTGAGTGAGTGGACGTATGCAAAGAAGGGCACACTTTTATGCATTTAAATGGGGTAGCCATCACTCGGACCACCTTTGTAGTCTGAAAAGATTAGTTTGCAGAGCTTCCTTGTCGTTCGAGCCCTCAATGACTTGGCCATGCTTAATTTCGTTGGCAACCATGATTGAATCAGGGAGCAACAGTTAGGGGCCGCGTGGACTATAACCGCAAGGTTCGGCAGATGCGATCGTTGACTGGGTTGCCACTGTTTGCGGATATTCAAGTAGAGAAAGCCGTGGAGATCTTCGCATGGAAATGAGGATGAGGGGTCATAAGTGACACGTTGTGCACAAATAAAATAGTGTATAAACAATTGTTACTCGAATGTAATCAGTAGTATTATAACATGATGTTTTAGCCGTCGTGTGCATAGGTAGGAGGATTTTAGGTCAAAACGTAATGCTACTAGAAAGTGATGTTCGCATTTTATTTTTCAGGCATCTCTTATTGTAGGACGCACTGCTACAGCGATAGAGCTTACGCTTTAAAACCTATAGGGATTCGAACATAAAGCCATCCGGAGGTAGAGTATTCCAAACATCGACCACTGTTTGGAGGAAAAGTACTTCTGAATGTCCAACGTGACGCTATTCACATGTAATTTGACAGGATTATCTCCCAAGTTCGTTGTTGGGAACCTGAGGGCGGTCCTGAGGTCACCCTCTGCATTCGCGCGTTCTCTTCCCTGTCAAGCTGTGCGCCGCCGCTCGCTCGCTCATGGCCAGTTCGCTACCGCCCGCGTGACCCATCCTGGCGGTAGCCACGAGGCCTTGCAGCCCAATCAGCTTGAATCATTTCCTGATTGGTCGCAGGAGGGGCCAGAGGTTGCCGCCGCACATAGCGCAGCAGCGCAGTATATAGAACACAACAAAAATTGATTGGTATTCTGTGAGCCGCTCCTTCCTGTGGAGCTCCTTGTTAGCTCCTTTTCCTAAGATGTACTGTTCTACCTTATTTGTCTTACTGACCTTTGACTCGGGAAGCTTCTGCAGTCGACAAACACTCCTTTCGACACTAGTGCCACCCTCTGAAGAAGTTCATCTTCAAGTCTACGATGCAATCACCTTCTGATTATGGACATTTTCAAGCAGATTTTCAGCGCATTTTAGAGCCTGCTTTTGACTGTGTTAGTGCTGTTACTTTTGCTTCAGTCATCGGAAGGCGGATACAGACTAGTGGCTTTGCCAAACCACCACTTGCCACACTACCTAGCCCTCAAGTTGTTTCTGTGTCTGCACTTGCAGTTCTGAAGGTTATGAGTGCGCAGCTTACCACCCAGGTAACTTATGGTAAACAGCGAGCAACCTCTTCATCTGTGAGCCCGCCGAGGTCACCTACCCGGGATTTCCAGCCAACTTCATCTGGTACCACCTCACACGCCAGCTGCCGTTTTCACACCTGCTTCGGTGTTAAAGCCAGGCGGTGCATTTTTCGTTGCGCCTTCATTTCCAATTGGAGCAAACGCGTAAAACCTGTCCATACGAAGGTTATTTATACCAATCTTCTTGGCGCTTCTAAACTGGTCCTACCTTTAACGTCTACGACAGCAAAAGTGGAAGAGGTTTCTTGGTTGACAATGGCTCTTAATTGAGTGTCTTACCTCATTCAACAGCGGACTGTCGGTCTCCCAATCCTGGATTCTTTCTTCAGGCCGTCAACATCTTGCCTATTGCCACCTTCGGTACCTGTTCCTTGTCGCTGGACATCGATTTACGACGTTTCTTCCCTCGGGTGTTTGTACTTGCTGAAATACCCTGTGCCATACTTGGTGCAGACTTTCGCTCCGCTTTTGGTCTTGTTGTCGACTGCTCTCATTCCCATTTACTTGACGAGACTACGAAGCACACTTTCTCAGGTATTCCTCCATCAGAAGTGTCCCACAAACTCGCCGTCTTGGACCCTGGTCCTGATATTTCATATCGCCAACTTCTTCTCAACTCAAGTGTTTCTAAACCACAACACGAGTTATTAAATCACATCCGGACCACTGGCCCTCCTAGGTTTTCTCGCCCTCACTGTCTCGCGTCTGCATGGCTTACTATTGCCAAGGCCGAGTTCAAGCATGTGCTCAGATGGGCCTCGTTCGTCAATCTGAAAGCCCGTGGGCCTCCCTTTTTCATATTGTATCTAAAGCTGACTCTGGTGACTGGCGTCCCTGTAGTGATATCGCGGACGCTAAGCCCGGAAACTGTCACGTGACTTCGCTTCTCTATCTCCTTCTGGGTCAGCCAATCACAGTTACCGCAGACTGCTATTGGCCAAGCGGTTGATCGAACGGTCAGTAACGCAATCCCGAATGACATTGACGTCTTCATGCCCATAGTAAGCTCACAGAAAGACGCGCGCGCAGGTCCCGAGACTTGCCGCGTATCGGGATTTCAGACCACCACTGGATTCCTGTACACAATAAACAACTCCTACTGGTCTTAATCCTTCTCTTCTTTTACGGCAACAGGCCCAATATTTGTAGTGTTTTGAGCACTCCTACAGTGACCACATTTATTTAAACAACGTCACCATCCCGGACCGCTGCTCTGTTCCACATCTTCAGGATTGAGCGAGTCCATGTTCTCGAAGGTCGATGTGATCCAGGCCTTTCACCAGATTCCCATCGTCCCGGAGAACGTTTCCAAGATGGCCATCAACACCCCATTTGCCCTCTTTTAGTTCTTGTGCATGCCGTTTGGACTCCGCAATGCCTCACAAACCTTCCAGAGGTTTGCTGACAAAGTGCCTCGCGGCCTCCAATTTGTAAACACCTACTTTGACGACATTTTTCCACCACCGAAGACCCCATAGAGAATCTCTTAACGGTTTTTGACCGCGTTCACAAATTTGGCGTCACCATTGACCTCTCCAAGTGCGTTTTTAGCATTCCCTCTCTTGAGTTTCTTGGATACCTCGTCAATACCAATGGCATCCATACTCTCCCTTCCAAAGTTGCAGCCATGCGAGATACCCCACCCCTTTCTTCCAAGCGCTTACTTAAGCGATCTTTAGGCTTGGTGAATTTTTACCGCCGACACCATTCTACCCCTCACGAACCTTCTTTTGGGTCCCGAAGGTTCTTTTGATTTATCCGCAGACACCCTAGCGGCTTTCGGTAAGATTAAGGTTGCTCTAGCCAATACCGTACTCTTGACACACTCAGTCTCTTATGTTCCCATCTCACTCATGATTGATGTATCCCATGTCGAACTCGGCGCGCTTCTTCTGCAGAATCGTCCGGGTCAGACCCAACCTTTCGCCTTCTTCTCTAGAAAGTTACAAGCTACCAAATCGCATTACATCACATTTGGATGGGAGATCCTGTTTGTCTACTCGCTGTGAAACACTTCTTGCACTCTCTCGGAGGCAGTGAATTCACTGTTTCCTCAGACTGCAAGCCGCTTTTCTATGCCTTAAAGTCACAAACAGACAACTTTTATTCGGAAAGATGTGCCAATTGGACTACATTTCTCAGTTCAACTCAGATATCCGCGATATCTGTGGGTCGCGCAATGAGGTGGTTGAAGTATTGTCCAGACCCTCTCCTAATCATGTGCAACGCACTTCTCGGATCGATCTAGCTGAGATGGCTGCCGAACAACGCAGTGTTGGTTCACTCTGTGACGGGGATGATTCCGGACTCTAACTCCAGGATTTTCCCTAGACTACTGACAACGGCACCATTCCTTGGGACCTTGTTCCCACCTCTCATAAACCTTTGTGTCACCATTTCTCCAACACAGTCTCTTCCTCGCCCTGCACAACCTTTCTCACCCTGGCATATGAGCCACCAACAAGCTACTTTCCCGTCACTTTGTCTGGACTGGGATGCACAAAGACCTAAAAACTTGGACTTAGGCTTATATCGTTTGTCACGATCCTCTGGATATCATAGGCCTCTTGTCTCTTTCCAATGTCTGTTCCTACCTGCTCACCTGTGTGGATTGAGTCACCAGATGGCCGAAGGATATCCCTTTGCCCACTGTCGAAGTTTCCGCGGTCGTCAAAGTATTCTTATGTCGTTGGGTTGCAATCTTTGGCGCTCCCTCCACAACCACGAGTGACCGTGGTACTCAATTCGATTCTTACCTCTTCCAGTCTTCAGTCTCCTTTTTAGGCTCTACTCGTACCTGCACCACAACTTATCACCCAGCTGCCAACAAGATGATTGAGTGGTTCCACCGTATTTTGAAGTCCTTCCTCCACGCCGCGGCTGATCCGCAGAACTAGATGGGGCATTTTTATCTGGTCCTGTTGGGCATCCGTTGCTCCCTAAAGCCGGATCTTCACTGTTCCGCCGCCACCGAAATGTTGTTCAGCGCCCCTGCCCGACATCCCGGTGAGTTGTTCTCACGAACAGCACCAAATGCAGTCGAGGATCCTACCAACCTCCTGCGCCGTCTCTGGCAGTTTACACAGGCGCTTTCCCCGGTTCCACTTAGGCCCACCATCTCCAAGTCTTATCTTGAAAATACCTGAAAAACTGCTCCCACATCTTTCTACGAAATGATTGAATGTGCCGGCCGCTGGAACCCCCCTATGACGTAAGGAGACCTCCCGCATCCTTCGTGGAACACGAGAGGAGGCCGTGAGCGTGGACCGCCTCAAAGCCGCTGTCCCGGACATTCCGCCGGACGAGCCCTGTGGTCCCATTTTCTCTGCTATCTGACCCTCTATTCCTCCGTCCCATTTGTGTCCTGTTCCACCATCTCCACTGCCATCGACTATCACTCCTTTCGATGCGAGAAACAACAAGGCCTCCTGTTGGGCTTAAACACAGGCCCACATGACAACGGTCTGTGCATAAACACTGATGGCGGGGTTCGTCATTACGAAATAAATGTAGACACTCGTATTGGCGCCGCAAATACCGGTGAAAAGAACATGGGCAGATGCAAACCGCGGACAACGCGCTCAATACAAACAGGAGCAATGCTCACTGCCATGCAAACACCGCCATCCCCCTCCAAAGCAAAAAAGATGAAGAACACTGGTCAACGGGACGACGACTGAGCTCCAGCACTCCTCCGCAGGTCATCTGACACCAAGGGATGAAGAGCCGAAAAATGCCAGTTTATCACCTCTACATACAATGAGGGACGTACAGAAAACCAACCTGCGATAATTTAAGCCGGTACGCTTTCGAATCGTCAGGATATTATACCTACTATTCCCATGATCGCTTTTTTCTCATGTATGTCAGCGGACACGCATTTTCGCTTCAATCAGCAATATATGCATATATTTACTTAGGAATCTGCGAATACCGATTCAATTGGCTTCCCGAAGTAAACAAACTTTGTGTGGTATCTAAGTGCCCAAAGACGGGCGAACACTTCGCAGGTCGATGCCAATCAAGTCATAATAGCAGAGCGGAATGACAGCCTTTCGGATTAATTTGGTCGAGAAGTATGTCGGGTTTATTCACCTTCATTCAGCCAAGCATAACCCCGACTACCAGATGATCAAGGCAAAACAAACATGTGCGCTCACAGAGTACACAAATTGTCCACCACTGAGGTATACCAGATGGAGCAGAATCACTTTATCAAACCACAGTTCGTCAACGCCACGACACCTGCCGCCACGGGGTCTGTGCAGTGACAGCAAATATCTGCATCGTGGTAAATAGGCAAGGTTGTGCCTTGGTTCTATCTCAAGCTCCGTCAGCAGCTGCTCAGTAGCTAGCGTATCATAGACAGAAATGCATTAACGACAAAAATGAGGGAGAGAGAGAGAGGGGAAGAACCACTTATGGCTTATTTTCCGTCACTGGTCAGCCGAATCAAATCCCGGCTAGTGCGCCACACGAGGCATGGACGCTTTTACAAATGCACCAGGACTCATTGTATTTTCTGTTTTGACAGGGAATATACGACATTTGACCATAGCTTCCGACGATGTCCACCACGACCTTCAGCAAACTGAGGGCAAACACGGGGACTTTAACTGCATTATAGTGAAATAAGACCTTCAGAGAATCTATTGCACTCCCTTCCCGCTTCCGTACTAGTTTGCGGTGTCAAGAAAAATTCAAGAATACCGGCGGGGGGTGAGCGCAGGTGGCTGGTGCGACCGCTAGTCCAATGTCATATCAAAAAGGAGCCAGTCAGCCACTCCACAGAACACCACAACCACGGAATTGACGGCGCAGTCAGAGTTATATCGTCAGTTGGCAACCATCGAAGCCACAGCCTTAAGCGCAGCGTAAAAACTTTAGGTGCATCAAATTGTTTACAGTGGGGAAAGAAATGCGTTGCGGGCCGACCTCATTTTCCCTTCCACCGCCAGAATCAAGCCACCGCTTGGATGATCGGTTGACTGGTGTGGGATGGTCGCAGTAGCTAACAGGATGGCAAGCTCGTCTGTGCGATCCATAGCACTACCTGACCCCTTTGACACACAACACACACACGCCAGGATTAACACAACCAGGATATTAGAAAGAGCCATCACCCTCCGTTCATTATCCACTTCGTACACAATACGCAACACTGGTCTGATGGTGTATCCGGCGACTGGCACTAGATTTTAGTAAAAACGGAAAATTGCAGGGTTTACCACCCTCCCTCCCCACGCCAGGAAATATACACAAGGGTGGATAGGCACCCATAGACCGGTGAGGCAAGTCTCTGAGAATTTGTGCAATGTTTGTAGCTTTTTCTTCAACGGGTATTGCAAGGAAAATACATCAAGCTCCTCTGAGTTAGCTATAACTTTGCTGTGAGAACAAGCAGATAGAGGCAGTGGGGGAATGTGTTCAATTCCACACCAGTCCCCACCACTATGCGTTCAGTGACACAAGTCAAGGCAGCCCCAGAGGCATGCTAGATCTCGCCTACGTTAGTGGACAAACAAAACACCACTGATTAGGAAAGGAGTGCCGGTGATCTTGTAAAATCGAGCTCCGCCTTTCATTATTCGCTGGCTTCCGATGACGAAACTACCTCAATCGGACATGGAAACGCCGGTTGACTTAAAATAAAATTGCTGCTTGCTGGTAAAACGACACAACGTTGTATTTACACATGCACACTTATCCACAGGCCTTGGCGAGGCATAGCGCAAAACAAGGGGACGGAACCTTTATCTATACCAGGGCATGACCTAGTTTCCAAGGCCATTGACTTTACTATCATCGGTTATGCCAGGGTTAATTTTCGACTTAAATTTAAAGTTCCGGTTAGGGTTAATACTAATTTAAGGACATGCCAATATTCACCCTTTCTGGGATTCTGCGCAAAGCCACTTATATTACCTGGGGCAGGGGATTACCAATCCGCTGTCATATCCAAACAGGATCCCCTCATCGAGGTTTTCTGGCTACTTAGCAGGGTTATGCGTGGATGACTGATAAACTCAGCACTGTTTGGTAAAGAAAATTGTACAAGCTAGCGAAAGCCCGACGGAATAACTACTTCGGGCAGCTGAGCAAGTTCCTGCGAGCGCAAATCCATAAGGACGACAGAGGCTTCCGATTGCATTTACGCTCTCTTAGAGCAGCACGCGGTCTAGACTTAAAATCTGCTCTTTCGAACAAGACATAACAATCGAAAGCTCCAGTCCAGTCTGCCGTCTGCAGGAACCGACGTCAAAGCGTGGAGAGTGAGACACAAGACGAAGATATTAGCAGAAGATTATTTCCGCACAATACAGTACATCAGGTTGCGTGGTGCAGAACAAATATGCCACCTGTGGAAGATTAACAACGGTTCCACAGTTAGAATTCATCCGCCGAATTCCGGCAACTGCCGCAGGATTCGCTGTCTGCACTCTCTTCGACGAGTTCGCAGTCGAAAGGGGGCGGTGGTGGGAGAGCTGAAGAGGAGGAAGATGAGTGGTTATTTGCGTTGGTTGCTACCTCTGGTTTGGGTTCAGGTGGAGCAGGCGTGACTGCATTTTGGTCAGATTCGCTCTTCATCTCTGTGCTTTCTCCCTCTGAGGCGCAGCTGGAAGGTCCATCACTAAGAGCCTGAACTTCAGTCGTTAAGGTCTCCTCGCTCTTGAGTTGGCTTTTCTGGGATTTTGGACTTTTCGAAGCTGAACGGGCAGAACTCTTCCTGGAGCACTTCCTAGGCAGGACAGCAGAGCGTCGTCGTCTACTGACAGACAGACGTGCCTTCTTGGGACGAGAGGTGGTCAACCGGCGTGCACAGTAAGTATGCCGCCTCGAACAGAGGACAGTGGAACGGGAACGTGACCTTGAGTGGTGAGGCTGCGCTGCAGCAATCAGCGATCCTTGGTTGTGTTTTCGTGTGGCAACGCGCGCATTGGAGGTGTTAGTGCCCGAACAGCAGGCACATCGCCGTACTGATTTGCGAATAGCGCGTCCATGACTGGAAGTGCGAGTCTGTGTGCCGTTGGTAGAGTAAGATGCGGAGGCGCCCGTTGACTGCATTCCGGAAGAGAGCAGGCACTGATAAAAACTGCGTGTCATTGACCTAACGGTTTTTGAATCGTCGACTGATCGATAGCACACGTGCGCCGCACGGACGGCTGGCATACTAATTTAGCGACAAGGTCTACAAAACATGAAAGTGCAAACATTAATTTGACAGGGCGAAAGACTGTATCCTACCCTACTGTAGGCGGCGAAAAGGCAGGCTCACTGTTTCGAAGATAAGACAATTGCTCAATGCGAATGAAAATACACTGCTTGAAAAAATATTTACATAAACTTAGGTTATGCACCTTAAAATATATTCCTTTACTACATATATAGAGTTTTCAGGTCTCCGTCTGCGGTTGTTTAATCTGATAACGATCATCCTTCTTGTGATCTAAACCAGTTCAGTCATCGCAGGTGACAGTACGCGTGGTGTTCAACACATCATCGGCGCGTAAACTGTTTTTTTTTAAATAGTGGACTTGCTTGGCATTCATCACACTCCATCCCCGCCCACGACCTGTGTCCGGTGACATGACTGACTTAAGAACCCCGAAAGCGCGATTAAACAGAGTGGCTGACAAATGTTTAACCGTGCAGCTACATGTCCCATGCGCGATGCGAACTCCGTACTCACTAAACAAAAAAGTGTTGGTAACGATTCCATTTAAAGGGGAGTTCCATAGATGTCTGAGTTATCACCTTCCAAGCTATAACTTTAGCGTGTTTTTAGAGCTTTAAATCGCGCTAGATTTACCATAACGAGGAAATTGCTTTAGCGCTGTTGTGACGGGGTCCAGGAGTTAAGACCACTTTCCTTTCGCCTGCCAGGCTCGGTTGCAAATAGCTGACAGCTTTTATAAACACTTATGCGCGTGTGGCGCACGATCCGGTCTCCTCCCACATTATATCGGGTTTTCACAAAAAAAGGGAAAACCAGCGCCTAGACAGCAACTGAATAATCGGGCTTAGGAGGAAAATGTAGCGGTCAAGGATAAGCGACCTGAGCAAAAAACTACTTTGTAAGTGGGACAATACTTTTATTCGCCTGACGTTTAGATATCCGTCGCGGATTTGTAATCAGAGACATAGTCAGAGAGCAATAGCAGATAGAGCCTGATAAGCGATCTACTATAACCACAACATTACGATTGTTCTGTGTGATTGAAGAAGGCAACCAACTTTTCGGAGCAATTTATTGAGTAGACGAGGCAAATTGCTGTGAATTGACCGTTTGCTGCTGTGGGAACAATGTGACAGTACGGGAGCGAGTGGACAGCGAAGCGTTGCCTACGGGTTTGTCATTGTTCGTGTCAGCACGCGAGAGTGCGTGCTAGGTGTATGATTCGTCAGGTGAAAAGGGACAGTCAATGGAGATAAACGCAAGCGGCCATAGTTGATAGCGTAGGCTGACCGACGTGCCTAAGCTGCGTGTTGTCTGCACACGTGAATGAGTAAGCTGAAGTCAAGTCTGGGGGCTGCCATACCACGGCATATTCTCGGCAGCCACGATGCAGGAGAAAAGGTGGACATTGGAGGAGCTCCTATCGGTAAGCCAGGAAATAAATACTCAAGCAACAGCTAGGTCAAGTCTGGAGGACCGGGAGTCCAGAGGAAGCATTGGAACAGCTGCTCCAATTATTCTACACCCTCGGACCCTTTGCAAACTTGGGTCTATTGACTGGGAGTAAACTTAGAGCGCATTAACAAGCGCTTTGCATAAAAGCATTAAATGTGCCGGTACTTATGCTCATGTTTACCTGTGTAAGTTGGAAGTGTGGACGTGATGCAATAAAAAGTCGACGTCCCTCTGTCAACCATAATTTCAGTAAATATATCAAGCAATTGTTCCGAAAATCGAACTGATTAGATCAGTTTGATGACTGTACAAACTTAGTCGGCGTGCACTATAAACAAGAAAGAGTGCGGCAGATTTTGCGCAAGTCTACTATCACGTAAAACTAATTCACGCACAAGTAACCGTCCCTGCAGGACCCTTCTGTACAGCAGCCGTTGGATATCATCAAAATTGATGGTCAATCGATGATGCAACCGTCGCCAGCGCCGACATATCACCATCTAATTACGTCTTGTGTGAGTCCCCAAAGAAACACACCAGAAGAGCGCCGAGGTAGAAGTCTTTTAACATACCTAGTATAGCGCACTTAAGGCAAGCAAAGCAAACAGGACTGGACCAATCAAATTGTGGTACTACAAGTGACGAGCGACTGCACTGGCTTAGTGACTAATTCACCACTTGACCGCAGTTGGGCGCAACATCACGTGCACTATGTGAGCGGATCGGTCGTTTGGCTTGGGACCGACTCCTATGGGCTGTGTGCGCGCGCGGATAACTTGGGCCCGAACAGCCCTCCCCCCCCATTTGAGGCGAATTTCAAGATTATAGCCGCGGGTACAACTGCAACAGAACCATGTGCATTCTATTTCGGCCCTATCACCTAGAGAGTGAAGGTGAACCAGAGGTTAATTTCTTATTTAGATTCGAAATCGGCTTTGCCCCCGGCTGATTCGATTTGGCGGGACTTGGCAAAGGTTATAGCACACTATTGTAAATGCAGTTGATTGGCACTTCCAGGAGACCGAGTTCGTCGATCCACTCGAGGCAAAGTAGGTTAATTTTCAGGCACTTGATGCCGTAGCATTTTCCTTCGAAATGAATGCCCTCAAAATAACCATCACACATAAGTTAAGTCATGGTTTGGAGAAATCCCCCGGACACTTTCCCAGCCTTTTTGTCCGACGTGATCATCGGAGGCCATTCAATTATCTGCTAAGTGTGTTTGGAGATAGGATAGGTGTCTGCGGCTGTGCAAAGCTGGAGAAATATAGGCTTGCAATTTATGCTAACAATCAGAAACTTCTTCTGTGCTTCAAATTCATTCTTTAACGGGGCTAGAATTGAGTGAGACTGTAGACTGGAGTAAGTTGAAGGGCGGTTGGGACGACTCATCTTCTTATTGTCAGCCCTTGATTTGTGGGGTTGATCTACCGAGCAGTGATCTTTCTTATGCCTTCGTTTATGGCGGTGCTGGCATCGTGCTTTTTGAATGTACAGAAACAAAAAAATGCCAATCATCCCACTGACAACATGCTGATGGTGGCTTTCTCAGTGTGGGGTCTTGGGGCTTCTGTGGAGACAACAACACCGTGCGGGTGAGAGCCTGAACGCTGGTGACAGCAAACGAGAAACTGGGGGCTCTACGAGGGCAGAATCATGCTGACGGTTCTTCAGCCTTTGGCACTTGTCAGTCAATACCTGCAGGCTTGAGTCTGGGTCCTGTTCAATTTTAGTGAGTAGACGATCCCTGCTATGAGCATGACGAAGGGTCTGCAGAACACTCACAAACATGAGACACTTTAATTGGTCTTCTGGAATGTCTTGCAGCTTGAACATTTCACCCTCGCGCTTGACGATACCAGCCAGCGTAAGAAATCGTCTGTCTCGTGGTAACTTAACAGCCATCAACTCAATATATTTAAACCCCTGTCACATATATTGCATTTGGTAACACGATCCATTTTACAGTCATCGCACAGAAGTCAGCCTTACTGATAAGTAAGATAAGAAAATAACATTATTTTAGATAAAAACGCATAGCAAAGTTCATATCAAACACGTGGAAATCACCGTACCTAGATTTAAGGAAGCTGATGAATATTCCATTCGCAGGAGCATTAATATACTCAATGTTGCACTCTCACTCAATTTAATTTTGAAGTCAGTTTTACATATTGAAATGCCCGATTGGCAAACATGCTGCCTGTGCCATAGGGCGCTGTGCTTGCTAAGCGAAGGACCCCGTCTTTGGCTGTGGGAAGCATCCGTTTTTGTAGGCATTACGTTAAGTTTTCTGGTGTCTGTTATACAAGCAGAAAGTCTTTTACGTAAACTTCGTCGTTAATATTCATTAAACGTCCGAGTATTTAACTTAAAATCGGTCGATTTACATCTTTAGATAGCCAAACAGGTACGGCTTCGAGAAACAACACCTACCGCTTCATAAACAGAAAAGAAAGACTTATTTATAAGACTGAGTATTCTAGGAGTGACAGCCAACTACTTAGTAAAATTACTTTCAAGGATGGCCATCACAACTGCATTATCGGTGGTAACCTTCGCGTATACTGCGCAATCACTTTCCCCGTTACAGGTGGATTTTAAAGAATGACTTGCGTTTGAGAGCGCATCTATGTGTTGTTATTTCTTTACGTGCTGTCGTGAAGCGAGATAGATTGATCGAATAATGACGCGGATATGCTTATAAATTGTGACGCTTTTCTAAGCTATTGGCATTTAATGAACAAGCAACATTAAGCAAAAAGGAAACACCAGTTCAGTTGTTGTATGCATTAAAAAAGGCCTTAAATATGAGCAATCTATGGAAAAATTTTGGCTGCCGATAGACGAAAGCAGAGTGTGTTTTTAGAATTTTTGTTTTTTTAGTAAGAATGGAAGACGTTTGGAGACTGACAGTTAGGACAGAGAGAGTTTGGAAGATGTGTTGTGCGCAAAAGTTCTGTCTGGAAAATGATTAAAAACCCCACAAAGTGAGTTATTATTTCTCATAGGCAAAACCTTTGGAACGACATTAAAAAACAAATATTAAACACAATCTTTAAACATATTTTGCCGATAGCGCAGAAACCTTAACTTGAGCTAGTAATGTCACTTTTCGAATCAAAAGAAAGATGAAAACGAATGTCCCCGGAAAAGAAGCTCATTTAACTTAGAAGCTGTGAAGTACAATGCTTATGCAAAAGAATGTTATAGAGCATTTGGTTGTGAAAAGATTAACTTTTAATTTGAAGGCTTTTCTAATATGCAATCAGAAAATGGATAGCCATACCGCATATACCTGAAAGGTTAAATGAAACATGAAAGAATGCTCTTATGTGGTTTAATTTTTTAGATCAGCGGACAAATAGAGGGAATTATCTTAGGGAACGAGATGATTGAAGTAAAAAGGTTCGTTAATTTAGATTTAGCAAACATTTCAATTGCTGCATTCATATGGGTTCAAGTAGATTTTTTTAAATATTAACTATTTACCTGGAAGTACATCGACTATTTCAAGCATTTTTTCGCGGTATAGATTTGAGGCAAGCCAAAATAGCAGAATTTATTCGCGCTAATAAATTTTGAGAGCACTTATTAGCTGCTTCCGCTCTATGCATCAATAACGAAATGTTTAGAGAACACATCAATTTGAATTTATAAAAAAATCGATAATAGCAAGGTTGTGTTAACGTGGCGAATGGTCAATAGTTATGTCAACTTTAAACTTGGGACGAAAGGCAGGGAGGGGAATTGACAAAATAAAATTGTTGTATGTTTTTACCAGGGCAATTGTAGATTTATAACATTGTCTAGGTGCCTACATAGGTCGTGTTTCTCCCGCCGTATACAGGATGCTTCCATGTAATGTAAGGTCCGTTTTTTTTGTGCTCGAACAAGAACGCAGAAAGATGTGTTAGTGTCAACGGAGTGACCACTGTCTAGTATATGTTTTGTAATATATGACTGTGCGAATTTGCCTTTTGCTCGACGACATTTTTATTGTTCGCTCACTTGTTACAGCTACTAATTGGTGCCACTGTCCATGGTGACGGCATCTGCCCATTCTCTTTAACAGAATCAAGATAGCAAAATTCAAGATAAAGTTAAGAGGATTTGAGGGAGGATTGCTTTTGCTCCTTGCTTTCTTTCGAGCTTGATTTTCCCATCTACAAGCTATGGCATGCTTTCAGATGGCGTGCTTTAAATAATTAGTTAAGATGAATTTTTTAACTCCTAACCGTGAGAGAACATTTTATAGAATTGCCACCCGCTTCGGCAGTCGTCCCTTAAACAAAGTCAAATGAGAATTCAATAGAAAAGGCGAAAGATTAGAAGTTAATATGCGGTTGCAGAGTGACGAGTGAACTTATCGCAAGGGTTAAGTGAATCAAACCCAGCAACTGCGATCTTCAGACCATGGTTACTTTGTGCAAAGGCCAGAGTATATGGAAAGGTAACATTATGTACACAAGGGAAAGGAGAATAGATGGACAGAGATTTGACTTGGACAGCATACAACTAGCCAGGACAGCCAGTCAAGTCCCAGTGCCGTTTAAGCAGCAGGCATGCAAGCGGCAGCGAGGACGATCATTGTCTAGTTGCCTCAAAGGTTATTGGCCGGACAGACTGCATGGGCTAGGCATGCATGCGTACTATTCGCCGGTGGGAGAGACCTGCCTTCGCGGATCAGTGATTGGCTGTTGCAGAGGCCGAATCCAGTGCGGACGTACGCGTTACCAGCAGTGAGCCTTCAGACATGCTCGCCTATGTGGAGTGAGTCACCACAAACTATTTACTTTTAGACTTTTGGACCTAGCTCTTCGGACCTTGGATGTTGCCTTTGCATTCACCATACCAAATCATGTAAAACCTTGAATTCGCAGAAGACGCTCTAAGAAAAGATGTCCTTGCGCTTACCGAAGTCAAGTCTCCGATTCCAGCCCAAATAGTGATAAACGTATTGTAGGAGCCTGCTTCGGAACAATACAGACCACCAATGAATATTTTTCAGTTGCCCTTCGATCGAGGCTCCTGCCGTAGGAATGATCATTTTTCAAACATATACCTTACTTACAAGTATGAATCCAAAATCCACGCGAAAATATATCGACCAGTGAGCCATACTCACATATTTGATGAGGTTGCATCAATGCACTCCAGACATTAGCCAAAGATTGTTGCACATATGATATCTGCATCGCATAATTTTTTAACCATTGTATGCATATACGAGATCTCGTGCACCTTCTTAGGGCGCTTTTTAAAATCTTAGTTAGCACTACTCTTTCATTAATTGCATAATTATCTCTTTTAGCATTCGGTGTTGTGGGTATATTAGACTTGGATTTAAAATGATAATCACGTAATTACACCTATAGGTGTTATGTGTTTGAATCACTTGATCTCAGATATTTGTGTAACGCAGCATGATTTAAGTCATTGAATGAGCGCCACCTGCGGAAAATGAACGCAACCGCAGTTGAAATAAATGACGAAGAGTTTAAAGCCGAATGCTAGGATGGCAATTGCTGGCCATGTGGGACAAAAGGTCAGCACAGTTGTCACATCATATTACTTGCCTTGACGTACAACAAAAGTAGTAAAGGTAAATAGCCTAGTTTTCGAGTCAAGGAGATTAAAAAACAAAACGCAGTGTGACATTCAGTATTGTTATCCTTCATCCGAGTTAGCCTGCGATAATTAGGAAAAACTGAGCCCTGGAACGATTGAGGTTTGCAACAGATTCGAAGAGTGAACAGGTGTGAGGACTGCGTCATTCTTTCTAATATAATAAGAAGAAAACGTTCAGTGAACGACACAACGTTTTAGCAATCTGAGGTATCTCAGGGTTCAAAATCGATTAATTCTGGCTTCAAACATTCCTGCTTCCATCATCATTAATCCGTGAATCTTCCGACATTAATGTGATCGGCATAGTGTCCCAAAAACTCTGCCTTACGCGACTACTTAATAGTTCGAGTTTCATATGTGATATCCTGAAGCCTCTGCCAGTTCGTGTTGCAGACTGCAGCACTTACCACTGAATGTATGTGCTCTCAACCATGCGTCCCCATGGCAACAATCAAACTTACTCGGGCAAAATTTGTTTAAGTAGTAGACCTCATACATCCCCTATGCCATCATTTTAATTAAAGAAAATTGTGACAAAAGATTGTTTGATGCAAGGAATCAGGATAGGCAAAGGAATACACTTTAATAATTGCTACATGCATTTTTATTTTGTGGCAATGGAAATTTGTTGATGTATATATCTGTATATTTTCTTAATCTGTATTATCGTTTAACGTATTGCGGAAAACCTGATCATCAAAATGCAGGTTTTGTGGCTAGAAGCTCGTAAATTTCAACTTACCTGATGTCTAACTCACCGTTCTGGAGTGAGATTAGCAAAGTCAGTGGCATGAAACGTCTCGCACACCTTCAAGTTACATACAAAACTAAATATTCTTAGCGGCCACGGGAAACTAATTCAACAATTTTTTTCGATTTTCCACTTATACAAATGTTCTTAACTGTCTATCCTATTTTCCCACCCAAGACCCCTATAAACACCCTTTTCATGTGACCAAATGCTGGGACTCGGGTTACATGAGATGCTCTACCTCAACTAACTTTGCCCTTATTAATATTCCTGCTATAGAATTGCAAATAGTATCAGGTCGATTTTGAAATTTCACCGAACAAGTCACAATTTTACGATATTTTCCAAATCTTTTTCTATACATTCAGATTCTGTTGGCCGTGCATATCAAAGCGCATCAAATAAAATACTTCTTAAAATAATAAACCGGGAAAGTGAGTTATTGGATGCCGCTCCTAACGGCCAGTTCTATTTTGTAGGGCATTCGCATAAACATTTGTTGTTTCATCTTAGTGCCAGAAAGATTTAAGTGTTTTTGCGTACCAATTAAAGGGATCGCGAAGGCAAATTACTATTTAAATAATCGCGTTTGTTTATTGGATTATGCATTCACTCTAAACATATTCGCTTATTTTGTAACTGCCAAATCAAAGCTTACTTAAATGCCCACACTAACACCTCACATGACTATGGTAATATCTGGTAACATACAGACTACAAATTGATTGTACTTGTAAAAAAATCAGTCATAGGAACGAACAAGCTAAAGTCCACACTTACACTGTACTCATTCTACCAACTGCTAAATTGACAAGGACTGGCTCTCAAGACGCACGGCTGGCGTAAAATTCATATAAGCAGACAAACAGAAGCACACGCTCATAGCCGACTCAGCGGCAAAAGATCTAATTTATACCGATGAATTTGGAAATACCCTATAGGTCGTAACCATGTCCTGCTAGTGCATTGTTGCCAGACGTCACGAAGCCAGCTACGTCTAAATATAATCCGTTTAAGTCTCCTCGAGAACCCGTAGTCTCTTTTGTAAAGATCTGGCAATCAGGATCAGAAAACGTGAGTCAAAAACCCACTGAAAGCTGGAAATTTCTAATTCAAGCGACTATTTCAAAATGATGCGAACCCTTCTCCGTGTTGCGACCCTGACGGTGGTCTTTAAGGTGTTTTATGATGATCGTTGAGGGTTCTTATCTTTTGGCCAACTTCTCGGTAGACCCTGATATCTGTTTGGACCTCTGTCGCTGATGCTCTCGTGACTTCTACAAAAATCTCCTCGTTTCAATCCGATGAGCTCCTGCTGTCTCACCCTCGTGATGCTATACGATTTTTCGCCTACGACGAGGAGAGTTCCGAACCCTTAACATCAGGATCCCACCTTACTAAATCTAATTTTACAATAACTACCTATGTACCTATTTAAGCGGTTTTTTTCTTGGAAATTGGTGGCTCGATGAACTCGGCCACTGATTTCAATTCTATGGTTTTTATTGACTGTCTTTTTCACAATTCACCATCTTTGCCTAATATTTCTGACTATTATTTTAAATGACAGTCCCTTGCAAATCAGCTCTGACTTAATATGTGTAGCCAACAACTTACTCCTGTTTTAATGCAGTTGCTTACGCGCAGCTGTGATTACCAGCTTCGTATTTATTTTTAACACAACGCTAAGTTTGTAGTAAAAGAGCCCCTTAGGTCCTAAATAAACGGTATTTTATTGAAAGACGGGCATCCGAAGATACGCTGATCTCTCTTTAAGGATGTTCCCATCCTGGTTGATACTTCGCGAGCTCGGACCATCAGAGTGGGGGTTTTTCCAAGAGTACTTATTTTAACGTTCCTAAGTACGTTTTAGTACTTATGTTAGATGTTTATGTTCTATTATTCCAGCGGCTGCATTAGAGTTGGCAAACCCTAGATGACGATGGTCAATAAAGCCAGCAATAGCTATCCCAGGGTGCCTGTCTTTGCTGGAATGCTGCAACTTAAATATACGATTTGGTTATTTATTTGTTTGTCATAATTACAATGATGATGATCTTTAGTCATGGAAGACAACGTTGAGATACCTGTGGTTCCTGCCAACGAGTATTCATCGGGACTGGCCAAACTAGTTAATTTAAGAGTAGCATCCCCTAACGAATAGATGCTTTAGCTGCTTTGCGTCTCAATACTACATAAGAAAGACAAACATTTTAGGAAGGGCATCTTTTTGGTGTAAATTTGACGATTACAGAAGATTTCAGAAGATAAATTGGCGAACATACGTTTGTTTTCGATAAATTCTCGTCAGGCCTTTACATTTATATGGTATGAATAAACTATGGTGGTTGGTGGACAGATGAAGTGTTCTCGTTGTCACTGTAGGGAGGAGGGGGGAGGAGGGGGGGTGGGGGGGAGTTGAGATCAGAGTGTCAACGTCTAGACGGCCCGGCGTCCAGGACCGCAGCAGAATTTAATGAATGCGTAAACTTCGAGAGTGTTCATCATCAGTGCTCGTTACTGCATAGATAAGGTAATGGGGTCGCAATGAGCAGACCATTTGGGCCGACTTTTGCAGTCATATTTGTTGGCCACATAGTGAAAAAGAATCATCAAAACTGAAGAAGACGACACTCTTCAGAAGACACAAAGACGACGTAATCGCAATTGCTGATGACAAAGGAAGCCGAAGGATTACTGATAACCATGCATTTATTACATTCCAAAAAAAATTACGATGGAGCAGAAACAGGCAAACCAGCTAGACGTTCACATGTCCAGAGAGAAAGATGGGTCCATGACGCGAACAATCTTCCAAAGGAATACATAGAAAGGACAGTATTTGCATTATCTGACATTTGCTCACATTTACTGTAATGTAACTCTTTCAAAGCACGAAAATCTCTGGTCTGCGATATCTTGAATGCAGCAATAGCCTGCATAAGGGAAGTTCATTTTGAATACTTGAACGAGATGTCTGCGTTCTTCCATCGACAGGACATACCTTGCTGCCGAACTCATATCCTGGAGTTCAGCAAAGCCCCTTCCAATTTCATACGCAAGGGATGCCTTGCCACTGCACGTTCCTTCAAACAGTCTTTGTGAAGTTACACGCACTTGTGGATGCAAGACTATTGGGCGAAAGCAACAGAAATGGGGAGCTAGAGCTAAAAAGCTTTTGTCTAATTGTCTATTAAAACAAGAAAAATTGACTCCATGTTCCTCCATTACTAAACGCTTGCCTGATACGGGTCATTCCGAGGATCCCAAAACATCTTATCGAGAAATTGTTCGGGTATGATCAACTCGTACCTTTTCCTACTTATTGGCGGCCTATATACGGCAGTCAAAAGCCGACCTGTATAAACAGCTTGAGTATGTGATGAAGGTAACTAAGCACTGATAACAGCTGGTTCTATGATTTACACATTTCCCTGCTAACTACTTCGCGTTAATGTCTTTTACTCACTTTTGCTTTACACAATACTGGATAGAGTTGAGAAGGCGGAAACCAAGAAAAGGCCTGATGTGCTTGTATCAGTACTTCTTATACTATCAGCTTCACTAATATTGCCCTTTTCTTTTTACATTGACTAAGACTGCCCTTCTATATCTGCCTGGTACTTTATTGTCATGCTTCTACAGATAGATATTTTAGTAGGCCTACATGCAATCTATAGACGGCAAACTGCTCGACATAAGGGCATGATAGGCTTTTTGCACTACTTTACAAACGCGCACTTATTATGCAAATGCTGATCACTTTTACCCCACACAGGTTTGGAGTGCATACTGTGTGTGACTTCTTAAAAACCACACACAGGCAGCAGTTATAGTTTACAATCAACTGGACTTTGTGAGCAGGATTTCTAGAAATAAGCACTTTTAGCATAGGCACGTACTTCTAGCAACAGCATTTTACTCCGCTCAGCTAGATGGATAGACTCAAGATTGCTGAAACTAAGGCAAACGCTACTGTGCTCAGGACCCAAAGCATATACTCACTCGAAATAGTTAAACTGAGATTCGCATAACGTGCTGAGACCAACGGGACATGAGTTCTAGCGTTGGCGTAATCAGCGTTACCTCTGAAAAATCGTGGCGCCAGCGTTAGCACTAATACTAGTACACTTCTTGCTGAGATTAAAGGGATATGAAGTCAGTGCTGTCTTTAATAGGCGTCAGTTTGGACTAACGAAACAGTCAGTTATAGTAACAGCAAATAGTATCACTCAGCCACACCCTTGTTAGTAGTATAAAAAATTGCAGTAGTGGCAGAAGCAGCACCAGTCCTGGCTTACTAAGGTCCGGCTAGGATAGACAGTTCTGGAGTACCTGTGCAAAGTCTCACATCACAAAAGACTACATTAGGCGGTGTTTCTGGCTGCATTTGGAGAAAGTGGCTTACGCCTGAGTCCTGCGTGGTCATCTAGACATCGTCTTGTGACCGTTTGAAGCAGAGAAGAGAGGGTTAGGGTGGCGTTGATAGTGACGCGTCTACGTCCACTATACCTAACCTAAGTCACCTGCTCTCGGGTAAATAGTGCACAACGTCCCTTGTGATGGCCATACGAACACACCCTAAACGGACTGACTGGCTCCCACAGTCTGAGGTATTCTAATAACCGTAGCTGGGAACCGGCAACGCATGGATATGGCCACCTGCGCGACAAGGAGTCCGATCCCTCCTAGTTTCCCCACAACTCACGTCTTCCTTTCTTCTCTTCCACATGGAGAAGGAAATGACAAAAATGAAATAATGGGATGCTTTATCATTTAAAAATGATGCGTTCACACAATCACGCGGGTATTTATCCTGGAAGTCGCCCAACAATAAAGAAATGTAGAGAGCATCTGAAAAAACAATGAAAACTGGATTTAGTTTGAGAAGATAGTAAAACACGTTCGGGTTGGTGAATATAACTTACCACCGAGTGGATTCGCTAAGGCTTAGACATTTGCCTGAATGCACAATAGGAGCTGACAATCCTACGGTGGATTCATCTGCAGATAAAATAGAAGGGTTACATGGTGAAATTAGCGAGTATGCTGTTTTCTACAGTAGTTAAAATAGCACAGTAGGCCAGGGAATCAGATAACTAATACGCATGTTCCATAGGAAAAAAACGTCTTGGGCATGTAGCTGCTTTCCGTCTCCGACGATGGACTCCGGTAAAAGTCTGAAAGCTCCGAGTAAAATTAAAATCGCTCCGGCGTTCGTTGATATGTCCACTTTACCGATGGGTTGAGGTCTGTTAGTCCTTAAACCATGATGATGGTGACCATAATTCGACCGTTTATTTTGATTAAGTTCGTCATGTACTAGGATCAGAGATGTGATTAAAGTCAAATAGACGCGCAGCAGTTTAAATCATTCAAAATTCTCAAATCGTTTGAACTGGTAACAACACAGTGTCAAGATGACCGAATGGGGTCAGGCGTTGGCAATACGAAGTTGAAATAGCACAAACGTTACTTGAATGAATGCTTAATGACATGCAAATGCACAGTATTTCAAAGTCAATGTGCAATCAGATGTCTCGCATAGCAAACATTCACAAGAAGGATAATTCTTGTCAATCATTTTGGAAGTGATACAATGCTCTTTAAAATAAGTAAAAGTTGATTTAACGGTCTTGCCACTAAAAAGGGAGAAAAGGTAGCAGAAAATGAGTTCGACACCTACACAATATAGCGTCTGTTCTTCTACAAAAGGAGGTGAGATGTCTGAGAGTAAAATCGTAAGGAATAACTACAGTTTATTAAAAACTTACTTAGAGATCGAGTTTGTCCAGTCAAGCTTGCAGTTCGTGCCGGTTGACCACTTTTTAAAAAGGGATCTACTCTCACAGCGTAGAGATTTGAAGGTTCGAGATTAGAAAAGGTGGCACGTATTACCTTTACAGTAATGCTTGTGCCGTAGGTTCCGCCGGCGATTGTTAAATTGTACTTGTCGCCGAGGTCGGCGTTAATGAGGGGTTTCCCCCAGGTCACCGAAATTGAGAAGGCTGTGGCAGTCGACACAACAAAGTTGCCGGGAAATCGCCCTCCTACGGACAGAGTGAAAGGTGGGCATTCCCATAGTTGAAGTATGCACTGTCAACCATTTTACATATTTTAGACTGTCCTCCTGAATGTGAGTGATTTGGGTCACAGTTATGTTTCGAGTTGACTACTGCACGCTAAAACACCATCCACCTGCAATAGGGACCAATGGTTATAGCGGCAAATAATTGGGGAATATCAGGGTAAGGAACATATACAAAGTATACGTGAAAGTATAAAAAAAGGAACACTATTTCATATGCCGTTGTTTTTGCGTGCGATAATTTACCTGAACAAAACAACCAAACAACAAAAGTCTAGTAGCAGCAAATATTCAAGTATAGTAGTAATGCGACACATAGATAAAGCCTCAGAGGAAGAAAAAGCGTTAATTCGTCATGAAACATAATCGCTGGCTGTGCAACAAAAAGTGTGACACTCCTGGCCAAGATCATCAGAGTGCATTAAGAAAGTCAAAAACCAGAGGAAGACATAATCGTTCCATGGGCGGACAAATTTCGTTCCACCGTGGTACTCAACATCTTTGTCCTGTGGTTGTGGAGTGTAATTTAATTGGTAAAGAAGACAAAGGATCGAGCACTGGAACGAAATGTTTTTTTCTTTCTTTTTCTCAGCTTTCGAGCTCCCGCAGGAGGCCATCGTCAGAGGTGGAGAAACAGCTACAAATGGGGTAGCTACTTGGGGCGTGTGTACAATAAATAAAATTATGAACATGTAGAAAATCAATAATTGTGTGTTTGTACTGCCGACTTGCCACTGAGGGCTGTTCTAGCCTGTGCCAGTAGGCAAGATCGATATGTTGGGTGAAAATATTTACAGAAATAGAATCGTCGACAAAAAACAAGTAAACATTAAAGGGGGAGTGGGCGATTAAAAAAGTCATAGGAAAAGGGAAGGAGGATGAAAGGGGAGGGATTGTGTAGGCTTGGACGCCAAATGGCCACGTCAGCACCGAAAGTGGGATGAGGATGGATGCTGTTGGGCCAATTAATTACTGCGAGCGTCTGGATGCGATAGTTTGCAATAGCATAAGGCCCTGTACGCCGGCGCCAATTCGACACATCTACTTCTATTTGTTTTTTGTTGAAGATTCTATTTATGTAACTATTTCCACCCAACATGTTGATCTTGCATACTGGCACTGGCTAGCACAGCTCTCAGTAGCAAGTCGGCAGCACAAACACACAGTTATTGATTTTCTACACGTTCAACATTTTAGTTATTGTACACACGCCCCAAGTAGCTTCCACATTTGTTACTGTTTCTCCACCTCTGACGATGCGCTCGTGTAAGAGCTCGAAAGCTCAGGAAAAGAAAGAAAAAAATACATTTCATTCTAGTGCTCAATCATTTGTCTTCTTTACCAATAGACATACCAGGAATGCGAATATTCTCTCTCAATAGTGTTATATCATGTTTTGGTCGCTGTTGTTCAATTAACGTAATATTTATTGTTGAATAAGCTTCTGAGTTCGTTTGAATGGAGTTTAATCGGCATCGATGATGTTGGTCTAACAATGAATTTGAACAAATCTATCTGAACTATCTAAATTACAATATATATACTTAAAATGAATGTACAGGCATTCGACAGTTTGGTGCATCTGCAATGGGAAATATCACAACTACATTCAAACATACGCACTTTCAACGAGAATTCTGCATAATATCACATGGATCACTTGACAAGTGAATGGATTGATAATAAATTTCGAAGGGACATAGTGTCCTTAAATTGGAGTTACGGTTGAGTAACTTGTCTTAAAGTTAAAAAATTTAAAGCCTGCTATATAATACACATTATTCACTGTGTTGCATCACAGTATGCCAAGATAATTTGAAGGGTGGAGAAAAAGGTAACAGGAAGACCCTGTAAAGAGACGCGCAAATAAACTCTTATGTATATAATCATGACGCCGCAAATGTCAGTCATTATTGAATTACCAAACAGGAATTCTGCATGACTACTTAATGGCATACAAATGCGCCACTTCCAATCAAAGTCAATATGCCTTCACATATTTCCTAAAGAAAACATCCAATTGCCATTAAATTAGAATATTATGTAAAGGACCTAAATTTTAGTCAGTGTTTTTTACTGTTTTAAAGCTCAATAGAAGAGGAAGAATAATAATTGATAATCTTGATTCCTGAATAATAAAGGGTCGATTTTTCTACAAACTCCGTAAAATGACTGTCTTAAATCGGAAGCATTTAATGCAGTGAACGAACAATTTACCAAGACATTGGGTTCGTCCTTCAATTCAGAACACAAAACGTGCAGGTTGACCACTTTTTTAAAATAAGTTTTAGTCTTATAGAGTAAAAGCCAGAAGGTTGAAGAACAGTAAAGGTGGCTTGTGTCTCCCCTACGTTAAGGCTTTTGTTGTTCATCTCGAAGATTCTTATTTGGTCCTGGTCGCTGAAGTCGGTGGAAATAAGTTGATTCTCCCAGGTTACCGAGATTGAGGTATATGTGACAGCTGACACAAAAAACTTGCCCGGAAATCGTCCTTCTGCAAAGAAAGTAAAAGAGATGTTTCGTTTAGGTGCACTAGACAGTTTTAAAGTTGAATTTTTAAATAGCTACATACTCGCTGAGTGTTTTCACGAGCACTAGACGCCTGCTTTCGTTACACAAAAAGCACCTGACATTTCATCGTTTTACTCTAGTCATCGCGCCATTGCTTCGTTGCACGCTGAATGTTGAGATGATTTCTGTTACTAACCTCATCATTTGGTCCCATTTTAAACTTTGGCATGCTTGGCAGTCCTCAGCAGTGCGTGGGCCTCCTGCAGATATTCGGCCTTGTTCAGCGCAACGGTAGAATGCCTTTTGTCTGCTAGTAGTGTGACTATTCTCTTGTCAGCCTTCCACGCCGTCAGAGCATCCTGTTCCGTTCTCGGGATAACTGGGCGGCCTTTGTGTGTCATAACAACGGATGTGACTGTTTGCCGAATCAGGTGTTGTGTCTCTGCGGGCTCATGGTAGTGCTTAAGGGCCGACGCAATGGCGACCGCAAGGTCAACTGGGTCAGCGTCCGAGATGTTAAAGCCAACAGCATTTTGAAGCGCTCTGATCTGTTCTGGCTTGAGTTCTTTGGTTGAGAGATTATGGATCAGTTGATGAATCCATAATATTTGAAGTCGTTAAGCGACAGCCTGATATCACTCAAGTCCGGGCCTGAAGGCACTTTCGGGACAAGTATATGCCCAAACCAGATTGATCGAATGAACACCCCAGTTCCATCATATTCACGATCACAACAGACAAAGCAAGGAGCCCGTGGTTCCGAGGTAGATTATTAAACTCAGTGACCGAAGGTGTTGAGGGTTTTAATGCCTGAGTTTGGGTATGACTGGCTAAAGACGGCTAACAAGCCACAAATAGCCATTCCGGTCTCCCATGTCCTTGTCGAATCCACTCCATTATATATATATATATATATATATATATATATGAGATGATAAAACGATCTCAGGAAACATTGTTTTATTATCCTGACGTTTCAAGAGCGTAGAGGTTTCCGTCATCAGAGGTAATAAGTGTACCACGCCTTACAGTATTTATAGGTGTTGGCAGTTAATGTCAAGAGGAGTTAAACCAATGCAAAGAAGGGGGAGGGGATTGGGAGGGATGCTCAACGATCGTGCCCTGTGAAGCGTAATAACCTCATTTAAGGAATCTCCTACCACCACCCCCCCCCTCCTCTACATTGGTTTTATCCCTCTTGATATAGCGGTTAACACTTATAAATACTGTGAGGCGCCGTAAAATTACCACTTCTGATTATGAGTGCCTATGTGAGTTAAAACGTCTGGACGACAACACAATGGTTACCGAGATCACCTTATATTCTTATATATGTCCAGGGACGCAAATTTTTACTATTATAAGCAATATTCTGCGAAAATTTCTATTTTACGATTGAAAAGTCATACTGACAAACATATGTTTTCGGTAATTCATCAGTGGCCCATTACAATGCAAGGACAGAAATGGTTAGTTATGGGTAGTGTACTTCTTAAATGGTTCGCGGGGTAGGGGAGGGGGGTGACATCTTTTTCCAGACAAATAAGAACGCTGATATTGATGGTCTAGTCCAAACATTTAACATGGACCACACAGCGCTAACATTTACAGTGGAAACAGAGGCGAACGAGGAACTCGCTTTCCTAGACGTCCTCTTATACAGACAACCGGATGGCTCAATACAACGCCGACAATTTAGAAAGAAAACCTGGACTAGGCAATACAGTAATTTCCACAGCTTCGGGCCCCTTAATGTCAAAGGAAACTTAGTTCAGCGAAGAACACACAGAAATAGCCGTATTTGCTCCTCTGAAATAGTGGAAGTAGAATTGGAGCAGCTGAAAGACACACTCCATGAAAATGGTTATCCAGAAAGGTTAAGCCTTCAGAACATCAAGGAGCGTCACAAAGGTGGTAATTGCAACGGCGAAAAAAAGATCTATTCATAAGACTGCCGCTTATGGGAGCCGCAACAATTAAACTGGTAATAAGACACCTGAGGACAGCAGTCACGAATGTCTTCACAACGGCAAACTTGCGCGTGCTCCTCACTCACTCTTCCCTTCTATGAATAGCAGGTTAAGACAGAGTACCTTTTAGGCCACATCGATGTGTATCTGTTCTTTCACCTGTTCCTGTGGAGCGGGATATAATGGCCGAACGACGCGACGTCTGGAGAAGAGAATACGTGAGCACATACCGGCATGGCTCAGCAAAGGAGAGAACAGATCTTATGCTAAATCTTCGCCCAACTCACTGATACGAACCAACCAGCACTAACATGTTGTCTGGCTATATGGTTATTTCCAAATCTGAAGTCATTGACTTCGGATACGGCCACGATGGTACGTTCGGTACCCAATTTCCGGGGCCTCTCAAGAGAGTACAGATCTCTGAAGACAAGGTTATTGTGTCATTCGACATCATCTCCCTGTTTATTTTGATCACGCAAAACCTGACAGTCGACATGGTCCGCAAACTGTTCAAGAGCCAGTACGACGAGACGAACTAGATGGTGAAACGGAGATATCTCGTTCAACTCCTAAAATTCTGCCTAAAGATCTTCTTTACCTTCAAGCGGACAACATAAAGGGACGCCAATGGCATCGCCGTTTTCAGGTTTCATCGCAGAGGCAGTGCTCCAAAAATTCAAAACTCTCGTGTTTGCAAAATGTAGGAGCGAATTTCGGACTTGGTATGTTGATCATGCCTTTGCCCTCATTGAGCGGAACGTGGTCCGGGAATTCGACGACCTCCTGAACTCTGTGTCTCCTGACCCACTTCACAATGGAGACGTAAAACGACAATCTACTGTCATTTCCAGACGTGTCGTGCACCGAAAATCCAATCGGAACCTCAGAAATACGGTGTTTAGGAAGGCAACCAATACGCGCCAAATCCTGAGTTACTATAGCAAGCACCCAGCATGCCGCAATACCATACAGAGAGCCTCCAGAGCCTCTTCATGGCCAACTGTTTCCCTCTAAGTTTGATCAAACGGGGCAGGCCGTCCCGACAGAACCGAAGTTTAGCAACCAAAAGTATGCCATGCACTGGCTTACATTAATGGGGTGTCGGATGCAGTCTCCCATCTACTGAAACCCCTAGGTGTCGGCATCGCCCACCGACCAGAGATAACAATACTTTATCTGGTCATGCGACCGAAGGACCCCCTACCCCGAGGTGAGTTTAATACTCTACCTCGGCACCACGGGCTCGTTGCTTTGTCCGTTATGATCATGAATATGATGAAACTGGGGTGTTCATCCGATCTATCTGGTAAGGGCATATACTTTTCCCGGAAGTGACTTAAGGTTCGTACTTGAGTGACATCAGGCTGTCGCTTAGCGACCTCAGGTATATGATGGAATGGATCCGACATAGATATAATTTTCAGTGTCACTGTAAACCTTACCTTACTATGTCACTAATTCCCGGTCTTTATCATATCGCATATCACACACCGCAAGCCCTAATCTGGCATTTTGTAGATGCCTGTATTCAGCCCCTTATTATGTACTGCTCTCCGGTTATTTTTCCAGCCTATCTTAAAAAAGACCCAGTCATTTTAAACGTAGCCTCCGATTGCTTTCTTCAGCTGCCGGTATTTCCTATGTTTTAAGCTGACATTATAATACAGCGCCGCTTTAAAATGGTCAAGCAATTTTCTGATCGCATGCTTAATGAGGTCGCTCACCCATGCCACTTTGAACTAACGACGGCGAAGTTTTCCCGTCCCCTGCATCGAGGTTTCTGTCATATGTCTTGCCGCACATCAGCATATCAGCCCTCGATACTCGCATTCCTAGCACGCTACCTCACCCGCGAAGGAGCGGAAATAAAGAAGTTGAAAGCTGATCTGTCTCCATAGTTCATGTGGAGATCGTGTAAAACGGGAATTGTGAGTATTACATGACCTTTGACCTTTCGGCCTGACCCCCTATTTACTTTATCCTTTGCCCTTCGTGAATGGAGCTATTTTTGCTGAAAGTTCAGGGTTTTAAAATCCTCATTATAGCGCTATTCTTCTTCAAAAGTCTCTAGGTGATAACTGCAAGTCACCCCAAGAGCATGTTAACCGTCACCCGTACTCTGCTCGGCATCGATACTGCTTGCAACTGAGGTGTCAGCGTTTATTTAATCACCCCGCGCACTGTTCGTCTAGGTAGCCTCACCCCCCCCCCTCTGCGTCTCACCATAACCTGTCTCATGGATACGCAGTTCAACCGGATCGCTGGTTAATAGTCCCGTTTGTTCCGCATCGTGACTAAGCCGTGATATGAATGTTTGTACTACCAGATAGAGGGCCGGCAAATTTATGTGGCAGTTTACTGACATCCAGGCTTCTTTAATCTGTCTTTTGCAGACAGTGTCTTCACTGAGTAGAGTGCGGGTGATGGTTACCAGGTGCTTACAGCAGTTTGGGTTACCATCTAGAGAGGCAAGCCACAGAGAGCGGCTCAAGCTAGATTGGTAGTCTACGCACGCCGAAGAAGGGAGTGGCATACAACAAAAGGCAGGAGCCAGATTCTTCACGCACTGAAGATGGATAGACGAGACAACTATCCGAAACGTCAGCTTATAAATAAACATCTCCCAATGACCACCTTTTTTCCTTCTGACTTACACCTATGAATCGGATTTTTACCACTATTACAGTAAATAAGACGTTATTTTACTGTCTGCTCTTTTAACCATTTCCATTTATTGGCATCGCCACTATTTTGAAATGTTCTACTGAACCAATGTGTTTCATACCTGCTTTTCTGATAACCTGTTCATCGATGGACTTCACAAAGTGAGTATATATACAGTAGCGTGATACTCTGTGGCAATTTAATCGGTATTCAGAGAGATTTTTTCCGTCAGAAATGGTTAGCTGTGTAGGTCCATTATAGTATTTATCGTGCAGCACAGTTTCTAGATCCTTCAAATACTTTAGCACGTTCAGTTTTAAATCCTTTTTAGCAAACATTACCTTTGTACTCCAAAAATGGTTACCTTTTCACTCGACCTGATACGTGATATACTGAGTGTTTTGGGCCTTTAAATATTCTACTAGTGAAGTTTTTGATATAATGGAAGGCTGACTACTTTCAAATCTGGTCTGTTACTTACAAACACGTCCCACTATTTCGCAGTACATTTTCCCCTAGTGAGTATTTATTTTGCTCTCCTTAAATGGCGAAACACGCTACTTGATAATTTTGAAATGTTTTTATTTTTTTATTTTTTGGGAACAAATATCATGGAATCGATATTAAGCTCTTATCCTTTTTTCACAAACCAGTGCTTGGTCAAAGTCAACCGGACTTTTGGTAAAACTGGCTGGCGTCAAGCAATTATCTCGACTACAGTCTCCCACTTTAAAACCAACATCTAACCAACGACTTGTAAAATAAAAAATGCACCAAAAAAGCACAGTTTTGGCTGTATAGAATCCTGCAGTTCTCCCCGACCTCGGTGTTAGTGTTACATTACGCAAAATTACCCATATTACCAAGGCACACTTGCATTAATCTCATCCCTGAAATTCTTCATTCTTGGCCTTGGAGACCATATTAACAGCAAATATACTTTCACTAACTGTATTTTATAATCCGTCCTTGGGAATCGTTGCAATTATATCTTATTAGCTTAGAGTAGACATATATGTTCTGATTTTCCTACACTATCCTTGTCTGTGGAGTCGAATATGTAGATAATGGTGTGAGCCAAAACAGTTAGCCAATATATTTTCAGCTGATTGGTTGCTTTCATCCACGAGCCTTCAGCAAAAAATCAGCCCTGAAGCTTAAACTTGTATTGTTTAAGAAGGTTGAAGCTGATTGGGCAAATGTTTATATTAAAGCACGACAGCACTCAATATTTACTTGCTCACCCTTTAATCTCAAATGCTGTCATTCATTCCTATCTTTTTGTTTGGCGTTACCTCATGTTTTGCCTGTCATACCATCTCTGGTAAGAGAAATGTTTGATATTTATATTCTACAAATGCTGCCACTTTTAACGCGGACAGTATGCACAATTTAACGAACAATTGTCTTTTTTTTATCTCAATGCAGGACCGCAACAATGTCCAACAACTGACGCACACGTAAATTAAGAAGCTGTTCTGCATAAGCTTGTGAATTTCATTCGGGGAGCCACGTCATGGTCGCCGAGCATATGGACTTCATTTGAAATGAGCATAAAGGCAGATCAGGCGAAGCCGGAATGCCGTACTGTCCGTAGTGGAGTGCATGTGAAGGAAGTCTGGTGTACCATTCAGCCTGCACGTGCCGATATCCTTATTCGGTGCACGTGAGCCAACCATACACTCATGGTTCCTCTTTTATTTGATCGATTCATTCTATCTAATGAGCTTTCCTCTTAATACTTGGTATCCGGAAATTAATCTTAGACAAGTAAATAGAATCTACGCAGCTAGTACTAAAGTAATTTTATGTCTTTCAATTTTAGGACATGAAATAGTGCTCCTAGGAGCTCATTTGTACATCGAGCAGCGGATATAAGGATGGCTTTTTCGTGGCCAGTTCTTAATGCCAGACTGGAGGAGACACTGTTGCCTAATCACGCTCTACTAAGACACAAACTGCAACCTGCTGAACTCAGAATTCAAAATATCAGCTCATTTGTAGATGTCCACAAATTTTCCATTCCCGGAGCAGAATTAAGCAACTGGAGTTCGTGGGTGTATGCAAACACAGGACTGCTTCTGCAACTTGCATTTCTCCAGAGCGGTGTAGAGCCATGTCAATGGTCGCAGAAGTTTTGCACATTTCTTCTGTTAAGTAATTATAGGGACCCTTTACAGTCAGTTTACATTACGCTTAAGTGTTATTTGTTGATAATATACATGGTTCTATGGTCTACAGCTTTCTATTTGCCAGCTTTCGGGCGAGAAACTGTTTCTATAGCCAAAATTCCACTGAGCAGATGCTTCTCATGAATACGTAAAAAACGATGCGTCGGGTTTGAGTGTGTTATTGTGACATGAGGAGATATCAGTGTGCATTCAGCATCAATATTCGAAGTAGTAGAACTGCAGAAGAGAACAACCAATAAGTTACAGCAAGGAGAGCTAACTGACAGTTTTCGAGAGCTAAGATGGAACACTAGTCAGTCAGGTTAAAAAAACCTTTGGTTTCCATTACTACAATGACTGAAAATTCGACACATGGCACAGGATACGCTTACTTGTTGCTGCGCACGTGCGTTAACTGCATGAATGTATTTTAAATTAGGATTCGAAAATAATTCTTTTGAAAGGCAGTTCACCGGATTTATTTACTCGAGGAACAGTAGTTCAGATGACTTGTGACTTGCTATCGGGACAAAGAGATACTTCAATTTATGCTCATCGTGCTGACGCAGAAAAGGCACGAAAGCCAATAATATATGACATAATTATGTTTTTTACATCTACTGACATGTACACAAATGTGACAAATGATATATATGCTCAGATATATATATATAGATATGTATTTCTCCGATCTAATACCGACAAGAATATGAGTTCGTGGCTCAATGGTTAGGAGGTTCACCCTGACCAGAGCGTACCCGAGTTCAAATCTCGTTGCGGCAGCAATTTCTGCGACCACACTGGTGTTGGGTATCACTAGCAGATGACGCCTAATGAGGCACAAAATGCTTTCCCAGTGTTCCATGTCGTTACTGGTAATGTCCCTCCGCATATAAATATATATGTGTGTGAGAATAAGAGTCGATTACGGGAATTATGGGTAGAAGATTCTGACGTCTAGAATGCGTACAGGCTTGCATCGGCGTAGGTTCGTCCTTGTACACACCTCACAGTCTTTTATAGTTTTTAACATGAGATCTCATCGTCTGTTTGTCTCTTGGTGCTGGGTGCGTTGGACCACAATCGTCGTCCTGCTAATCAGGATTTCTCACCCTCTCCTCGTCGGAGGGGTATCGCAGTGTTCGCATGGCAACGGTCATTTCTCTCGTTTGCATTGAGCGCGTTAGTTGTGCAGATCCCGCTTTTCTTGCTCGCGTCTCTCGTTTGCGCCTGCCCATGTTATTTTGCCAGTGGTTGCTGCGTCGATACCAGTTCCTTCATTCCTAACGGAATTTTCAATTCCGTCATCAGTGTTAATGCATGTCTGTGTTCAGGCCTGACAAAAGGCCCTGTTGGTTCACGTTCCCCACGGTATCAAATACAGCTGCATTGGTGTCTGGGATAGGTTCCCTCACACTTGTATTTTGCCCCGATGCGGGGTTGCTAGTCGTCGCGACACGCCTGACCTCCTCCTAGCGGGTTTATTGATTAAACCGCATGAGTAAAGCTTAGTAAGCAGCTGGGAGCATCGTATAGCAACTGATGGAAGTTTGTGCGGTAAGCCATGCTACAAGTGTATCTCTGGCTGTTTAGTTACTAACCCGGCCTAGGATTTTGGCGTCATTCAATGCGAAGGTTTGCCCATGAGCTGCGCAATGTTCCGCCACCGATGAGAGTTGATAAATCCTTCTCACTGTCCTTGCAAGTTTGCTCATGCGCGTCTGCAGTCGCTTTCCGGACTCCCCAATATAATTCGCCTCACAGGAACTGCATGTTTTTCTCTTCGGTCTTTTCAGAAACAGAGACTGGTGGAAAACAATTAATTGATGCGTGCTTGCTTGTGAAAAGGTCGTGATGGAAATAGAGAGTAGTGGTCGTTTTTTTAAGTTTTTATCTCATATGCTACCATTTCTTATCGCGCAGCTGACCAATTGCGAGAACTTTTAAAAATTGAATGGTATCCACAAATATGTGGAGAGGTTTAAGCAAGCCAGTCAGTATCTGGCAAACGAAATCACCCACTATTTTCGTATCAAATGGGGTCTTTGCAAATTCCTCAAAAGTTCACAAGGCTGGATTTCATTATCAGAATGTGAAGGTGGATTAGAGAAACTGTTAATTACCGCTGTTTATTGTGGAACACGATAATTGTGACGAAGCATGAATAACGCCGAAATCCTCCGTTGGTGGACTCAATGTCGGAAAAGTGATCCAAGTCAAAGAATACATTCAATGCCACGTTATTCAGTGCAGTCATGTCACTATTAATTAAAATTATTTATAGTCAACGATGAATCAAAAATAAGAGAGTTAGCTCAGGATAAAGTAATGTACAGCTCATCTCGATCAAGCACAAGATCTACCGTCCCTAACTGTGTTATTTAATTCACGACTAAGCACGTGTCAAAGGGTACTTTATTGAGCTTATGCCTGAAACGCATTTTTCGGGCATAAGTGTTTAAAAAAAGAAGATTCGAATGTAAAGATGTAAACTTCGGCGATAAAGCTACAGAACAAAATTAGAATTGCTCTGGCCCAAAACCTTTTGATATGTTGATGTTAAGTAAATAGGGCTTTCAAAAGTCTATTTGGCAGATGTTTTTGTAAAGTCCTCATCGAGCTGGCACAAATGCATGAGGAATGGGAGAGTCCGTTCTGTAAAGAGCACAAATGATTCTCGTGGTGGGAGGTGTGGGTGTTTAACCATCTCTTCGTCCCCTCCTCTCGTGCATTTCGGCGTCGTAGTGCTGAGGAAGTTGGCATGCCGAGTGCGGAGGAGGTAAGACCTCCTTACGGTAGGCTGTTCGACGTCTGTGTGACAGACGTGCAGCGTGTTTTTGACTGTTATCTGTGGCTGCGGATGTTGAACGAAACCAGTCTCTTCTCGGATGGTATGAAGTTGGTTTGGCATCAGAGAGCAGCTCTGCTAAACACTACTGCCTCGGCTGTGGCTAGCCTTCGTTGACATAGGTCCTTAAACATTTGGGTGGTGTCCGACAAACAACCTGAAAGCCTTTGAAACGATCGACTCGATGATTCTCATCCACAAAAAGTGTGAGAATTGAACTCGAGATCAACCGACTTTCATTTTTATTTAGCCAGGCCGAAATGCGTTCATCTACCATTTGTTCAGTCGCCCCATTGTCAAGCCAATGTATTCAAATCCACAGAAAGAGGTGAAAGAGTAAATCAGAGGTCATTTGAATGCTCACAAGAATGCGTTTTTGTCCTTGTTGACGTTTCGCAGAGATCGGCAGGCTCTCCTTCCTCAAAGGGTGCCTTTATTGAGCAGCAACTTAAAGTTGTGGCTAAACGTGTCGGTCGTGGGGTTATTGATTTTTCAACGCTCGTTCTTCGGCCCTTCGTGTGGATTTTTGCTCTCTGGCCTCGTGCCCAGATGGGTGTACCTGGGATACGGAGGAACGTTGTTTATAGGACCTGGACGGGGTATTATAAAAACATTTTACCTGTGCATAGGCTGACCTACTCTTTAGCCTAGACTTCAACATATGTCACGTCACGTCATCAGATGATGGTTCTAGCCTCGTGCCCAGACGGGAGTAAGCAGTATTACTGCAGTGGCCCAGATCAAGGCGTACGCTAAAGTCTCGACGACTGCTTGTCCGTGCGCCCCTGTGGCTATCGGATAACTGACCAATCCCGGTCACCCAAACCAGCCAATCATCTTCGATATCAACTTTGTTATCACTATCCACCGCTTCACACATTGAAAGCCCCTCTCACGGCTGCGACCAAACCGCCATCAGGTTGCCCACTTCTTATTCTTAAACATCAAACGCGATGGCTCGGTCGGTTAACAAGCCATGCTAACTAGGTTGAGCCTAGTTTCGGATTGCCGCAGGAGAGAGTTGGATAGAGGTAAGGACTGAGTAAAACAATCGCCTTGTACACGGTATGTTATGAACGACATTCCACATCAACTTGTCGTATCCCCTTAATGCATACCCCTAAAACGCAAGAAGCATATGACATTATAGATCTTGTAACGTTGCCCAAGTCGAGGTTTCTGTCCTCTGAAACACTTTATTGAAATCCCGAAGGAGGACAAGGTCCCAAGAATAGGAAGTCTTTATCTTCAGTGCGGGCATTAAAGCAGGCAAGGCTATAAGATCGGTCCAATCAGCTTCTCTGCTGCAAGCCTCGTCCACGGACGCCGACCGGCAACGGAGCATGGGTAGTGCCTTTCAGTCGTTGACTG
>JAYGXS010000005.1:41165018-41271676 GCA_036362985.1 Ligula intestinalis
CTGCGAGGACTGGGATCCAAGTTTGTTGGGCTGCGAGTTGCAAAAATGGAGAGAAAACTCGTTTGCAAATTGTCGCTGGATTCTCCTGGAGCCCGAAAGTGATCACCAGAGAGGTGTCGTTGAAGGGCAAAATAAACAGCGGCAGGTGAGGAGAGAATTGAGCCGTGGAGGGTGATTAGCAAGATAGTTGCTAGCACGCGTCAAAACCGAAAGTGTATACGTGTGTTGTATTTAGTTTTAACAAAATTGGTTATTGATAAATTTAAACAACACATAAGTAGGACCAAGAGCCCACATGTGTTACATCTTACTCCACGTGTTAAACCATGTCACAGTACAGTTGCTTCTAATCTTAATTATTGTCACGCTATTTATATGACAACGCAACCTGAATGCCTTCGAAATGATCAACTCAATTATTCTTATCGACAAAATGTTTAAGAATTGAACTCGAGATCAACCATGTTCCATTTTTTTAGCCAGGCCGATATGCGTTCACACACCTTTTTTCCAGTCGCTCCCTTGTCAAGCCAATGTATTTAACTCCACATAAAAAGGTGAAAGAGTAAATCAGAGGTCATGTGAGTGCTCATCGGAACGAGTTTTTGTCTTCGCTAACATCAAACCTACTGCTTAGATACACAAATAGTGAAGTTCATTGATGAACAAATTGTGAGAAGATTTCACCAAATAATAAGCAAAAACTGAACCCACGATCACAAAGATCTTTCGATTACCTTAGGTTAACAATGCCGAAGTCCTTGTGTAGACGATATTTTTATCAGTCGGCGTACACACCTTTAGATAGTGTAAGTGGTTATTGAATCAGCATATCCAACCTAATGGTAATTGTGAAACTTCTATAAAGAACTCTAGAGAGTTTTCCAATAATTACCGTGATTCACAATTCCGCTGATGTGATTTTGATCATAATCGAGGTCATCCCCTGGTTCACATCTACAGAACTCCTTTTGACTAAAAATTGCACGAAATACATGTCATAGTCCCTCGCTTGAACAGAAAACACTGCAAAAAGATAGCAACCCTACTTCAAATCTTTATTATTATACTAATAATAATTTTAAATGTGTTCCAGTGTGATCGCTTGTGTCTGCCATCCTTGACGATGTGACAATGCATAAATTCGCAGTCGTGGAATTTCTCTTTCGTCCGTCCCAAATAGTGGCTGTGTATCATAGATGAATCACTTGTTGACAAGAAATAGGAGCGAATATAATTACATAAAAAGAACATAAGCTGAACACTTCCGCCAATTATATTTACCTCCAAGAAGAAACATTAAGAAATACTTTCCTACCTTGTTACTTGCATACTAAGAATGCGTCAGCTAGAAAAAAGGAAGATAATTGTGTAGAAATAATACCACCTTGCGAGCTCGGTACCCGTCGCTCGCGCAATAAGCGAGAGGAATGTATGGAAATGAGATTATAAGAAAATGAAAGGACAACTTAACGTGACTGTTTGGAGCCTTGCATACGTACCTGACCCGAACGACGCCTGGTGTTTCTTTAGGAACTTAGCTCAGCAACAAGTAGAGGGCTGTTGCCCACTTAAGAAAAGTTTGCGCATCTCCCGGCCGGAATGGGTGACACAGAACACAAAAAAGAACTTCAAGAAGAAAAGAAGACTCTGGAAAAAATACGCCTTATATCAACAGCCCCAACACTTCTTAGAATTTAAAAAACAGTTAAATTTATGCCAAAGACTAATTCCAAAGGAACGAATGTGCTTTTGAGGCAGAACTAGTCAAGGGAATAGCTCATAACCCAAAAAGATTTTTTTCTCATGTGAATAAGGCCAAACTGAATCGATATCCTTTTCCTTGTCTGAAAGATAACGAGGGAAACAAGCGTACGGATAAATCAGATAAAGGGAACCTCTTGTCTAATTTCTTTATGTCTGTGTACACCGAGGAGCCGCCTTTTGACGAGAATTTACAGCAAAATATGGTCCCAGTGGCGCATAAAATAAGTATGGTATCGTTCGCAACAGACACTGTAAGAAAATCCTTGAGACAGTTAAAGTCCACTTAATCGCCTGGTCTAGATGGATTATCAGCAAAACTTCTTAAGAGCTCGCAGAACAACTGGCCTCCCCGCTTTCCAAGATCTTTGAAATGTCAATGGAAAATAAGGCCCTTCCTACTGACTGGAAGCTGGCCAACATAACACCTACTTACAAAAGAGGAGCGAGAATTTCACATAAAAGCTTTAGACCAGTTAGTCTCACAGGCATTTGTTGCAAACTAATGGAGAAACTAATCAAAACGGAACCAATGAGACATATTGAGGTGAACAACTTGCTAAGACAGCGCAACACGAATTCCGAAGTGGCCACTCTTGTCTCACAAGCCTGCTAACATCCATGGAAAGCTTGACGAAATATCTGGAAATGGGTTCGTCGGTCCATGTGGTCTACATTGACTTTGGCAAGGCATTCGATAAGTTTCTTCACAGATGACTAATATCAAAGCTGCATCAAATGGGTGTGACTGGAAACCTAATCAAATGGTTAGCCGACTTTCTAACAGGCAGGCGTCAGCGTGTTTGTATTGGAGACACCGAAACAGAATGGAAAACCGTATCCAGTGGGATTCCGCAGGGAAGCGTTCTGGGTCCCATTCTTTTTCTGGTATATGTGAACGACTGCCTTGACTGCCTCACCTGTGCTAAAGTCATGTTTGCAGACGATCTGAAGATCTGGAAGTCCATTGAAAGCTCAGAAGATGAATAGATCTTACAAAATTACTTGGATCGCTCGCAAAAGTGGTGTGATAAATGGCTACTGCATCTGAACTTCAAAAATGCCAAGTAATCCGCTTACGGTCTAGTCGCAGAAAGGTGATACCATTCGAGTATGAATACTCGATCGGAGGTCATCAACTCAAGCTAGTGAACGAACTACGGGATCTAGGTGTACGCATGACGCCCGACCTCAAACCGTCAACTCACTGTTCTAAAACCGCAAAGAAGGCTATGGGCATCCTCGGAGCGATCAGAAGGTACTTCCGCTTTTTTAATGAGGAGCTTTTTGGGCAAGTCTTTGGGAGATTTCTTCGGCCGATGCTAGCGTACTGCGTCCACGCGTGGTCCTCTTGGATGAAGAAAGATAACGCACTGCTCGAGAAAGTGCAAAGAAGGGCGACCAGGCTAGTCAGCAGCTTAGGAGGTCTCCCATATGAAGGTCGTCTAGATAGGCTCAATCTTTTTCCTCTCTATTATAGGCAATACAGAGGAGATATGATCATGGTGTTTAAAATTGTAAAGGGAGTAGACTGTGCTCTTCAGATGACCGACTTCGTTGAATTTGCCCAGACAATACATCTGTGCGTTCATTCGTACAAACTAAAAAAACACCACGCCAAACTAGAAGTGTGGGCCCACTTCTTCTCCCAGCGGGTCATTGAAGAATGGAATAAACTTTTTTCCTCTGTTGTTCTTGCTGAAAGCGTCGACGCATTCAAAAGAAGGCTTGATGTTTCTTTGCATGCTGGTCATACATTTGGAAGACAACAACAATTTTTATAGTGTATATATGACTTTGAACAATGTGCACGTTCTGACAGAATCTATCTGTTAATAGGGTTTTAAAAGGCTCTGCCTCTCTCCCTTATATATATACTGAATTGTACCCTGAATTATACCTAACGCGACAGCAGATGCACCGCTAGTGCTTTCATCATAAGCCAACAACAGCGGCAAGGACGCACACATTTTCGCCAGTGAGGTTCTATCCAAACCTTACAGAAATTATTGCACATTTGGTCGCGAGTAACTGGCTATTATTACCTTCGTTAACAGGTATGCTCTCGTCAGCTAGTCAGTATCTCTGAGGAAAAATAGGCTTGCGCCTTTGAACTCCCTATTTGTCACATCAAAATCTCAAGAATTATAAACAATTTTAAGAAGTTTGCAGTTAGTAAATTATAGGCCGTCACATGGTGCAGTGCTGTTTCAAGGTTAATTTTTCACATAGTTCACGTTGTGCTGTAGCATGTGTATATCAATTCGGCGATTAAATATTTCCACGAATTGGGACATAACAGGAAGGGAATTCCGCCGGTCCACGAGCCGATTTGAAAAAAATACTTCCTTACAACCAATTGTCCTTGGAGCAAATACAGTTTGAAGGGATGCCCCCGGAGATAATTTGTAGTGGCGAGTTGGAAGAAGTCGTCACACATGAGAGCGCAGTCAAAGCCACGCACGATACGGAAGATTTGTATCAAATCTCCGCGTAGCTGCCTATAACTCAGAGGATAGAGATTAAGGTTATTTGGGTGGATCTCATATGGAAGTGAACCTTGATCTCTTACTAATTTTGTGGCCCACCGCTGCACTCTTTTAAGTACGTTATAATCCTGCCGCATCCACGGTCTCCAGGCTTAAATCGCGTATTCGAGATGTGGCCTTATAAAGGTACCGAAGATTTTCGAGAATCAGTCTTCATCAAAAACCGTGAATGCCCGCTTGATGGCGTGCAACACTGAAGTTGTAGTTTTAGCCGTCTTACATTATTGTGTAGGTGGTTTGAGGTTGTCTGTCATCCAGACGCCGAGGTCTCTCTGTATTTCTGCTTCTTGAAGTGGCATTCTGTTCAAAAGGTAGGGACGCGCATCAGAGACCGAATTTCGATTTCCCAGGCGCAGCAGTGAGTATTTGTTTGAATTAAAGGACAGCAGCCATCTGTGTGACCAATCGTTTAATCGAAAAAGATTTTCCTGGAAGTTATCTTCATCGGCAGCACACTTGATTACTTTCCATATTTTTACATCATCTGCAAACATGGCACACTCGCAGTCCAATTCCTGTACACAAACATTAACGAACAAGAGAAAGAGGGTGGATCCGAGTACTGAATCTTGAGGGACTCCATCCTCGACGACTGTCGGCCCTGAATATTTTCGTCCTACACACACAGTTTTGGAACGACCAGCGAGGAAATTTTCAATCCACATAAGAAGTCTGCCTCTGATACTCATCAGTCTCAGGTATTGCAGGAGACGTTGGTGCGGAACACTGTCAAAAGCCTTCCGTAAATCAATATAAGCCGCATGTACGGTATCTTTTACATCAATTGCCCTTGTCCATCTTTGCATCGTGTAAAGCAAGTTTGTAACACATGATCTACCCCTACAAAAGCCATATTGCGCATTCGACAAAATATTGTAAGTTTCACAAAATATCATCAATAGTACTTTGCAGCATATGGAGTTCAGACTCACGGGTCTGTTGTTGTTCGTAGCTGCACGAATACCGCTGTTGTAAAGGCACTACAGTGTTTATGAAATACGAAAGATGCAGAAGGTCAGCTGACACGCTGGCAGGAGATCTTAGAGGCGAAAAAATTTATTTGTGTTCTATAGACTAGGGAGCAACATGCTACCGTGAATGTTTTTTCTAGAATTCTCTTCAACAGACAATGACTTACGTGAATCCTGTGAGGCAGCTTACGCCATCCTTTACTAGTGCTTTTATCTCCATTTGGAGAATACTTTTACTCTTTCGAGATGTGGTGGCCGTTAACACTCGCAGTGGTCCCGGGCAGCCTGGTCCCTTCGGTGCACTCAGACTTGCATAGTGAAGTGGGCCAGGCCAGATGCAATACGACTGAGACAGCAGGCTATCAACTATTTTGTTGGACGCAGCTTCGCCAACAAATCATTACTATTTGCTAAACACGCGCTCTCATAAAGGCCCAAAGCAGCGCCCAGGAGACCTGTTGCAGCTCAGTTCTACCAGTTTTCCTTTTTAACGCGTCGGATTGCATATTGCTTTATCATAATCGTGGTCAATTACTTCACAAAATGGACAGAAGCAGTACCTCTCCTACGACAAGATGCAGTTCCAATAACAACAGCCCTGTTCAGCAATTGGATTTGTGGTTTCGCAGTGCTTCTATCTATCTATCTAGCTATATATCTATCTATCAAATCCGACTTTGGGAAAAATTTTGATAGTTTATTGTTGCAAAATATATAAGAGCCGCAACTCCAGGTCCCTCGGAGCAAATGGTCAGGTAGAACGTACAAACCATACCCTCATTCAATTTTGTTAAATCTTCGAAGAGGAGACACCCCCATGATTGAGATAGACGCCTGTCATGCACCATGGTGGCCTACCGTGTCGCCGAACAATCTTCAACCGGGTACGCCTCACTTTTTACGCTCACCGGGTGCCATTCCCGATTGGCAGTAAACGTGCGTTTACCAGCTACTATACCCGTCAGGATACACCCCGAGTGCATGCACGTGGAAACTGCAGGAACTTCTCCGATCAAGCCACAACCTCACACTCGAACACTTAGGTGCTGCGGCTGAATGAAAAAAGAACTATTTCGGTCGATAGGTCAATACTGCACCCTATCAATTTGGTGCGTAGGTATGGTAGTACCGGTCGGTCCAACCATTGGTTACTTTAGCCAAGTTCTACCATCCTTGGGATATGTTGGCCTGGACGTCCAACATCCCACCACCCATGTCCTCCACGACACAACGTTGCCGGATAGCGTAAGATTACCTCAATAAACTCAAGCTTCATCATGACAGATTTCTCACCGTCACGGACTCTACACTCCCTACCATCACTCGGATATCGACTAGAGAGGATGCCTTTCAACATATGCAATTAGGAGCACTGTGGACGGGGCTCAATCTGAGGAGGAGAATACGTAACGGCGCCACAGTTAAATCTGCGCGTGTATGACTAAACAGAGAACCCCCTTTGAACAAGTGACTAAAGTGTTTGTTTTTTTCGTTATACAGGTGAGGGTGACGCCGAGAAGGCAAACGAAGTAAAGGTACTCCAGTGCGAATCCCGAAAATGAACATTCTATCCCTTTCATGTCCTTGTTCTTTATTGGATATTGTTCCAGTTTGTCACCCACCCCTTTTGATCAACGTTTCTGTTTTACAACTGCAGTATACTTCCAAATCTCTGTTAAATTCTGGGAGTGTGGGACTAAATTAGTAATTAGACAAGAAGACTGACGACCACGGGTGAACAAGTTAATGAGATTCACCCGGGTGATTCAACAGTCGTCGAGCTAGAAGCTATTACGAAGCCACAGGATTCTTCCACCATTAGAAGTTATTAAGGAGGAAACAGTTAGATTGTTACAACCCTGCCTAGCAGTAGGAACTTTTGTTAGACGCGGCTATTTTAAAAACCCTCTTGACAAAACAACCCAATCAGCAATCAAAGTAAACAACCAATAGCAAACGTGGAGGATGCTCCAGACCTATAAATACGGCCTCAGCGAGTAGCGCCAACTGTTCATCGTATTTCAAACGCTGGGCATCGATTTCTCTCTTGATTTCCCATTTACTTGTTCTCTTTCTTTCCCGAACGACCTTCTACTATGCAGGATCAAACACATATAGTGTAGGGATTACAATGCTTTTCACTGACTTGCGGCTTTTCATAGACATCTATCCGGATCGAATGAAATATCCTCGCTAGGACTTATTTCCTCTTTTGAGAAGATAATATCGAGTAACCAAAGCTCCCTGAATGCGCCCTGCAAAACGGCCAGCAATGCAGTAAATTTAATTATATTTTATGGCCTTTAAGCTTATGTTGACACCCGTTGTCAGCTATGACTGGGATTATGGCTACCACTTGTCAAAACTAGTCTGCAGTCACACAGGTTCCTGCTACGTTGCCTACTTTCTGAAGGGTGAGGTAGTACCTTATAACTAAGGTTTTAGCAATCGACTCACGACCTGTTGTGCGAATTATAAATCGCGAATCGAGGACGCATTCGTTGTTAAAAGATTTTCAGGGCCGCTCACTCACACTGGATTTTTCATCTGATAGCATTCCACTTTTGGCAGTGCTAAGTTCTGCTGGCAATTTAAGAATTTGTTCGGTAAGCTTCTTTAGAAAATAAACTGTTGTAGGTGAACCACTTATCGAACAACAGCAATTCTCTTCTCCTTTCTTTGCGGCTTACTCCCGAAAATGCCTCCGATGCCCACGTATCATTGAAGTGGGGTCCAGTTTGCGATACATTAGACTCTTCCTTTTGTAAAAATCCCGCTTTGCTTATCTCCGTTTCGGTCAATGAAAAGGTAACCGTCCTGTAATATAATCTACTTCTAAAAGGTCTTTGTCATTGACCTGAGCGGTGTGTTTTCCAGCTTTTTTGCCTCATCAGCATCCCACAAGTTTGAGTTCGCCTCAATTGACGAATTTAACCAGACGTATACACCAGACCAGGGCAGCACTGGCAAACCTGCTGTTGAGGTCTTGGGCCAGTCCTCAAAGGTGTATGCGATAGCGTTTTCAATGGATTCTAAATGGCTATTGACCGGTGCACATGATGGCAAGGTATGCCTGTACCGCACGGAGGACGTGCACGCTGCAAAAAAGTGAGCTTCTTTGCGTCATTTACGGTTCATTGCCACATAAACATCACACGCGATTTAAATATTTTGTATATTACGACCTCCTACTCTTAGCACCGGCCTCCAACAGGTGTAATTGTTTCACTGGGTGACTGACCTATCCGCATACCGGGTTAAATAGAATAAATTCCTAAAAGGACAAGGACAAAAGTCTTTATGGTTTAATGTCGTGGTAGTTTTCTCGCTCTGCTCCATTACTGAAGAGACACGTGAATAGTCGGTATGATTTTCTTTCGGATGCTCAGTCATCCTATGGGGACAGGTCACCATAGTGCCGACACGAACCCTGTTATCTTTTATAGAACTGCAGCCCACCGGGCACCTTGTCATTGCCATATACCAGCAGTGCCTTCCATGGATGAAAGACCATACGTTACTGCGTAGGTCAGAGCCCAAAATCCCATTCCTGAAGAAAAGAGGAGTGATGTGTTCGTTTTCAGAATTGGGGAGGCGCTCTAAATACATATCTCAACGCTCAACTTTCATCCGAAATAGTCACCGAAACCATCACTCAGTGAGAGCGATCGACCAGTGATTTAAGTTATAGGACTGTGAAGTTTTCGAGCGTGGCTGGCATTTAAATCCGGTCGTTTATAGCGGACTTCGTCGTTTACTTCCAGAGGTAGTGGAGGGAATCCTTAGTATAGGACTCGCCCCGACGTACCTCGGCGGTTTCGAGCCTTTGAGGTATGTGTGCCGGAATTCAAGATATATTAGCACTACAGAGCTAGGTCAGATTTATCTGCATCGAATTTCGCATATACAGGATTGTCGTAATTTTGCAACAGCGAGGCGTTTTGGGGGGGTCTTTTTGATGCTCATAATAGACGCACTTTCGGTTCTGTGCGAACGAGAAGGTAATCTGATCCATAGATGCTGCCTGTCCTACGATTGCTTCTTCACCATGCGCTATTTATTTCGCACTCGTCTCCGAAGGCTGCTTAAAGTTCTGTTACACGTGTCTGCATCGAGTGGTCAGCAGTTAGCTTACCGGTTAAAGACAGATCTCTCTACAGGGCATGATTCCTACGGTCGTAGAAAGCGTTTTCGGTCGTCGACAAGGGAAATGGGCGTAGTCGTTTTTCCTTGTTCTGCGAGCGTTCTTAGAAAACTGTTATCAACTTTGTTTAGAATAATAAGTGTTTCGTCAGTTATCTGTCCTTTGCAGTATAAGAATTGCCCCTGTCGAAGTTGAACTGTCAGATTTCATTCACTTCACACATTAATATGATGTAAAAAGGAAGGGTTATGTCGTAGACAAGTCTGTGGATGGGCATTACTAAGCAAATCTTTGTTTCAAAGGGACATTTTTTATCATCTTAATCTGTATCTTAAAAGAGGTGGAAAATTCGACCTTAATATTTCTTCTGTGGACAGTTTTTTACGGATACTTTGACATCTGAATTCATGTTCAATAACTATTACAGTCTCTGTAGAAACTAAGTTTAGTTCAACTATAATCCAGATGTTAAAAGGTTGCTTATGCATGCATAAACAAGTATTTACTTAATCTGCGTTATCTGTGTGGTCCGTCAACGTCTTTAACACAGAGGAAGTGTAATTTTCTTCTGGGATTATCATACATTTTTAACAATTACTCCATAACCCACGTAGCTTCATAGATGGAAATGAAACCATTTTATCCTTTAGCAGTCAGCGTCAAAAGTGTAGCGATTGCAGCTTACGTATATGCTTTTACCAAGTATCTGTCCAGATATCAACGTAAATTCTATCGCCGTTCGCAGATGGGACCATAAGTTTGACCGTTTAATAAAAAATCGCAAAGGCAGTGTGCGTGTGGAAAATAAGCAGCTTCCCCCACAGAAGTGGCAGGGCACACCCATCGGAACGATTAACTTTCCGACCTAATTTTTTCTCTCTCTTGCCTTCTGTTTCGCTTGTTGTTTTGTGTTTACAATGCCCAGCTCTCAGCGCATAAAGTCTTAGTTATATTTCTTCCCGCCTGTATTCTAAGCACTAGTCAGAATGTTCTGGTGACCATACCTTATTGTTTTTTATAGTTTAAGCCCAATAAAGGAGTGGTATCCGCATTCCTCGGTGCCGATATGCAGCCTGTTCACCACCTCCGTCAATTGGTAAGTGTTTTACCACGACCTTTGATCCTAACCCCGAATTTTAAAACTAATCAATGTGTCGCAAACATACTTCCTTTGACGCACGTGATCTACTAATGCCAGTGTCCGTGTTTCGCTTGATTCTAGAAACTTTTTTGTCGTTTTATGGCCCTCAAGCCGAAAATCATTTTAAGCATACTTGTGCGTCTCAGAAATTTAAACGGATCTCCTATTAGCCGAGAGAGCCTTCAGCGAACGGACATGCAAACTATTGGTTCTAGTGAATGAACTTCGAAAAGCACAGTGTCTGTCGGTTCCCCACCACAAGCTGACTGTGACAACTGCGAAGCACGTGTACTTGGTTCATGTCATCTGTATGCCTTAGGCTTTTTCTCCACCTCCATTACGTAGGACTCGTGCTCAATCCGCTCGTGCTTGTAACTAGTTGCCGTACGTGAGAATTTCCATCTATAATTCAGTGGTTATGGCTTATAAATTAGAAATGGCCATTCCAGTCTCCGTTGTCTTTTTCAAAAGGTCTCATCCTGCATGTATTACTAGTCGGTCTATGACTATCCAAGGCACAACGGGGCTAGTAGGTCCCGTAAAACAGTTGATAGGCGCCTCACCATAGTTTGCACGCAAGTCACGGGTGTATAGTCCATCTCGTGGGACGTATATGCATGCTGTCACTTTCTGGCGTCCAAATACCGTGCATTACTGACAAAGGCAAACAAGGAAGACCGCAATAGCTCTTTCCGGTTCATTAGTCGTCATCAGCCATTCCAGTCTCCTGGTAATGCTTTTACAATTATAGTATGCTAGCCACTGAATGGCTGGTGGCTAAGCTCAAGAGTGAATACGATGGCAAAACGGGGCGAGTGAGTTCGGCAACTGATCGGCAAGCGCTCATGTACCTGTCAGTGGGTAGGCCAACTCTGTCCTCCTCTCATAACGGACTGCCAGACTGCCGTGGAACCTTAGCATGGCCTCCATAGCACTCACTTATATGAAGGTCAGCTCAGGGCACATTAGACGTTATCGGAGGCTCTACACATGTGAGTGGTGGTGGTGGCACGCCAAGTCGTAGGTTCATGCCGTGCCGGCCACCAGACCCGCCAGATCACGCCTCTAGCCACCTTGACTCTGGCTCGAAGCCGCGCAGGTGCGGGTGAAGGAAGGGAAAGCGCGGTAACTACATGGCAATTATACTGTTGCTCTACCCTTATTAACGCGCAGCTCACCTTACTGTTGCGTACAATGTGGAAATTGCTGGAGACAAAGGGCAAACTGGCGGCCTCTACTAACTGCACATTTGACTGTAGAACAACATTTTGCGCCCCTGGGACGTTTGTTTAAAACTGTCCGACTGTGCCTGGGAGTCAGTGACGCGTTTGCGGCACAGATGGGCCGTCCACGAGTGAATTAAAAGCAGTTGACAATCTGATCATACACTTTTTTCTCAAGCTGCTCCTTACGCGTCTATTTGCCAATAGTTCTTTTTTTAAGAAAAAGTTCATTTCTGCATAGGGTATCACAAAAGGTGGTTAAATTCACCGCGAGATGTGTGTCTACGCTCCGACAAGAAGACTTGGTCGCCAAAACACAACTTTGATTCGCCCGGCGTCTCGCAGTCATGCTTGGAACCGCCACCAGCTACATTAGTCACAAATGCTCCAGAGTAGATAATAATCAAGTTTTTCATGTTTTAACACCCGAAAAAGAAAAAAAGATGACAGGAATCACACGCGATAGAAAGTCAAAAAAACGATCGGTAATGACTGCGAAATATGCTTAAATTTACAAGGCATTTTCATTGAAAAACTGGGTGTACGTATAGCATTCTGTTGAAGTTTGTTGGTGTAAGTGGCCGAGCACTCCCAGACATCAATAACCGTGGCCACAGCCAGTGGCGAAACGCTGTTGAGAGCTTGCAGTCAGCATGCACCCGGCGCGCGCATACGTGGGATCGCATGACCTTTTTGAAAATGTGGACATTTTCAGTCCAGCCCATCTTTTGTAGCGTACATTGATTTACAATGCTAACATTGATTGTACTTACTTACTTGTTACGGATGCGATCATGAATAATCTAGCCGGCCTCGATTTTACCCCGGATGGTATTTCTGACTATCCGTATCAGTACACCTAAACAGTTTAATCGGTTCTTTTCGCCAAAATCGGAGGCCGAATAACAAAGAGCCGGGAATCACTTCCATATCCTGACGGGCTGAGTCGAGCTACGTTTTGAGCTAACCTGCTCTTCGACGTCTCCAATCGGATAACGGCTTGAGGACATTAAAGCTAAACTTGTAAGGTTTACGAATAAAAACGTGTTAAAACCACCTCAGTTGTCTTTCTTGGATGACCTGAGATATCCTGGTGATGTTGCCGCAAGGAATGCGGACTGTTACACTTAAGACAAAGTCGGTTTACTTCTCTCAAAGAATAATCCTAAAGCAGTAGTGTGGAAAAATTGCCAGTTTTATTCCATCTTCTGCGTGCATAGCCCAGTCTTCAGAGCTGAGAGAAGGACAGACCGACTGGATACACAGTGCGCGCAAACTTTCTCGACAATGAATATATCCGGTCAGGTCCATAGGCACATTCAGAAGCCATGTGTCTTTCTCGTTTACCGTTGCCATTTATCAGGCATTCCTGTCCAACTCCTGGGAATCGCAGATAGTCACCCAACCAACCAATCAAGATGAATTGACTATTGCAACATCACGTTCGCTCTTGCATGTTGCGCAGGCCACTCACCGCAACCGTTTTTCTTCAGTGTTACACAACCGCCTGTTAGGTTTGCGTACATGGAACTCCAGTCCAATGCTCTGCTGGAGATAGAAGTTTCTGAGTAATCCCACTTCCTTCTGCTTTGTTATGAGAAGCCCCCCCCCCCTCCCCCATGGAAAGAGTGAAAAGTCGCTTGAGGGTGTACATCAGTCGACAGCGCTCACTTCTAGCTTGTTTTACTTTTCTGTCAACTGACGCATTTACCGGACAAACCATTAGCCCAGTGTGCACGGCGTGTAAGTTTGTATGACTGATGAGTATGGGTAGTACCCCTCAGTCGATGACTGTATGCTTACCTCGTTTCTGAAGGGTGAAGGCCTAGGCCAAGTGCATGGCTGTTCCCCCAGCCTTCTGTGATTTATAGATTGCGTGGGTATGCAACGCCACGCTTCAGCAAATCATGGTCTCTGCGGCCTGGTGTGAACTGTCAGTTTTCTTGGATGTGATCTGTCGGTGTACGCGCTTGCGCTCCCACTGGGTTTTTTTAGGCCGTGTACATGGTTGCCCGGTTAACTGTATCTTCTCTGAATTAGAGGAGTGAACACCGACTGGTGGCGCCTAGCAAATCTGCGGGTGGCGTGGTGCCAGCGTTGGCTGTCATGCCCTCGTATGTAGTCGCAAGGGCCATCCGGCCAGTCGCTCCATGCTTATCTTGCGGAACTGACCATTCTGAGCGTGGTGGCACGCTTGGAGGCGGCCTCGATCACACCTGCACCCTCCCCTCATCTGCGACCTTCTCTACTTTTGTCTTGACATGGGATACAGGTGTGGGACTGGGGAGAGAGTGGAATAGATCTTGCGAGACTACCTTCAGCTGCAGTCACTGCGTTTGCCTTCATTTTGCTGAAGTTCGTGGTAGACACTGTAGAAAATGACCGTCGAACTGTAACCTGAATTGCCAAACTTACGTAGTACTCCAAATATGATGATCTTTTAGACAGAAAGCTTTCTAAGAGACTCAACGTCCTCAAATATATTTTGCTCGCCCCGAGCGATGAAGACCACTGTAGTCTCGAAAAGAGCTTTGTTGTGACTTTCACACTGCGCAGCATCCGCCTTTCCCTTTGGTGTCATAACAGAATCTGGGTACAATCGCTGACCTAGTTTCGGCCTCCGCCCAGCACCAGCTTATGCGGCTGCAATTAGAGACTCATACAGACTCAGGGCGCCAAAGGCAAAAATACCAATGACGCGGTTTAGAGAGGGTTCATTCTGCGGTCTGCCATCCACGAATGTATTAAGTTAATCAGGTCCAATTTTTCTGTGTGTCAGAAGTTTATTTCGAGACGGCATTAGTGCTAATCTCTTTCTGCTTTTTTTTCTTTTTTCCTCCTTGCAGCGCCTCGTCCCCAGACGGTTATCTCATCTCTGGGGCAAGCAATAACAGGGAGATCAAACTCTGGCGTTTCCACGACCTGAGCTTGGTTCAGACGATCATATTTTTGCCCCCGTCTGTCGGTGGCGGCGGCGATAGCAGCAGTGGCCTGGAGACCACAACTGATGAGTGTGGACAACAGTCTGCGGGCGCACTGGCACAGCCCTCGCTCATTGTCGACTTTGATGACCAGTCCAAGGTGCTACTGGCTAGCGATATAAAGCGCACAGTAAGTTTCCAAGTAATTTTTTTCTGGTGTTTGTCTGTTTGTCCGCCTTACGGCGGTGGCGTCTAATAGCAGTGTTTGGACTCAGACCACTAAAATGATGAGGTCCGGTTCTGTTTTGGGGATAGGGAGACGATAGACACCAGTAAAGGTTATTTATTCTGTACAGTAGTGATCAAAAGCTCCGATGCGCAGCCATCTCTGAGTTTGCGCTCGCGCCTATACGATTGGCTGGTGTAGGTATGTGTGGGAACAACCGTTATGCGTCCGGACGTCCGCCCGATAAGTTGATTGGGTAATAGCAGTGTGTGAGTGCCTGTGGTTGGCTCTTCCAGAGGCTGTATGTGTGCACTGTCCGGCAGCTCGAGAGAGTAAATCACATGATTACATGAGTGGGAGGCGTATACGCGCTGAAGGCGCAACATGCCCTAAGCTTGCTGCTTAGTACAGCCGCGAACTGACCGATCTCGGGGATGTACCCCTTCGTATATGTGTGTAATGATCTTAAGCAGCAGATCGAGAAATCTAGAGTCACTCTCTGCTCCAGCGACAGAGACGAAATGTCCGAAAGTCACTTTGTCTCCTTGGCGGCCTGTATTGAGCCAGGTCTTGAGCTTACATATCTTTCGATGTTTCCATGTTGGCTGGCTAGTAGCCCTTGTTGGATCAGGAGCCCCGCCGAGTTGGCCCCAATCCCGGCAGAGAGGAGGGGAAGTCGGAGCAGCGTGGTTGGGAGGGGCTGCTCCGTCGTCAAAACAGAGATGTAGAGGCGGGAAGATTGATCCATCGTAGGGAGGATTGGTGTAGCAGACCTTGGCCGCCGTGAGGGCGGGTGGAAACGCGGTTGAAGACGCGTCTCTTGTGGCTCCCATGTTTCCAGGTTAGCATCAACGGTGGAACTAGAGCTGCAATACTGAGCTCATAAAAAAGAGCCCAGACCAACTCAATTTGTCTTGTCTGGGTGACCTGATATATCCGGGCGTTGTTGTCACAGTGAGTGCGGCCTGCGTTTCATTCGAAGCCGTGTCAGTGAAGTTCATGCTGGCCTGCAGCCCCCCTCGCCGTCTACTCCAGCGATCCGCCGCTCTGACCATTTTCTGCCGAACGGTCGCATAAAGGGTATTAGTTCGACTCTCGCACATCGCCTTAAACCAAATCGTCAGCGTCAATTATGACATCTGAGGCGTAATTGCCTCAATTCATATGTTGATTAATAACAAGTCAAAGAAATTCGGGATAAAATTAGGCACAGTCATCTAGCTCTCTTCCATCTGTGTGCTGTGTGCATGCCTCCAGACGCGCTGGCTGTCCAAACCCGACGTCTTCCTCGTTTAAGATTGCGGTAGTGTGGGTCCGATTTAACCGTTTCAGTCTCTAAAATTCGGTTGCCGATAGTTTGTCGCTACACGACCGCCTTCAGGCCAATCCACACGCCGTATGCTGCCCTAGAGCAAGGGAACCACAGCAGACGCGTCTTCGACCGCGTTCCCACCCGCTCTCAGGGCGACCAAGGTCTGCTACACCAAACCTCCCTATGGTGGATCCATCTCTTCTCCTTTTAATCTGCTTTTTATGACAGAGCAGCCCCTCCTGACTATGCTGCTCCGACTCCTCGCCGCCGGGATTGAGGCCCACCCGGCGGGGTTCCGGATCCAACAAGGGCTACTTTCCTGCCTGCCTGCCTAGAGCAAGGCCAGATCGCTGACCGTCAGTCTCACTCGACTTTCATTCATGTGCCGGTACGGGTCTTCATAATGTGCCCGACTGCAGGCGTTTCATGTATAAGCAGTCAATAGTTTTTGATGCCTCTAAGTCATCCTTAACTGCGTTTTTGTCGCATAAACTACTAACCCTTGAACGCACCATTCTCCTGCTAACTCTAGATTTACGAAGTTAGACTTTGAAGGTTGCCTGAGTACAACGCAACGAATCTCTCTTGATGTGACCTTTACGGCCGTCCTAATTATTATTAAATACTGGCTGAAGGCATTTACTGCGCATGAAATAAGTCACCAGCACGCGTGTGGCATGCAATTTAGCCAGATCAGTCGGTGTTTACACCCTTATCCGGTTGATCTGACGCTTTTGACAATTACTGATCGTCGTTGTTCGCGGCGCGTATATTTCAATTTGGTTGATCCGCCTTTAGGTAGTACCTTTGCTGTTAGTATGGTAAATAACAACATAAGATTACGCTTCTGTTTGCCTGTTGGCGTGCCTGCGTGTATTACGCGGTTATTCCTCAGTGGCTATGAATATACTAATCTGCACAGAGCTCAAAAATAATATTCCAAGGAAAGCAAAAAGCCGAAACTGTTGGTACTGTCGATAAGTCTTTGTTGGACACGTAGTTGGCGTTCGTTTCATTCTCAGTCTCTTCTTCGAAAATCGTGGCTCATTTGCCTGTCGGGAGGGAAATTAAAAACAGAGCCATTTCGCCAATTATAATTCTGATCAACAAGTGGGATCAGAACACAAACAGATGCTGCAGATGGTCCACCACTAGGATCTATCACATTGGTCATAAGCACTCTGTCGAACCGAAATTCATCAGTGTCGGAAGCCTACCTAGCGAAACAGGCTGTTAATAGGCGTATTGTGTGTTGGCCGCGCCAGCCGTCTGCGTTCTCCCCCATCTCCGGCCTTTCTGAATTTTGCCTTGACACCGGGTCCTGGTGTGGGAGTGATAAGAGAGTGGGGTAGATTCTCCGCGAGTATACTTTCACTGTAATTCCGCGGGAGTCATCGCGTGGCTTCAGCCTGCTGAGGCTCTTGGTGGACGTCGTCGAAGTCGACCATTGAACTGTCGTCAGATCAGGTATTTATATGTGGTAGAGGGGCGCTCGCTGCTCATACTCGTTCCGTGGCTTACCTTGGGGCTCACTCTCGAGCCCCTGCCAGTAACCGCACAGTGCTTAGTATCGTATACAGAACAACCGAAGTGAACAGCAAGCATATTGACTCGCCCAAAACTACACTGTCCGCATAGGGGACAAAGGTCACGCAAGCCCACCACCAGCCAACCTCCGGGAGACCAAATGCGGTTGGCAACGGGCGGGAAGGTCAAAGTTCGCACATCCAACACCGATATTATTTGAAGCATATGGCAAGGCTGGCTAACTCAAGACTACCAGACACAGGTACCACAAAACTCTGACGATAAAAGCGTGGTTTTCGAAACGTCAGTTCAAATATAATTTGGTCCGTGAACTCGCCCCCTCTTCTTCCTTGCCTTTGGGAGATGAACGCAAAAATAACCTCATCGACAAAGACCAACAGGAGAGTGAATGGGCCATTTCTGGTTTGCTAGTCGTTGCAGATTATTTCTACGTGATCGCCGGGTATAGATTATCTAGGTTCTCAATCCGGATTCTTTAGGCATTGCGCGTCTGTCTAATCCAGTACTCTACCATTTGACCACGGTTCGCGGCTACTGATCGAAGTTTCCTGATTTGACTCCCAGGTCATCCAGACATGGGTTTGGCTATAGTCAACAGATTGACAACGGCTAAAAATTTGAAGCTTGCATCGACAGCAGAATTTAATGGAATCTTAAATTTTGCGAGTGCTCTACAGTTGCGGCCCCTCGCTGCTAGATCCAAAGAGCACTTACTTAGATTGCTATTAAAACAGGAAAATAAAATTCGCATTCATCTATTGCTGAACACTTGCTTGATACGGGTCACTCTGTTGACCCGAAAACATCCTTCGGAATACTTGTTCGGGCACGAACAACTCGTAGCTTGCGCTACTTGGAGGCAACCAATGTACCGCGGTTTAAACCCGACGTATGTTAACAGTTAGAGCACGTGGTTACCTTATATTGCCGTGGTAACATCCGGCTCCCTGATTTACAAATTTATCTGCCTAAATTTTTTTTTTTCATTTTTGCTTTCCACAGTTTTCTAATTTGCTTACTTTATTGATTAGCCTTCGTTACTATTTTCTATGACCTTGCTGTGTACATCGATTTGTCTGTGCGAATTTATTTTTTATATTCTGTCATACGTAACTCATGTTACGCAACAAGAGATCGCAGCTAAATAGCACTCGCGAAATCGATGGTTTCATTAACTTCTGCTGTGTGTGCAACCTTTACATTTTTGATCTGGGAAAAGTTGTTTAAAGCGGCTCAAAATCACAGTCACCCCAGTCTCCGTGTTCTTTCTCGATTTTGGCTTTTCTGTGCATGGCTGGCCGCAATGCTACTGTTTGTGAGAACTCTAGTTTAGGCTTTAAGGTGCCGCCACAATATAAGCATGTCTCATGACCCAGTGATGGTAAAAGCCCTGTCAGACATGTTATATTGGTTCCGTTGGACGTTCCTAGTGCGTCGTCACCACCCTGACACATTCTCCTCACTGACCGTCCCCTACACTCCCCACCCTCCCGTACCCTCTTCAACTTCATCATTTCTTTCAGTTTTTGTGCTGCACAATGTCTTTCCTTTACTCTGTTAACCGACTTGCCTTGTTTATTTTTTCTTTGTCACGCAACTTCTGCCACAGGTGCTGTATGCTTTGGACTTGTGCACTCATCCCAAACTTTCCCTGGACGGTCTAGCCTTCAGAAGCATCAGCGAGTTCCTTCTGACTTCTCCGTGTATCGCCTTTGATATCGGCCGGGTCATCAGGCAGACATTTCCCACTGCCACTGAAGGTAACGTCGCAGCCCTCTCCCCTCTCCTTATACTTGTGTCACATCTTCTGTCACCTGATCTCAGCTCGCAGCTCTAATTACGAGGCGCGCATGTGTGTGCACCCGAGAGAGAGAGAGGACTTTCATGGATTTTCGCTTCTCTTTGAGGTCTGTATTAGCAGGTACTGTGAGTCCTGTCTGTGGTGTCAGTTGGGTGTGGTTCTACCTATGGGTGCACATCTGTCGAGGTGGCGTAGGATGACGCATAAAGCATCCTGGAATCGAGTATGATTCCATTTTTTCAGAATAATGGAGAAGGGAAGGACTTTAGGTTGTTTTCAGAACGCCATTGAGACTCTACGTTGAGGGCATTTTCGTCCTTATTGCTTGCTGGTATGCAGACGTTCTGTTTGCCATGGCCTCTCCAATTGTGGATGAAATAAAAGAGCCAGTGCATCCACAGTAAAGGGTTTTCCAGTGGTGATCAACTGTTCATTCTGTTTTTTATGCCTTGCAGCCGGCGAAAACGGAGATACGGAGGGGATGGCAGATACCTTTGATATTTCTCTCTCTCTTATTAACCCAAAGTAGGTTGAAGCTCGCTTTTCGCCTTTGTTTGTGCTTTTTTCATGCATGTTTGTTGGCTTGCTTCATGGAACTTGGGCAGCTTATTTGTAATCATTTAGGAGTCTACTTTCTTTAGCCACCAGCAGTATTAACTCCCAGCTTGATTTTGCACCAGCTATCCAAGTTCACTATGCTGCCCTTTTGGCTTCGAGTGCTTCATTTCCTCCTTGTTCACTCCCCCTCATGCGAGCTGCGCTCTTCTCCAGTGTCAAAATTGGATGATGGTAGGTCGAATTACATGTCGAATCACTAAAAACCACCGACTGCATTTGAAAAATAGCGAAGTGGAAGGAATTTCGGAATTCCTTTCATGCAGCTTATTCAGTTACGGTTGTCTGCGAACTATCTTGCTTGCGACTGAAAGCCGACGAGGTCACAGACTTCGTCTCCGACGAGGCAGTCGCAAACCCAATGAAAACGTTCTGCGGAGAAGTTAAGCCATCCAGTAAAAGAGACTGTGCTACTCTGGGTGCGCAGTTTATAGTCCATTTCATGAGCTGCTGCTACGCGTTTTCTGGCGCATTTGTCTACGTTAAGATTAAGCTCATACTGCTATGTACAGTTGTTTCTGTGCCATACGCCTTTGTAAATATACAACTATTAAAATTCGTGCTGTAACTTTCGCTGGAGTGCCCTGTGGAGCACAGTTACCTGGTCATTTGTCATCCAGTACCTGCGATTGACAGAAGCGACTGTTGGTCTACACTTTCTACGCAATGCAGGAGCGTTTAACAAGTCAGTCGCTGTTAGCCAAACCACATCGTGCTGACATCCAGGTAGAGTGGGGAGAAATGCGCGACACCACACTTTCGTCTGAGAGTGTGGTGGTCTCTTGTCAAAATATGCACGTGTGCTTTCTACGTCATGACTGCTAAACTCCTAACTCCACCTCACCCCTGTGATTTGTGACAAGCATTGCGTCGACTCTAGGCTCGATTAATGTCAATAATCGTATGCTTTCCCTCTGCAAGTTGAAATGAGGTGACGCGGAGTGCAGTCAGGATTACCGCATTCCATCCCTCTTGCAGGGACGCTAGAGTGACCTTTACCCCTCCTGATTACGGCTGACCCAACTGTCAGAACGAACAGTCGACTGCACTACGGGAAAGAAGAAAGGAGTTAGGTCGACACTGTGGGAAACCATTCTCAGTGCAAATCGGCGCATTCCTCAGGCTACTAGATCTGACATGTTGGAGTGTATCAGGACGCGCTCAGTGTCGCATCTTAGAAGTTGACCTGATGAAGGCGGGTTACCCGGGAAAGGAGGGTTACCCGTTAGCCAAGCTGTAGGCTACCTGGCGCGTCCACGGGTGGCGGATAGTGGCGCGGACTTCAGTGAAGGTTAGCTGCGAAATAAGCAGGCTCCCGGGTCTGGCGAATAAGCAATCGCGGACGTAGTAGCAACAGTGTTACCAGGGCGCGGTGGGCTGAGGTCTGGTACACCGACTGCCTTATAAAATGCCGCAAGGCCCAATGACGACACTGTGACATGGCGAGCGTGAATCGCCATTAAATAGGTTTGCTTGCCACCAACACCACTGCCTTGTGTTTAGGTTCTTGAGCCAAAGAATCCGAGCGGGCGTTGGGGACCCGCCTGTATTCAAAATTCCCAAGAAACCTTATGATGTCTCCTTACCTTATTACGACCACTGCTACGGCGTCCGCGGGAACCGACGCGCTCCGCAACCCTTGTCCGGTGGTGCGGGCGAATAATGCGCAAGCTGGACTGCTAAATAAAAAACGGACTCTTGGTATTGGATGCTGGAATGTGCGAACATTTCTGGAGCCTGGTACTCAAAGTCTGACAGCGCACAGTCTCCGTGAATATCACGTGGATGTTTGTTGCTTGTCAGAGGTCCGACTCCCCGACTCACGCGCCCGAGATATCAAAATCCCGGGGGTCGATTCTCATTTCACCTTGTATCACAGCGGTCCGAGTGACTCATCTGGTAGACACTGTGTGGCTATTGCCCTCTCGGAAGAAGCTAACCGTGCACTACTAGCATGGAAACCAGTCAGCAACCGAACGGCGTATGTTCGACTAAAAGGCCATTTTACGAACATCTCGGTAGTATCTGTATGCACTTACGTCGGCAGCTGAACAGCAAGAGAAAGGTAATTTCTACTCGCAGATGCAGAAGCTAGCCGAACGACTCCCTATCCGAGATCTGCTAATTGTTGCCGGGGCCTGGAATGGCCGGAATGGGCCCGGTGACCCGACAAACAGCCACCTTCTTGGTCGTTTTGGGCTTGGCTCGCGAACGGACAATGGTGAAAGGATGCTGCAGTTTGCCGAACAGAACCGACTGTTTGTTACCAGGACATGCTTTCACCATCGTCACAAACATCTACTGACTTGGTATTCGAAAGATGGCCGTACGGCCAGTCAGATCGATTACATTCTAGTTGGTTCACGGTTTGACAGCTAGGTCCACGATAGCAGGTCGATGCGAGGTACCGAAACTGGTAACGTCCACAGGTTCTCGTTCGCACGCGCCTGAAGGTTCACTTCTCATCTGTGCCCAAACTGCCACGTGCGAGACGCCTTGATGTCGCAAAGCTCCGGCAAACCAACACTACCGAGACTCTAAGCACAGAAATCCAGTCCCATCTTATGACCCAGGCTGACAACGAGGGCAGTAGAAAGTGGTCATCACTGAAGACATCCATCTATGGGGCAGCTAATAAGATTCTCGGATTCACTCAGCGGTGCCGCAGTGACTGGATCAGCGGAAGAACCCTGCAGCCGTCGGCCTAGACGACTCGAGCCAGGTCCCGGAACGATGCCTCCTTCAGCCAACTTCGAAAGCTGACAGCAAAGTCGGCTAGAGATGACCGGCAGAAGTATTGGTCTGAAACGGTGACTTCTATGGAGCAGGCTTCTAATGTTGGTGACACCCGAAAATTGTACCAAATCATACGTCAGGTTAGTGGTAAGCCCCCGACACTGTGATTCTGTTCGCGATGTGAATGGAGGATTAATTGCCGACAACTCGGCCAAGGTTGATCGCTGGCGTCAGCACTTTGAGCACCTACTCAAATTTAACGAACAACCCATCACACCCTCCCTCTCCCTCACAGCGGAGTTTCAATCCTCTCCTGCCTACGCAGTGTCGTGTGACATACCTTCCTAAGACGAAGTTACCGATGCAATGCAGAGGCTACGCAACAACAAGGCGTGCGGAGAGGGCGGTATTCCTGCAGAAATCTACAAGTCCTGTGTCGACACCCTGGCTCCTCGGCTCCACGAGGTGATTGTTCAGGCGTGGCGAGAAGAGACCGTTCCCGATGACTGAGGCTCAGGTATCCTTGTACCTGTCCACAAGAAGGGAGATAAGACAAGATGCGAGAACTACCGTGGCATAAGTATAATCGATGTTGCTGCAAAGATCTTCGCTGTTGTTCTTCTCAGGCGCTTCCAGGCTGTACGTGACTCCAGGACACGACCCAACCAAGCCGGTTTCCGAGTTGGGCGCGGATGTACGGATCAAATATTCACACTGAGGCGCACTCTAGAATTCCGCCATAGCTACCAGCAACCGACGGCCGTTTGCTTCGTTGACTTTGCCGCCGCATTCGATTCCATCCATCGTGAGTCCCTGTGGCGAATAGTGGAACTGGATGGAGTGCCGACCAAACTCATTGCGATGATTAAGGCCTACTATCGGTCTACCACCGCACGAGTCCTGGTCCACAACAATCTCTCTCAGTCGTTCGATATCCGATCTGGTGTCTGACAGGGCTGCGTCCTTTCGCCCATTCTGTTTAACTACTTCATTGACTGGATTCTCGACAAAGCCCTACATGAAGAGGATGGTGTTGAACTTGCACCCGGACTCCGTCTAACTGATCTTGACTACGCCGATGATATTGTGCTGTTAGCCTCAAACTTTGCTGGTCTACAGTCAGTAGTGTCGCGGTTAAATGAGATCGCTATGTCGGTAGGCATGTCCATAAATTCCGGAATGACGAAGTTGTTCTCGAGCTGCATCCCTGACCAGGAAAAGGCACCCCTGGGTATTAATGGCCATCAACTTGAAGAAGTATACAGCTTTAAATACCTCGGGGCGAGGCTGATACCGAATGGGCAGAGCAAGGAAGACATTGTCTCCCGTATAGATGCTGCTCGATGGGTTTTCGCAATCCTTCGAAAGCGCCTATGGATCCGACGTGACATCTCCATCGCCACGAAGATTCGTGTATACCGTGCATGCATCCTGTCAGTCCTCTATGGATGTGAATGCTGGGCTGTGTGCGCTGAAGATGAGCGAAGACTGGAGGTCTTTGACCACCGGTGCCTGAGGACGATTTTGCGAGTTAAGCATAGCGACTTCATCTCAAATGAGACAGTCCGCATCCGCTGCGATTGTATCACGAGGATATCTCAGGCCATTCAAGAAAGGCGACTGAGGTGGTTTGGACACTTTCTCCGTCGTCCGCCCCACGAGCTTACCTATGCTGCCCTTGACCCAGCACCGCAGCCCACCTGGAAACGTTGAAGAGGAGGGCAACTGAAGACTTGGCTAGACACCATCCGTCAAGACATGGAAGCAGTTCTTGGACCTTGTATCTTCGGCCTCCGTTGCTGGAGAAGGGACTGGGTGGAGCTTTCGAGATCCGCTGCCGCCAATCGCCACCCATGGAGAGGTACCGTTCGTGACATCATTGAGGCCGGCTAGATCAGGCATGATCACAGCCGTAACAAGTACAAGTAGTAAGTACAAGTTTACCTGCTGGCAAATGTTCTAGGTCCTGCTCAGGACCGAGAAACAAGTTATAATAGCCCTCTTCTCATTTTGTCCTTTATGATACTCCCACGCATATGAATTCTCAATTAATCTTACGGATGCCCAATACTCGGAAAGTTTTGTCCTGGTTGTGTCTGGAACGCGTATACAAGTTGTTTACCTTTTATGGGCACTGCGTTGGTGTTCACTTTCGGTCATCATGACATTGTGTTGCCAGCGGGCGATATGGATTAAGAAGGAGAGAGTGCGGTTTATGCTATGAAAGTTGCTGGCGGCAATGACCACTAGCGAAGCCAAGGTTAGTAATGACTGTGTCCAGCTAGACCTGAGAGAGCATGAGAAAGTGGTGACAGCTGCTTAAGTAGGATGGCGGAGCAGTTTCATGTGTTCCCCAACTTGTGCGTGGGACATTACCCGATGCGTGCCGCGTCTAATGGCGTAAGCTGCGTCGGCCGAATTGACGCAGCTCGATGAGTTTTCTCCAGCCTTCAGAAGTGCCTATGGACCCGAAGCGATATTTCTATCTCCACAAGGGTTCTCGTGTACTGTGCATCTTTGCAGTAGGTTCTTCTATACGGATGCGAATGCTGGGCTACGCGCGTGGAAGATGAACTGAAATTTGAAATATTTGACCACTACTGTTTGAGGACCATCCTCTGAGTGACATACACTTACTTAGTCCCAAAGGAGACAGTCCGCATTTGCTGCGACAACATCTCAAAGATATCCCTAACAATCCAAGAAAGATGGCTGAGGTGAACTCAGTGTTACTGTCCTCGAGCCGAAATCGTTACCTTCTTGGAAAGGTCGAAGGGGGGGGGGGGGGTCAGTCCAAAACCTGGGTCGAATCTCTCGGTCAGGGCATAGAAGTGGTTATTGGACCTATGGTATTCGGTCTCCGGCGCTGGTAAAGAGAATGAATCGAATTGTCCAGGTCTACTGCCAGGGATCGTCGCGCGTGGAGAGGCACCGTACGGGACATAATCGAGGTCGGCTATATCAGTCATGATCGCAGCCACAACAAGAGTGGAGAGCCCCCCCCCACTACCACTACCACCAAACGAAAGTTTCATCTCAATCGCCGTGGTCCTTATCAGTAACATTTCTTGAGTTACATCTTTATTTCCTTATTCTTATCATCCAACTGTAATTTTAGAATGCTTCAGACTGGACGACTCTTGTTCTCCGTTCCTCACAACCTTCGCCTAAACAAGGACGGTAAGCTTTCTTTCCCATATATTTTTGATTTGTTTTGACCTTACTATTTGTCCGGAGCGCCCGATTGATATTCGAACTTGGATCGATTTCGGAAACTTGCTTGCTTGCTACCCGCGTGTTTGCCTTGAAGGGTGAGGGAACTAATTAGCCGCAGCCATACCGAAGGCGTCGAGTTAAGCAATTACTGAGCTCCCTCTGGCTGTCAAGGTAGCATCCAATGTCCCAGCCTCCTGGCACCTTGAACGGTATCTCATCGGTATGCTCTCGTGCCGATGTGATCTCTCAAAAGTTCAAATTTTCACGTTCCTTTTCTAGGTTGTCTGTCCATCCACCTGATGGTTTTTAGGCCCTTTTTTGCGAGCCCCTCTCTATGGCGAAGTGGCTTCACCGTTAACCTGCTGCGTAGCTAGTACCACTCAAACTCCCTGTCCAGACCAGTCCAGAGGAGCATGTTGGAAAATGTGATACGCCTCGTCAGTCTCCCGTCCAACTCACTCTCCTTGATCAACTTCTAAAATCAGAATTAAACAGCAAGAGTGAAAGGAACTGTGTTAATGCGAATTTTAACAAAAAAGAATATGCGGAAATGTTCACAGTCGGCATGCAATTCAACTAATTAGGTAGTGCTGTCTGTTGTTTATAATGTCGTATGGACTTCTGACTCATCTGCCTGGTTGGGTAGACCTTCACTCCCGCTGCTGGTGAGGGAGGGGGGCGGGGCATTAATATGTGCAGTGTGTGCGGGCGGATCGTTAGGTGGCGTCCTAACAAAGGTTGTTCCTGAAGAGCAGATAAAATGGCCCCGCTCCGGTTCTACGTAGAACCCATAACCGGGTTTGCGATCTGCAGCTAACCCACTGTTCCCTGCAGCCTACTAGTAGTGTTCGCTTTTGGACGCCAGGACGCAGAATTTGTAAGATAGTCCATTTCTGCTTCCTTGGTTGGTCTACCTAGACTGGATTTCCTTGCCTTTCAACGACGAGATTTTAGCCATCTTCAAAGTAGCAAAGCTGCAACTGCCTGTTGTCCTACCACTTCCGTCCTCAGTCAAACTCTGTCCCAAATCTGTTAATCTTACTGGATCTTCTTGGGGCCTCTCAAGGGTCGGTTAAGACTAAGAGTGGGTTTGTAAATTTGCCTCTGATCAAAAAAAGCGTCCAGCAATTCTTCCTCTTACTCCTTCTTGCTGCAACATAGAAGTAGAGGTCGGTGTAGAGGTCTCGCCGCCAGAAATGGCGGAAGACGACAGGTCGGCGGTCTCCCCCCCTCGCGAAATCCTTCTGGCACCAGAGGCCTTAGTCTCCCCCGTCGCCGCCTCTTCCCCCTCACGAAACTCTCCATCAGAAGTGACGAGCAGCATTACTAAGGTGAGCTTCAGCGGTCGCTGTTTTTTTCTTCTTTCTGTGTGACTTCACTGCGGCCTCGAGGAATTGGCCTCAGGGTTGCCTTTCAGTCTGCCTTATCGAGTGCGTTTTTGATGATTTATTGCCTCCAAAAAGGGTACCTTGTGGGATGGATGCAGGCCATTTGAAATGTAACCTCTCTTGAAATAAAGTGTATGTACTAGAACAGAGAAACTGTTCAATTCTCGAGCAGTGTGATGGTGAGATTTCTGTCCGTCGCTTTGGTTACTTCTCAAGTCTTCTCTTTTGTTCCTCACGCCTGTACCCCATAGGCGTTTATTTTTGGTATGCGCAGACGAGTTGTTTACCTTTGTCTGGCATTGTCTCGATCATCCTGACATTTTGCTGTGTAGTTCGGCCACACTTTCAGCCAATTACTATGCATCTAACCGGTATTGTTTCCCTTCCATGGGGGCCCGCGGTGAACGTCCTAGTTGTGTTAAGCTTTGTGGTCAAGACATGTCCTCTTTAGTGCCAGCAGATGTGTGTCTGGGGCCTGGCTGGGCTATGATGTTGGCCATTTGTATTGAAGCATGCATAGACAAAACATTTATGTTAGACCGGCTACTGAGTCTTAACAGGCCGTTTGTACACGATATGTTTGCGGGTGTTGAGCAGGTCTGCTGCACTTAAAACAAATTTTACACTCAAATCTCCTCGTTAAAGTGGTTGGCGTAGTTGTTTGCCTGTTGTTGAAAGGACGTTCGCCAGTCGAGATGCTGACCCGATTGGCTCTGGAGTTCCTCGCATAGTGGCCAGTATTATCTGCAGATAGAGACTGCAGACAAAAACCATGGAAATCGGAATGACCATTTCTAGCTTCCTGTCAATCAACCATATGAAAACCCAGGATTGGAAATTGAATTCTCTGACCATTATGCATTTTAAGTCCAACGATCTACAGTTGAGCCATAAATTTGCGTGCTTCGGACGGTGTACTGATTGACAATCCATTTGCCAAGTCGGTGCCCAGCTGGGCTTGTTGCGTCGACTTAGTAGTCAAACGCTAGGGTCCACAAGCCCGCTCTACGAGTTTGAAAACCTCCAGACCATAAACCGACTGTTCCGGTGTTCGAAAAAGCTCCTTTGCCCATTTGTTGTCTGTAACCAGTTTCGTGCAATTATTTTTTTACCTTCTCACGGGTTAACTATTCTTCTCTACTTTGAAATCTATATGGTTTTGGTAGAACACAAGCTTTTTAATGTCTTTTTTTAGGTATCTGAACTGGAGCCTGCCAGTGCGTGCTCGCCGGAGCTGACTCCAACGCAGGAAATGCTCACGTACGTCGTACTTCCCTCCCAGACGTATCATTAATAGTAATCAGACTCAACTCTACTTGCACCTAGACGCCGGTTGACTGATCTCGACTACGCCGACGATATCGGCTTACTAGATTTAGCTTTTAGTGATCTACAGTTCATAGTGTCACGCTTGAACTAGGTTGCTAACTCGGTCCATCAACGCTGGGAAGACCAAAGTGTTTTCATGCTGCATCCCTGCCTAAGGGAGGGCAACTCCCGAGATTAGGGGCTGTCAACTTGAAGAAGTAGACAGAGCGAGGTAGCAGCCGAGTGCACAGAGTAAGGCTGACATTGCTCTCGTCGGGATTTCTGAAGCCTTGAAAAGTGCCTATAGACCCGACGCTAGATTTCCATGGCTACAAAGCTTCACATTTTCCGTACATCTGTGTGGTCTGTCCTTCTCTACAGTTGTAAATGCTGGCCTGTGCCTGTGGAATATAAAATAAAACTGGTGGTATTTAACCACTACTGATTACGTACTATCCTTTGAGTGAAGTACACTGAATTGGTCGCAAATTACACAGTCCGCACTCGCTGTGACAACAACGCAAGGAAATCCCAAGCCATCCGAGAAAGCCAACTAAAATAGTTTGTGCACGTTTCTCATCGTCAACCTCACGATCTGAGTGTGACTGCCTTCAAACCGACACCGTTATCCAATTGGAGACGCCAAGGAAGGGGTCAACTTAAAATCTGGCTGGACTCCATCCGTCAGGACATAGCAATGGTTCTTAAACTTAAACCGATTGAACTGTTCAGGTCTGCTGACACGGATCAGTGAACGCCCTCCCATCGTTATTGCTGGTAGCCATTGCATGCGTCGGGGTATTTTATCGTGCAGTTAATCACGGAGTTTGCATTTTACTTTCCCATTGTGGAAGGTTGGCTCCGATTTATGGTCTTTTATAGTAATCACTGATGTAAGATCTGCGCCAGCCTTGCATAATTCTAGTACATCTAGTGAAAATCAGGCCATGTCTGGCACGCGCAGACGGGTTCTTTATCTTTTCCTGACAATTCATTCCCACCCATCCCCGGCTGTCTTAAAATTTTACTTTCATAGCTGTGAGGGACAGAGCGTGGCAGATGCTGTACAATTCTACCTCACCTTCAGAAAATTAATGCGTACATCACCGGTATTGTGCCCCCTCCATGCGACCTGCAGTGAACGTCGTGGCTGTGCTAGGCTTGGCGAGCAAAGTTAGCCACCCCCCCCCCCCCCCCCCCAGCGCCAACGGACGTGTGTCTGAAGCCTGGTTTGTTAGTTATATTGACATTTTGTGTTGGAGCACGCGTGGACGGTAAATTTATATTAGGCCCGCTAATGAGGCCCAACACGGCGTCCTGCCCTCTGTACATGGTGTTTGATTGCAGGTGTTGAACGGGTTCACTTCACTGAAAGCATTTACCCGACGATGGCCTGTCTTGTTTTGGGTGGTAACCCCCTTCTATCTGTTCTACTAACCGTGTGGGGGGGGGCTCTAGGTAGGGTCTTTACTCGGGCTCAAGTGACTTCTCTCATATCAGTGAAAACTCCCCCCGCAGTTATTAGCCGTAGCTATTGCTTGTGTCGGAGAGCATTTTATTCATGAACTCATCATACAGTTTGCAATATTACTATCCCATTGTGGATTGTTGGTTCCGATTTCTGATCTCTCCTCCAGTACACAAAAATATTAGACTGCTTTTCGTTCTTCTTTTTTGCCTGGATGTTTACCTCCTGTCCCCTCCTCATTTCAGTGCCGACTCCAATCCGGCGGCTGGAGACACCATCACGTCCTCGCTAAATGTTTCAACCCTGAACAGTTCAGATCTTTTGGCTGGTGAATCCCTGCACCCTGCCGCGAGGACCACTACCACTGGGCCCTGTGGCGACGGTGGGGAGGACAGTAGGGCTGTGGCGGAGGCGGAGGAGGCGCTAGACGGTGTAGGCGAATCGCACCTATCTAGCGCTGCCGTTGCTGCTGCCGTGTCCTCTTCCAGTGATTCCAGCTTCTCCAGTATTCCCACTGCAAAGGGTGCAGGTAAGCCGCCACTCCCCAGCCTCCCCCTGCTACCTGTATTCTACAGCGTTTTTTCTGTCCCTGGTTCCTCAGCATGTACGAAGGGGCACCCACACGAAAAAAAACCGAGAATTATTTTACGGTAGGCAAGTGGCTTCGCGCTGTTTCCATCTCCCGCTTGGTTACTAGACACTCTTCCTGCTCAGCCGGTTCAGGAGAAACCATCGCAGCGGTCAGAGTGATATATTTATTAGTGTTTCTCCCTCCAACGCTCTCGGCGATTTCGTGATGCAACGCGTCCATGACGGTTTGTGTTTTGGCCTCAGAGGAGTCGTGCACGTTGAAGTCGTTCCTCATGGCACCACATTAAAGCAACATGAATGTCCGCAAATTCAGGGGCGAGTGCATGAAACTGGAAAAAACTTGCTGAATTATAGCCATTGGGAGGACTGGCCGCTTGACTCAACCAAATTTCGTCAAATAATGGCAAGACAATGGTTGTTTACTTCGTTTACTCCCAGGAGTTAGACCCCGCGACAGGGGGCGAGGTTTAGTAAAATCGCTGGAGGCACTTAAGAATACGAAAATGCTTAGAACAGCGGAAACCGGTTAGGAGGATCACGTATCATCTACTAAACAGGATGTTGGAGGGAATTGCGGTTAAACGTAATATGCGACAGAGTTCCTCCAAGTGCTGAGTGGATATCCAAAAACAACCGATTATTTTCTTTTCATCATCCCCGGACGAGAAAAAAGAATACGGGGCAATTTATGAGACTTGAGTTTTTTTTATGCTGACGTTTCAAAAGCATTCTCGTTTCCATCGCCAGAGCGTAGTGTTGAGTGAGTCTGTCTAACCGCTATCTGTACCTGGTGTCCTCGTGTCAATCGATTCCTGGTGGCTGTTTGAATTGTTCGTGCTCTCGCGGGTGCCTCTTTGAGGTGTGTCAAGTCGTTTGTGTGCTTCCTGAGTGTTTCCAACTTCTTCGCTATCGGCTGCCAGCCGTCGGCCCTGCGTATCTCCCTTCACACGACCTATTGCTACGCTCTGAGTAGATGTTAGCCTTGTGCGTAGCGCTTGGTCGGCGGGATGATGTTCGATGGCTCTGTTAACTGTGCCAGTGGCTTGGCAGTGCTGCACTGCTCCGATAGGTTCGTTTACTAGACACTAGTCCTACTTAGCCAGTCACAGCGAACAAGCTTTTTTAGTAACTATCCCCCCGCAACGCTCTCGGTGACGCGTTGATAACAAAATCAAGGGAGCAGCGCAACAACATCACATTTGTTTCCTTTTTAAAAGAACGCGAAAAATCAGCCCTTAATGCTTCCGAAAGCTCTTAAGCAAAAAAAGACATTTTGAGCCATTTGTCCTGTTCAGGAATAGTTAATTTGATCGTTTGGGTTGCCCTTTAACGTCATAAATAAACGGAAATTTTCAAACAGTTTGCGATACCATCATGTTTGATGGTCGCAGAACAATAGGCGAATTGGAGAAAATGACAGCAATTTTCCGGTTTATATTGAATAATTGTTGCAATCGGGGGAGTAACTGCCTCATTATGATAATTCACCTGCCCACCTGGCGTTTAAGCTAACCCAATTATTGCATAAAATGGCTTTGAGAACCGTTTCTCACTCTGCTTGTTCATCCGAACTAGGCCTCTGTGACTTCTTATTCCCAAGAGTGAAGTGTTTGCAGAAGGTTCAAGGGGTTAAGAAAAAATCTCTGGTGATACTTAACAGTAGTAGTTCGTAGAATATGAAAAAAATGTTTTTTAACTGTAGAAAACCCGTTGGCACAAGAAGTAAAGTCAAGTTTATTAAAGGAAATATAGGCAAAACTTCTTTGGTACATCGTATTCAAGAAATGCATCGGCACAGCCGAACATTTCAAAGAATTCGTTGACACAATTGTAGGCGACTACTCGCTTGTCTCAAGTAATAAACGCACATGTGGTGATGTCATTCAACACGAGCCAGCAGTGTGACTGAGCAAGAAGAACAGACAGTGAAAAAACTCCTAAGGCAGGGCTCATTATTCAAAAATGAATGTCATTTGTGGTTTTTAGGAGGAAAACTGTCGCTCGTGGGGAAAGTGTGTGAATGATAGGACTAGAATGCTTCTGTGAAGGTTGGCGGCAGCCATGGGGTCCACGGCGAATAATATCTACAGCCGAGGGCCATACGAGGAGGGGACCTCAGAGTCACGAGAACGTCCTCAAGAACCGGAGATGCGACCATGATACGCACTTGCTGTGACACGAGCAGAGGAACACGCCACGTCGTCAGCAGTCGGTCGATACGAGAAAGAGCTTGACAGAGCCACGTAACCTAGGACCATAGGTGCGGTAGATGCGACCTCTGACGCGATCAGCGCAGTTCGCATATTGAGCAGAAACGTTGGGTAGCCAAAGTACGGCTTAAAACGTATTTTGATTAAATAATAATACTACTACTTAAAAATTACTATGAGTATATATTTATAGCATTTCAGTGTTTGGATTCAGAAACTCAATTGCTACGGTACCATCGACTGGACAGTATTTTGAAGGAGGTTCATGTTCTTCAGATTCCGTCTTAAATTTAAAGAAGGGGTTACCTAAATAGTTAGTGAAGCTCAGCGTGTCAGAAGACTATATAAATATTAACCCTCCTCCCCCTTCCCGGCTCTCAACACTACCAATACGTAAAAGAAAGTGTTTTGGCATTGGCAAGGAAGTCCCTGTCATTTACTAATAATTCGATTTTTATGTTGGTGAGCATCACCGAAGTTTTCTACGTGTGCAATGCCCCTCATGGTTGATGGTCGAAGAACAATCGGTGACTTGGAGAAAATGACGGAATTTTTCCGGTGTTCGTGTTAAGGAATTGTCGAATCATTATGACAACTTACCTGCCCACAGGACGTTCAAGCTAACTCAGTTGTTCGATAAAAATGACAACGGTTTCTCACCTTGCTTGCGCACTCGACCTTACCTCCTATGACTTCTCCTTATTCCAATGAGAGGAACGCTTTCAAGACGTAAAAGAGGTTGAGAAGGTGTCGCTGGAGGCGCTTAAAAGTATTAGTGCAGAAGAATGTAGAAAGGTTTCGAACAGTAGAAAACCCATTCAGACGTGCTTTGGAAGGGGATTTATGTTCATAGGATGTCATCTTAAATTTAAAAAAGGTTATTCAGAAGAGTAGTTGGTGAGCGTACGTAGGCTTTCGATAAATTCTCCTCGCATCAGTACATTTATATGGAAACGGGGTACAAGTTAAAACGAGTTCATCTTTTCGTACAAGTGAATAGGGGGAAGGTGTCAATAAGAGAAGGTTGGTTATGAGGGCAGGGTTTGGTGGAGCTCGTCTTTAGAGGAGGGAGTTTAAGGAGGCAAACGGAGCGCGAACGATTGCATGCCGCTAAGTGACTAGGCCACACCAAACGCATAGCTTTTAGGAGGTTCTTTTGTGCATACAACGCGGCTTCGTCAACTTTGTAGTGATCCCTTCTGTTCTTGCTAGCAGACGCTAACCCAGGGACTTTGAATAGTTTGGCGGGACCTTATAGATCATTCGAAAGGCTTTGTTGGTGTCTAGCTGGTGTCCGGAATTAACCATGTGTGCCAAAATAGAGCTGCTTATGCTCCTAACTTCAATTTTTTCTCAGCCATTCCGCAGGTGTTCCTTTGCCCATATAGGTGAATATGCGAATTCCAGGAAGCAGTTCAGAAGGAGATGCGACTACTGGGACTGTGGTCGTATCTCCTTCTTCTGAGGTGTTCGTTTATTCTTTTTTGATAGGCGCAGACTCGTGCGACCAAGATAACCCGCTCCACAAGAGCAAGTCAAGGAGTAGATGCACATTGGGGGGGGGGTCTAAGCTAGTAACCTATCCTTACTTTCCCCATGTAAGACCGCGTTGGTTGAGAATGATACCCCAACTCTCGCTGCTGGGAGGGTGCGTGACACGGCTTGATCAAGGCGTCCTTTAAGGAGTTCACTTGACGCGTCCCCTGGTGGGTTTTATTTGTTTCGCAGCCATAATCCTTGTAATAAAGTTCTAAAGATATCGGTTCTCGCGAAGTATGTCTTGACTTTTCTTGAGCTCCTCAATACTGCCTGCTGAGCAATTTTTTCTAGCCCTTTGCACTAAGTATGCTATTCTGTAAAATGTGTATCTGCTATTTCAGTTGGTAAACGCCTACTTAACGAAGCTCAGTGTGTCAGAAGACGGTACACATATCCTTCTCCGTGCCCGTCACCACTGACAATACTTGAAGAAAAGTTTCTTGGCCTGCCATTTACTAATAATCCAATTTTTATGAGTATGAGCATCGCAGAAGTTTCTTTAAGGTTGCGGTAGGAGCTTTTGCGTTTATCTTCCATGGCCTGTCATCCTGTCTCCTCAAGACTGCATGTAAGCTCCTGGTGTGGGACGCTTCTAAGCAAGACGAAACGCTCATGTGCCGTCATGCAGTCATGGTGTGGCTTTCTGTTAGTGTTTGTTGCAAGCCCTCTGTTTTATTTGGGTTGCGATGGGCTGTACTATGGTGCTATTCGCGCTTGAAGTCGGTGAACGCTCTTTTCTGTAAACTGAAAATAGCTGGTCGGCCTCAAGTGACCCTAAACAAACTAATCTTCGCAAAAAACATCGCATGGACTAAACCAGAAAGCACTTTGAAAGTACAATTCCGCTTTTATTTTATTGCCTCCTGCGTCACTGTTAATACTGAGTCGACGGGTAGACTTTGCGTTTCAGCGGTCTGCGTACAGAGAGGGCTATGGACTGAATTCGACTAGACAGCGATTTGAAACAGTTATCCCGACCGAACCTGTTTGGGGGATTCTGTCGGTTTTAAACCCATAGAGACTGCAGGGTGCGCTTTTAGGCGCAGGATGATTTTGTTCTACGGCGACGCGGGATCGTTAATCTGGGCATGCTACGGATGGTCTGGAATGGTCATCTCCACTTTAATGTATCTCATCACCATCTAACAAGCGTGCATCAATTCCCTGAGCGTGTCCTAGTTTCTTTTGTACTCGGGCAGACGGATGGTTATCCCCCTCCCCCCGTGGGTCACTCACCCGGGTTCACATTCCAACTTACCCTGCGTTTGGGGTCAAGATGTGGAGTGACTGGTGACCATAGGTGATGCAGCCAGCCCCACCTACGAGCCACTAGCAGAAAATTTGTTTCGCTTGACAAGCTTCGGTTAATTTAACGAGCTTTCAGTGTGTGTGTATGTGTCGGCTGTTGAATTCGGCTTCGAGTGCGTGGGTCCTCTCTCACCTGGAGCTAATCAGTGAATTTACGCAGATTGATTGGCTACGTTACATAAGACGAGTGTTTCACAGGATGAGCTTGGTGCCGCAACGGATTAACTAGTCAATCGAAGTTCTTCTGTATCTCCTTTACTTACTTTTATTGACGTAGCTGGGAACCGCGAAGTGTCCCACTCTCTGCAAATTTTTGTTTTGACTCCGCTTTATACTGACTTTTGACTTCTTTTTAGACTCGATGAGTGGACCGGTGTCGCCCGATTCAGTCGCGTAAGTTCAATCTTTTGCGGAATCGCCCAAATATGTCACAGGGGACCCCAGCGGTCCCCTGTAGTCCACCTTTGAACAAGTTTTTCCAAGTTTTGGGTGTGTATGCTGTATGTAGAATTTAGGCTCACCAGAGTGTCATATGGAAAATGTATACTGCTAGTTTTCTTTCATATAGTACTTATATCTCATGATTTGCACTGATGTAACTGCATTTCCAGAGGCACCAAAAACAACTCGGAGGTGCAGGTTGTTCACTTTTGTCGGATTTCACGGTAGGGATGATTTGTGTAGCCGCCTAAAAAGGAGATAAAAGAACGAAAGAACCATCCGCCATATATGTGGCTTTGCTCCGAATTCCGCGGAAATTAAATTTAGGATTCAGGCGATTGTTTGCTTTGAGTTTAGAGCCTGGTTTACATGAAAGATCGAAGTTTGGGTTCATTTCAGCTGTAGGGTTTAGCTTTAGGGTAAGGCTGGGGTTCCGTTTTATATTGGGGTTAAGAAACCGGAGTATTAAATGTTGTTTAAATGTATCACAGGGCCGACATTTTAAAGTAGTACAGTAGTCGCCGGTTATTAAGCCCACGGTTAATAGGCCCAGCCGCGTATTAAGCCCAAATCAGCTTGGGACGGAATTTTACATGGCAAAATCTGCTGGCTAATAAGCCCAGTCGCCGGCTAAAAAGCCCAGTTTGCCAACAGGTTAGAGTGAGATTGTCATCTGCAACACGGTCTACAGGCATCAGATTTCACAAAATTCTACGATTTCTGCTGCCTGGAGAAGGACATTAAAGAGCACTTGCGACTGAAGTTTCCTCTATAACAACTGACACTAGACCGTTTTTTTAAATGTGTCACAAATCATTTTTTGCTTTTGTTATTACTTAAAATACAGACAAACTGCATTCTTTTCTTGTACATAACCAAGCTCTATAAATAATACAGTACGTATGTAATGTATATTGCCTATCCTGTGTTTGCTAGTCAAGAACTAGGACTCTCCGGTTATTGCGCCCGCCGCTTATTAGGCCCAATTTTGTCTGGGCCCGAGGTGGGCTTAATAGCCGGCGACTACTTTAGTCGTATCCTGTTAGAATGGCCACATGCAGTAAATTCTTTAGCCTCCATAAAGCTTGCGCAACTGGAAAGATTCTCCATGATATGTAATCTAGGAACCTTCACCATGTCGACAATTAGGAACTCTTGCCTCTGCCTACCGTGTCCAAAGGTTGCTGTCTGTTACAGTGAGACCACAAACCATATTAACCTGGGGTATTCACGAGTTCGCATGCCACTCTCCGTAGTGTTGTAGCATTGGGTGCCCAGAAACTGCATGGTGTGTAAATGCGCACTTGAATACCTTTTCTGACTTAGCTTGTAGATCATGGTACGGTTACCTGGGTGTAGCCGATGAGAATCGCCTGATAGCGAGAGATTTTGCAGTGTGATGGGGACCACCAGTGCGGTCCAGTAAAGCGGTCTGCCAACCAAATGGATAAATTATCAGCTACCGTACCACTGCAATCTGATCCGATACTTCGACACCCTCCATCCCAATACCTCTACACCTCGGCTGATATGCCGCTTACTGCGGCCATTGCAGCTGTCAATCCAGGCGATGCAGCTACTACCAGATTTTGTTCTCTGCGTCGACAATGATCTCTACTGGTTTTCAGCTTCCAGTGGTCTTCGCACCCTTCCTGTACTGCTTTATCCCCTATGAGAGGATGTTCCTCGTCGGAGTGGAGCTTTACCAATATACTTAGCGATCGGAACGGTGCTTTTTTATTCTCTCCTGCCCTGTTGAGGCAGCCATATGGTTCATCCTTAACGGTTCTACTTCCAGGATCGCAAGGCAAGCATGTTAGTTAGACGTTTCATCAGATACCCCAATTACGATAAAAAAATTTCTAGGGAGACAAACAACTGGATCCCCCACTTTTCTGGCAACTTTTTTTGCGTTCAGTCCTCTACTCTTTGACAACTTCATTCACGAGCCACTGATTCGTACTCGTCAAAGTTTCTGAGCACTTCTCGAACGTGGTAAACCTCGAAACACCGTTCCCCATGCTCGCAGAGAGCTCAGAGAATCCATCCAGTTGTTTTCTTTGGCTTAGACGAAGACCAAGCTGTGTAGAATGATTTTTTTTTGAAAGTCTAAGCGTCTAAGTCTGCCTCGGCAACAGCCACCTTCTTCAGGTTTCCTTTGCATAGGAAATTCGTTAATTCAGTTTATTCTGTACTTTGAAAAAACCACCGCTGTACGGTGCAGAGATTCGCCGCCAACTTCTTTTGTTGGGGTTCGCCTCGCAATTATACTTGAACTGTTGTCAGACCTTTTTAAAGCGTCTACCGAAGGCTTGTTAACACGCGCATATCGCTAGCGATCTGCTTCGTCTCAGTCTGTCATCTACACCCAGCAGGCCGCCATGTATATGGGCCTAACGCATGCATGTACCGTAGCATTAATGCGTCTTTGCTGACTCAGCCTAGTCCAATAAAAACTTCTCGTCTGAGGAGGAAGAAGACTTGCCGAGCACCGGATCAATTTGTTTATTGTTCTGAGCTTTCGAACTCTTACAGGAGTTCATCTTTAGAGATGACCAGTCTGATCCGCTTTCTGGTTCTGCGCCGCCCCTTCCACGAGTCATAGCCCCCCCCCCCCCCTTATGCACTTAACTCAATTGTGATACCGAGCTCGTAAGAGCGTACGACGGTGTCGGGATTTTAGAAAATCGATGGAAAGGCCCGCCAATTTGTGGACGCCTTTGAAGGGTCGACCTATCTGCTTGCATCGGCGATTGGTGCGGCCCCAGCTACTGTTAGCCGGTCCCCAGGGAGTAAAGAATTGTGATGGTGTGTGATCGCCGTCCAGCCTGTCAACCTGTTGATCTCACACAGCTAGTTCAGTGTGGGAAGACCTGCATTGCCTTACAGCACTGAGGCACCAGGGCAGTGAGCATTATGTCTGTTTCACGACCGCCTTAACTTCACCTAATCAACTCTGTCTCTTGTGTGTTAAGTAGGTCGCCCGGGAAACAGCGGACCGGCATGTTGGCCAGCTTCAGGTCCCAGGCCACATCACCATCGCAGCAGCAGCCGGGATCTCTCAAGAAGGCTTTCGATTCCTCGCCAAGCATTGATTCAATGTTCACGAACGCTTGTCAGCGGCCGACCTCCCCCAATGCTTCCGAGGTGAATAGTCTTCTAGGTGCGTACTTCCTTGTGTCTGTTATCTTTCTCTTGAAGTATGCTTACCCCTTCTTCCCATCGGTTTCAGGCCATAAACAGTGGTAGTCTCCCTTTAATTTCTCTCCCCCTTCCTCCTCAAACCCTACGCCCCCTTCCCTCATTCTCATTCGCACCACTCATATCATCCTTTATTTTCGCACTTTAGGTGAACCGCACAGTCCCCCGATGTCGACCAATTTGCCCTATATGAATCGACCGCCGCCGAGTTATCTTTCGGATTCGGTCCGCAGTCTGATGGGCAGCTCTTCTAGTCTGGAAAGTCGACCCTTCAACTCTCGAGGGCTCCTACCGTCGTCTTCGTCTGTAGCGTCGGTTGGGGCTGGCGGGCCCTGTGCCCCGCCTGCCATTCCCAACGGCAGCGTCAACGTCAACCCCTATTCTAGCCTCTCCCCCAGCTTGAGTGGGGTAGCCTTCAATTTGGATGAACTGGTCGCCTCGATAAACAAGCTCGTGACAGAATCCAAGGCCCAGACAAAGGCGATAAGCACGCTAATGAGTGAGTCGTGTCTTTATTATTTAAACGTGTAGCGTCTCAGCAATGCTTGTTCTCAGAGCATTACAATTATCAGGCCAAATCCCAAATTGTAGACAGAAATCCCCAGAATGTGGGTTTTATTATGTACAGAATCGTGAGTTGTTGTTTCAGGTAGCAGTGAATAGTCATTTGGACGAGTGCAAACCTTTGCAAGCTAGCTGTACTGCCTCCTTTTTTAGTAACTTTTTATTCATCGTACACGTGGTTGGAACCGGGCGCTATGTATGACGCGCGTAGACGGGTTGTTTTGCTTTGGCATCCACTGTGTCAACCTTCAGTCCTATTTTTGAATCTATCCAGCCGTCAGGCCTAGGTGTGTTTGATGGAGTGTGGTAGCTGCAGTAAGAGTCTGCCTTACTAGTCCACGCGCAAGTCTGTGCTGCGACCACCCCATGGGACATGCACCTGTGATGGTCGTATTGTCAGGTAAACTGCACCGCCATTCATGCAAACTCGGTAGATTTGAGCGTCTTCCTTGCGGAAGTCCGAAGGAAACATGAATGAGAAAGTGATATATCTCCAGTTGGAAGAAGGCAAAGCCGGTTCTGATCGTAAGAGTCTTTATTCCGGCTAACACAGAGAAAGCGGAAGGAAGAATCAGTGTGTCCAGTACAGCTTTTTATAAGGCGCTGGTCCTTCTAGACTGTTCCTGGCTTATTGGACGAGAGGGGTAGTTCGGGCGTGGTTTCCCACGCTGCGGGACGCCTGGAAAATTGCAGTGCATGCGGGGGCGGGCGTCACGTGTGCTCACGACGCACGCGGCCGGTCTGCCGGCATGGCTTATCTGGGGCGCACTGCCAGCTCTGAGCCCTGAGTGCGTCACCGTTCGCGTCTCCATAACAGAAAGTAATTTTATTGTTGTGTTAAGTGCACGCGCATGCACTGTGGTGAGGACGTATCACTGGCCCTGATCATACTGCCGCATTGGGAGTTATTAGCCTACAAAGTAAGTCTCGACTTAGTATCTCTGACGGAACCATGGTGCGCCTTCTGGAAGTCGCCGCGTGCTTGAACCCGTTGAAGTTCGTAGTGGATATTGTCGAAATCGATGGTCGAACTATCGTCAGGTTGTATCTACCCACAGTATGCACCTCGCTGAATGAACCACTAAACAAAAAGGTATATCCCACGCAACTGCTACTTCCTGCGCAGATCTCGTATTTTGTTGTGAGTTGATTTAACTAGCGATTGTGATCACACTTTATTTAGTCTCATCTTTGCCTCTGCTCGTTTCTCCCCTACCCAAGGGACCATTCTTTCGACCTGAGCATACTTGAACACAGACAGAATTGTCAGCATAATTTTCAATAAGGCTGCCTCTGCGTTTCAACTTTGTTGACTTCTCTTGACGTCTGGGCCAGGCTTTAGAAGAGGGCTTCCACAAAGCTTTTGAACGCGTGCCACATCAACGCCTTTTACATAAACTGGCGTGGCTGATAGAGTCTGCGACGCACAAATGGTTTCCTCATACAGTGGCCCTTAGGACGCTCTTACCTGTGTGTGATATCCGAACGTCATCAAATGCAGACTGGTGTGTGGTGTGAACTGGGAGCCAAGGCGTATGTGTATTTGGCCTCCTAACTGGGCCGCGCGGTAGATGCGCTGGACCAACTCGGGGCCAGATCAGGGTACGGTAGACGCTAATCGGGCCGCCAACTTTTAACAAATGCCGAACACGAGGGGAGGGCGTGGTGGCACGCACAGGGGCGACCTCGGCCGCGCCAGCCACCTGCGGTTTCTCTCGCCTCCGAAACCGAAAGTCACCGCATCTGCCTTCAGCTTGTTGAAGCTTGAGTGGATATTATCGAAATCGACGGTCGAACTGTCGTGTCTCTGTGTGTGTGGTCCGCATTATAGGACCTTGCCAGAAACTCGGCAGTTTGATTTTTCTTTCGACGGCATATAGTCGGGTCACCCCACTGAGGGCAATTCAGTGTTCGTGCAACGTGATAGTTCAAACACCGGTTTCGATTATGTTGACCGTACAGAGTGGTGCAGGGACGCGTGAATTAAGTTTAATTAATAATGCACTTTCGAAGCATCTACCACACTCCCTTACTCTCTCTCTCTCTTTTCTCACCAACCCGCGGCCGCTGTCCAGATAGACTCAAGAAGACCGGGGATGCGATTGGCCACAAGAGGCTGGCACGGTCGAAGCCATCCCTCTTGACCGGCTAGAATTTTATTGATTTTTATAGTGCTCTACCTTTCTTTTAGGCTTTCAGTCATAGTCGTCTATGCTCAAAAGCATTTTCTTGCACCTAAAGCGACTCTGCTTACAACGGCCAAATTGCCTTCCTCTGTCACGCCGCCGTGGGAATGAGTACCTTGCTTTCCATCACTTGCCATCACCATTTCCTTTTTTATTTTCTGTTGCACAGACAAGGTTCAAGAAAACAAGAATCAGCTCAACAAGGTGGTGAGTACGCAGAACACTCTGGTGCAGAAGTTAAACGAACTTTCGAGTCTGCAACAGGAGCGCGCCGTCGCTGCTGCTGCAACCGGCGCCACCATCTCCCAATTTGCAGTGCCGCCGCCGTCCTCTTCCTCTACCTCTTCGCTATCCGGAGTTGCCTCCCCTTCGACGCCGATGCTGAAGTCAGCTACCAGTGATGCCGGCGTTTCGCCCCAGTGGGCGAACCTCATGATTGAACAACGTACGTTTCTTGTCGTTCCATTGCTGATTAAATTTATTGTTGAGGTGGCGTTTGTATCATCCCCGTATCTTGTCCTTGGCCATTGTCACTCTTTTAACCGCTCCTGTCTCGGTTGTGTTAGGCTTTGTGCCGAAATGGTCGGCTATTCTGTCATCCCAAGCTCTTTCACCCGGTACTTTCGGCCTTAGTGGAAACAACAGAGGCCCCTTTGTTCGTGTGAGGTTGACGCTGGAGAATCCTAAGCGCGCGACGACTCACTTCGGTAAATGTAAGGTCATATCAGTCGTGGTCTGGAAGGCTGCCAACTGGCATGAGATAAATCAGCTCATCTCAGCACTGAGGGTCAGGCCTTAATGGCATTTTCGCCGAATTGAAATCCGAGCTCCTTCAAATATAGTTTGGTATCTCTGTAGTGGAGGACAAACTGGGTGTGTGTGTGTGTGTCGCGTGCGTACACAGGCCGACTGATCGTGTCAACCACTGCGCCCTAGCTCACCTCCGATCTTCTTAACTTTGCCTTCTGTTTTCGATCAAGGTGAGCGACGGAGGAAGGAGTGTGGTAGATACGGCGCTACTCTGCTTCACTACGCAGTCAACACTATGTGTATTTTTGTCTGTAGTGGCTGGCTAGCGGACTGAGAGTCGTGCCGCAATGGCTACTTCTTAATGTGGCCTCTATGACACTCACATTCCGTGAGCTCCGAGCTAGGTGTAGTGGCACACCTAGGGGGCCGTCTGGCCTCACCTGTGTCCTCTCCCGCCTCCGATTTTCTTGACTTGATCATGACACCGGGCCCAGGTTTGAGAGGTTGAAAAAGTCCAGACGATTTTGCCCAAATCTACGATCACTAAATGTAACCGTCCCCATGGTGAATATCGTCAGAAAAGACAGTAAAATTAACCTGTGCGTGGACCAGTTATAATTGCAAGTTGGTATAAATAACGAAGATTTCGGCGGGGGATCCTTGTTATATGTGGATGGACTGTGTCCTACTTGGGAAACAGTCGATGTCGAAGTAGTAAAATAAAGCATACCTACTTTTACGAATTAAGTAGGTTGTTATGCGAAAAGTAAGCCACACTAAGCCCGAAGCGTAACTGTCATCGTAATATGTAATCGTTGTCGGCGACACTCCAACTACACCGTTGCCATGCTTCACCTCCCCTATTCAAGCGACGGCGCGCGCCTCTTAAGTGCTCATTTTGCCTACTCAATTTTTTATGCATTTTAGTTCGTTCGCAAAAAACGGAGACCACGAAGCGATTGAACCAGCTGGAGAACTCCCTCAAAAACCTGATTAATACCCAGAAGGCTACGTCCACAGCGATCACTGCTGTTGCTGCCGCTGCTGCAACTCCGGCCGTCGCCGCTACCAGCAGTGAGGCGGACGCTAAACATACCAAAGTGCTCACGGAACAGATCCGCAACATTCTAAAGACCGAATTGCAAACCGTTTTTCGGGCAAGTACGTTCATTCGCTCAATTTCTCTCTCTTGTCCGCCCCCTTTTCTTAAACCTTCTTTGTGGTGTGCTGTCGTCGCAGCTGCCGTGTTCTAGGAGTGACAGCCTCCCGCTTGTCGGTGAATTCACCCATTCTGGTTCGTGTTTGGAGGTGTGGGGTGACTATGAGGACTGATATGATCACCGGGCTGTGATGACTCCTCCTTAGCCTGACCTCTATGATGATCGCACTCCGAGTCGCCCCTTTGTTGTTTTTTTCAAAACCTAGCCCATCGTCCGCTGCCCAGACCGTGTATGGCACGTGTAGACGCGCTAGTTTGTTCTGTCAGCCACGGTGCCCAATCTCGCCTCTGGTCTTTTTATTTTTTTGACACCGGACCTAGCCGGCTGGTGTAGGAGAGAAAAAAAAAGAAAGTTGCAGTTGCGATTAATATTCACTAAGCCCTAATATGTTCCTTTTCATTGGCTGCTGAATTGCCCGATTGAGGACCTGTTGCATAACCTGTTACTGATCCATAGTATACCTTGGCCTGTGATGCAGATGCACTAGTTTGAAACGGCGTCAGACTGTCTTGCGGCGCGCTTACTCAGTTTCCACGAGCCCATGGCTACTGTCGTACATCACTGGCACGCCCAAAGGTTGCCCTTCGCGCCCGTGAGGGCCATCTCGCTTAATCTACACCTGGATTATAGCCTCGTACTTTCAGCTGGTGAATAAGGGGGGGAGTGGGGGTAAGAGTGTGACCGACAGCAGAGAATCAATCCTCATCACACACCAAAGCATTCCTCACAACGTTTAATCGAGCACGTCTAGCCCACTCATGGTCTGCGAGAGGGAGCCTGTCAACATGACTCAGTCCTTACTTTGACTTTATGTCAAAACCGTACGGGTGTGAGATCCGCGCCGTCCTTACGTCCTGTGGGAACCAATTCGTATCTGTGTGTAGATGTGCTGTTTAGCTTTGTCGCTCAGCCTCAGAACCCACCGCTGTTTTTCTTAACTTTGGCTGAATGTCCACGAGGTGCTCGCGGATAATTCACTCCTCCGCCCACCAGGATGTAGAATCAGGCTGACTGTAGCCTGTATGGCATTCTCATTCGTGTGAAATTGGAGCACACCTTTCTTTGCAGCCAGTGACGTGTTTGGCCGTATCTAGGAGCTCCCCCTTTCATGTCATCTTCGGTACTCTCCGGATGCAGCTGAGGTGAAAACAACCTAGATTTCTTGTTTGACAGTTCACGTTTTTGCCTACACGAATGCCTTGTCAGGACAACGGCCGCGGACCTTTTTTGTAATGACTGATGTCTCCATGACCGTAATTGGGGTGCTGTAGCGCTGGTAGTTCAACCATCGATTTCGATTAAACCCACCATGTGCACCAAACAAGTTGGTGCAGGGAGACTGACTGCAGACAGGGAGTTGATTTAAATGAATACAGACGCGCAACCGTCTACAACATATATAGTGTAAAAAGTTCCTTGTCTCTTATTAACGTTCTTTTATAGTACAACACACACAAACACGAAGGTTTTGTCCGTAGCGTTTAATGGCATAGGAAATTTCTTGGATACCAAGAAACGTTGGATTTAGCCCAATTGCGTCCCCTTTTTTTTCTTTGATTCACTCATCTGAACTGAGCTCTTCTAGTAAACAACATTTTACGCCTCAAGCCTATTAAATGAATAAAATAGACAACCTCAAATGTGTGTTAAACCACGCATTCAAATTCCGATCTTCACATTTCATGAGAAAGCCAATCTGTTTTAGTGGTGCGATACGTATATATTGAAATCATGGAGTAAAATTCAGGGCTGACTGAAAATTCCTGCAGTGAGGGTCGTCTTCTATCGGAACTTAAGCAATCCATCTGCCGTTTGAACACGGCAACGGTATGTGATATCACAATTTCGCTTGGGAGGGAGTTCCATGGCCGAACCACCCGCTGACTGAACGAAAACTTGCGTGGATCTAGGTGTGTACATCCACGTGTGACCTTATGCGAATGGTCACGCAGGTTAGTCATATTTGTAAACTCAAAAAAATCTTTGAATTTCAGTGATTTCAGTGGATAGTACAAAATGTCCATAGCAGGTCACACCTCATTTGTCTATACGATATACGGAAACAAATAAGGCTTAATAAGTCTTTCAGCTTAAGTCAGAGTCCTAAGACCGTCCACCAGTTTGTTGCTGCCATCGCTGCACCTGCTCGATGGCTTCGCTGGCCTTCTTCCTCCACGGCATCCATGCTGGCGTTTCGTCTTCCAAATGCGGTCTACGAAAGGGTTTAAGATCCGCACAAACCTCTCGAGTGGTAATACTGTGAAAGTACGCGTGAGTCGGTGCATGATGCTCGTCACCTTTTGAACGGCCTTTTTAGAATTTTCAGAGTGCAGTAGGTTTGAGGCTGTTCAAATGCCTTGATCTTTGTGTGTTTCCACTGCTTTTGGCGGAGTCCCGTTCGTACAGTATGGAGCCACTTCCTAGACTACACAGCCAGTTTATCGAGGTTTTCTTGTAATTTCTGCGCATCGCCAGCAGAACTAGCGCTTGCATTTGCCCTCATTCTTAATTGCTCTGAAGTGGGTTTTTCCTGCTTCTGTTAACAATATTCAGTGATTGCGAAGCGGGAACCTTCCTCCTCCCTCGAATGCTCTCTTCAGTTGCGCTTACTTTTTACGTTGTTTTAGTTGACAACAGTTCGCTGTGCGTGTCCACTTCTTTTGGTTATAAATCGTCTCTCGCCACGATCCAGTTGTCGTTAGTCGTCAGACAGACCATTCCGTGTATTCAACAATGTCCCGTTTACAGAATCCAGTTTTGTGGAGTCAACAACTCTATTATCTTCGTGAAAAAGTTGTTAAAACTGTATGTTTTTGAGGGAGTCGATTTCCATTCATTACTAATTATACAGCACCCTCGGGCTACACCCGTGGCTTTGCGTCAGGCGGTTGAGTCATATGGCTATGGGTTCGTCATCGTCAACATTCTATTCCGGGGTCCTGGTGTAAAGGTGACAGAGGCATTCCATGACTGCCTGTGATGACCTGCCTAAACTTCCTGCATCCCTGCAGGCATTAGAACCAGCTTACCTTGCGGTGGAGTGCCTCTTGTAGGATCTTGGGTTCCCTATGGGGATTCTATGTTTCTCCCTCCTGTTCTATTAATTTAGGCCTACCCCGTTTTCATCCCTTTATGCTGAGGAGTTTGTTGTGCTCTCCCGGCGTCCTGTATCTCAGCCTTTATTCTCCTCTTCAGATACACCCAAGATGGTGGAACCCCTGCGACAGAGTGCGATACGCACTATTGAGGATGCAGTTCGAAATCTACCCTCCGTGCTTGCCGATCAAATGATGCGTGTTTTGAACGACCCGGTGCGTCTGCATTCCCCTTGTTTGCTTGTTACTCATTCTGTGTGTCGTGGTCATTTTTGAAAAACAAAGACGACGAAATGGGCAGGATTTAATTACTTCCTGCAGTTTCATGGCATCCGATCCTACTGCCATTGGGCGAGATAAACTGGTCAATCGAACGCCGACCTAGAAGGATAAACGTGATAGGTCAATAAAAGCATGCAATGTTGTTCTAACTAATGAGTGGACATTGTGGGGGGCACTTGGAAGGGAGTTGTCTAGGTCAACAAGAATTCGTCAAGTGTGCTAAAGTTCGCATAGCGTGGAACTTTCCAGTCAAGTGGCAATTATTTCCGTCATCATTTATCATCAACGTTGATCTGAAATGCGGAGGGGGGACATGACGAGAGGGAGGTAAGTTGTCGAAGCGGGTGTGTTCATAAACCTTTACCGTGACAGCGCCAGATGGATCACGTGATCGAACTGTCTGCGGCTTCTGCGAAGCACAGGAGACACCCAGCCGGCACTCAGATTATGATTTTAAATGCAGTCCTTGGCTCATACATTTTGTCGGAGTTCACCAAATGTTTCCCATCGGCGCCTCCTTTTCAGCCCGCCGTAGCCATTTCGGTATACCTTCAGCTGACAGAGTTACTTACTCTCTTTTTATGCACCCTATACGTTTGCATCTGCAACCATATGTAAACTGATAGATGCAATTTAATGTGACGCGCTTAGTCAAAATGTTTTTGTTCGGTTTAACTGCAATGGCATTGTAGCTTTTATAAACGACAATCACGATGTGGCGTACGTCCGTTCAATGGTATATCGACGCTGCTGTGTTCACCCTTGGGAGGGAGATAGGTGGGTGCTGACCGACTTCGATGTCGATGCTTGTAAAGGATTGTCTCCGGCTACCCATTTCAAACCCAAAAAACATGCTTCAGGAAACGTATTTCGTCATTGATCACATCTGAGCATTCTAGAGCCCCGCCAGCAGCTACACAGCCGCAAATATCTTAGGCAGATTAATATTGCCGGTACTGTCAATATTCATGGCAAGACGGCGAACTCGTGGCTCAGTGGTTAGGGTATTAGACTTCTGCTCAACAGATTCCGGGTTCGAGCTTCGGCTGGTGCACCACCTCAAGTTGAAGCATGACCGTCTGATGATGGTTTAGGAAACAGAAAGACCCATTCCAGTCAAATGTGTCTTTGCCGGAACTGCTAATATGCTGGCTAAAAATCAAAACCTCGTTTTTCCCTAAGGTTGAACAAAACTAGGAAAGTATATGTACTGTGCTTTCCGGATGGTTTTTCTATAGATGGATTTCTGGATGGAACCGTCTGTTCGCCGAAGTACAAGGACTTCTAAGAATGGCTGCATGTTCTTCTTCTTTTCATATTAGATTTTAAATCTGATCTTTATGTGTGTTTTTTCATAACCTCGAGTTTTTATCACCCCTTAATTGGGCTATGGACTGTAGCATAGATGGCTTTACTATCTCGCTTATAGCATACAGCTCACTTAAAGTTTTGGCCTGTATTGCGCTCGCCGATGGAACTGAAAATTCGATTCCCAGGTAGTAAGTCAGCGGGAGAAAGAGCTTTTATTTGGTATCTGACGTTTCGGAAAGTTGTCTCGTAGTAAGGGACCAAGTAAACACTGGCGCCCCAGTTACATACAGGGTCAACACGGAAACCGATAGCGGGACACAAGCAGCAGCTCAGTCGCGATGGACAAACTACGCACGCGGAAGAAAAAAGCGGCATCTAGCGAGATGGATATGCAAGACAAATATCCGAAACGTCAGGTACCAGCTAGGCCTCCCCCGGTAAACACTCTTTCTACTTATGAAAATGTTCGCTAAGATTGGCCCTAACTGACTGCCCATAGCTGCACTGTCAGTGCAACTGCCCATGGACCAAAAATGAATGTTCTTAGTACATATTTATTGTAGTAACCAGAGTTGTGCTGCCTTCAAACAGGTTTCATCCACGGGCTCATCGATTAAGCCATTGATTTCCTTCAATGACACTTTTGTAAACAAGCATCGCACGTCAAGCGGTAGCAATTGCGTATTCATTCAATACCGCACATTACGTTGCCCTGGCCTTGTTCAGATTTATTCCAGATAAAACAGTGTTGCAATTGTTATATTTTGATACCACTCTCTGTCACCCTCCCTCTCTATCCACGTCTCTGTTTTATCTCAACAGAAGTTTGCGCAATACCTAGCTGGTCACATCAACTGTGCCGTTGCGCCAAGTCTCTCCACGGCCTATCGTGAGGAACTGCGTGGGGTCCTTGTTCCCGCCTTCAATAACGGCATTCAACTGCTCCTCAAGGACCTAGATGTCATCCTTAAAACTGGCCTCCAACAACGTGAGCTGGCTTTAAATAAAAGATAGCTGAAACATGCCTAAAAGTATCCAGGTCTGGACTTATCTTTGATTTGACCATTTTTCTGGGTAATTAGTTTTGAAGGGCTTGGTTCACCTGGCTTGTCGCAACACTTTTTTTATAACTTTTGGTGTTGGAAGCATTGAAAATTGCTCCCTAATTGTCTCCACTACATTAGGTTTGTGACTTATGCAACAAGTATTACAGTTCAAATCATCTCAACTGCCCAGAACCTAACTAAGATAGTACTGAAACTCCTGGCAGCGGCTCGACGGCGAAAGAGTCACATCGTTCTACGTACATCAGCAACTACTTAATGTTCAGAGTTGATAGGTTCCGCAGTACGTGCCCATCAAAATCTTTAGGAAATGGTGGAGAGGCGCTCACCGTTCGTACTACTGGATACAATAGTTACGATTATGCCCCTGGGGCCCTGCCTGCAGCCGCATAGGAGCTTGTAATATAGACAGATGAACGTTGCCAACAAAGACCAAGAAGACAGGAATGGCCTTGTTCTGGTTTATAAGCCATCCTCAGCCAGCCATACCTAACCCCAGATAGTGCACAACCCGCGACTTGTTGGGTTGAAGTTCAATGCTCTAACTATTGAGCCAAAACATGAAGTGTGAGTCTCCTAACCGATTGAAAACCGTCAAGACAGCGAGCCGGTGGCGCAGTGATTAGAAGCTTGGACTTCTAACCAGCAGTTCACTGGTTCGAGCCTCAGGGGCTGTGAATGGCTGATGCCAGCTAATAAGCCAAAAATGACCATTCCAGCCTCCCTTGTCTTTGTCGGTTATTAGCTTGACCCACTTGTGAAAACTCGGCGGCCTCGGTAGGTCAAATGAAGTATGCAACCCTATCAAAACCCTTTACTTAGTGGTCGATACTGTTATTATGTTTATACTAATAGTCGCTGTGTAGTTGCTGGTCGGACTATAAAGTTGACTCCAAGGCAGAACGCGAAGAGTGAGTCCCGTAACCGATGGGTGAGCGCCAATCAAGCAGTATATGTGTATGTGCCTAATCCTTGCTCCCTTCACGCCTTTTTAACCTTGAATCAATCTGCAAAACTATAGCGCGTGCAATTCGCTATTTACTCTATAATTATTAGACACGTATGCGTACCTTACACAACCAATCCTACTACCCTGTTTTGCAGATCTGCAAGTTGTGCACGCCAGGATACATGACGGAACCATGGCTTCCAAGGAGAAGATAGATATGATGACCAAGTCTTTGGAGGATACTCTTAACCGTATCTCCACGGAATTGTCTGTATGTCCTTTTTTTCTCCTTCGTCTTTTTGCTGTCTCATCGGCAGTGATAATAATGGGTTTGTTAACTTCACCAGCTATATTAGGATTTGCTTGTGAAATATTTTGATGCCGAGTTCTTTCCTGCCCTTTGGCGCGTCTTATCTACAGTAGGGCGAAAAAGATTGATAATCTGTCGCAAGCTGGCATTAGCGTATGCACAAAAACCTTACTAATACAGTTGACCCAACTGTAAAAAATTCGCAGCCTCAGTGTGAGTCGAACCCACACCGCAGGACAGGCTTTTGTGTAGCCAGCGCTCTACCTATGAGCTACGAGGCTCTCCATGAACCGTGAATTTCATCCCATTTAGATCGATTTACCCGCCCAACCTACTATTCTTATGGATTTTTTGTCTGGGTATTCAGCTTACTGTATTTGTAAGGGTGGATTCCATAATAGCAGTATGTTAGGCTGTAAATCGACACAAGCGTGATTAACTTCACGGATCACGGTGAGTCTTGTAACTTAACGGTGGAGCGTTGGTTGCGCAAAAGCTTTCCCTGCTGCGTGTGTTCGACTCACACCGAGGCCGCGAATTTTACACAATTGGTTTTACTGAATTATTCAAATCTGCAAAACCTTCCTAATAACCTTACTAACAATCAGCAGCCTTCATAAAAGGCTTTCTCTGAATTAAATGCACTTACTACATCAAAATAAAGTGCCCAGATCTGTGCTGAACTACCGAGCCCAATTTCGTCATAACTTTCACAGTAATATCCGACCATGCTGTACGTATCTGAATATTTTGTTGACACTGAGTGGATACAGCCGCCAACCGAACCATCTTCCGAATTGTGGGGTGGATCTAGTTTTCTTCCTTTTCGTCCTCATAGGAGCTAACAATACGTGTGTAACGGTTTCCTTAAAACTTCTGTGACATGAGTTGTTCGGCGGCTTTGGTCATGTCAATCACTGTGCCTATTCTACTTCCAAGTTAACCAATAAGCTCGAACGGACCACACACGGAAACGGCTGTCATCCAGCAACCGTACGAAATGCACATGCTTCTTAGTTATCACTGCACACTGAAAGCTGTCGCCCGGAAGTCTGCCAGTAGAAGACTCAAACTGTTTCTTTCTAGCATTTTATTTTTTTGCGAAGTCCTATATTCAATCCTTGAAGACGGCTTTTTATGGAGTTATAGATTAAGTTATGCACTACATTCTTAGGCACGAGATCCCGGCTTTTTCTATCACCGTCCTGGCGCCAGTCTCCAATCGTGTGCACTGCCTTGTCTAGTCTTGCGGCATTTGTCATATGTTCAAGTTCAGTTCGGTAAACAAATTTACCTGCAAGTCGGAATAGCACCGGCTCGGGCCTTGGCGCCTGCAACCAACGCTTGGGAGGTAAATACTTACTCCCATTGAAGGCCCCATCGATGAGCATTTACTCTTCCAGCTGCTTCTGTACATTGGTTGAACCAGAAGGTGTCTGAAGAGGAGGATACTTGAACACATACCGGCCTCACTACATCAGGATAAAACTAGAACGATCTCGATTTCTATTCTCGCGCCCACCTTGTAGATAAAAATCACTGATTTAACCCTAATGAAGCCTTTCTGGGTGTCTACCGGACACCAGCCAACTTCTCTAAGGCGTCTACACCAACGGGTGCTAGCAACAGCCGAGGTAGTGGCTATACGACTAGCGAATCCAGTGCTGTGTTGTCAGAAGACTCATCGCTTCTGTGGACGACGCCGGGAGGCGATGACATGTCGCCCCCACCCCCTATTGACAGTTGTTCACTCCGTGCATGCGACAGTGATTTTTTACTCTGTGTACTCGGACCAAACAAACAAACAGTCTCCTAATTTACCCCCTCTCCCAGCACAGTAACCTCTACATGGTAATCCCACTGTGCGAGCGGCGCAAAAACGAGGAGTTTTCATCATAAGACATTTATTAACCCAACCTGTCCAACTTCACTATTTTCATTATCGATGCAACTGTACTGACCCCGTGATGAATTTCCGTGAGCATATTTTTGCCAAATAGAGTGTTCACTTTAAACATGGGAATATTTACAGAACTTGTCTTACGTTACGTTTTATTTTTTAATAATTTGCCCTGTCTACCGCTACTTCTGCACTCTGCACAGACTCTTATCTCAAGGAAGCTAAAGGAGTGCACGTCAATTGCTACAGTGGCCACCGGCTCAACCCCACCTGTCCTGATGGATCAGCCCGGCTCAAATCGTCCAGATACCAGCCGGCAGCATAAACAGAGTCACAGTCACCTCGCAAAACCTACGTCAATGACTAATTTGGCGGCTGCCAATAACCCAACGCCAAGTCAGGCACCGGCTCTTCGCCAGAAACAGTCGCCGCCCCTCAGTTCCGACGTTAACGACGCATATGTGAGCGCCTTGGTTGCCATCCGAGCCGGTCAACTCACCAAGGCTCTGGAATTGGTGAGCATAGTTCGTAGCGTGCGCGACCATTTTGGTATTTTAGTTGGCAGAGTATTCTAACCGTCCTTTTGGGAGCCAGATCGTGTGTATGACACGCCTAGACGGGCCATTTAGCCTCGTCGGTCGTTGTTCCCGCACCGCATACCTTCGGTTGTCTGGACACTGTCTTTCAATCGGACCAAGGCGGATGGGGATAGGAGGGAGTACTGTAGATGCCTCGCGGGTCTGCCTTGCAGTGGACTCGCGCATGTCACTGGTTTTTACACCCATTCCGTGGCGCACGTAGTGGCCGTCGCCACCTGCCTGGTCGAACTGCCGTCTGCTCGCCGGTCTAGCTTATCTGTTTTTGTCCCCTGCGCGGTAGATGTGCTGGACCAACATGGGATGGTTTCAAATTTGAACATTCGTTCTCCTTAATAGGAGCTCCGGGCAGTTCTGGGATCCAAACAGAGGATTTCGGTATGCAAATAGGTGCTTATACATATCCAGTTATCTCTAATGAGGGGGGACTTTTAGAACAACAGTTCATACTCAGATCTGGAGGATTATTAAGGTCAGACTGTTATGGGAGGTCTGAAAATCCATAGTCTGTTGTAAAAATAAGCCCATTGTCGACGATTGCAACTGTGCTAGAAACCGAAAATTGTTCATTGATTGTCCCTTTGGTTTTGTAGATTGCTAGCGTTTTTTTTTCTTGACTGGCAACTGGTGGGAGCTGTTTTCTAAAGAATTTTATATACCACAGTAAGATCTGTCTGGCAGTGTTTTGGAACACCCTGTTAGAACTCCCTGGGTGGCTATCCCTCGGTAGCCCACTCAGGGTCACGAGTGTTATTATGTCAGTGAATAGATCCTCCTGCCCCCTAAACGGGCCGCGTGGTAGATGCGCTGAACCAAGACCGGGGCCATATCGGGGTACGACAGGCGTTATTCGGGGTCGCGCTCCTACAACAAACGTCAAGCATGAGGGGTGAGTGCTGGTGGCCGCGCCAGTTGCCTGTGCCTTTTCCCGCCTGTGGTCTTTCTACTTTTATCTTGACACTGGGCACCTTTGAGGGAGGGACAAGCGGGTGCGGTATATGCTCTGCAAGTCACTATTCCTGCACTTCCCTGCTGTGGAGCATGCGATGGACATCGTCGAAATCGGATCTCCATCTGCCAGTAGATCGTCTTAGTTTGTTGATCGTTGTTGTAGTAACGCAGCAGGGTATTTTCTCAGCCCTGCAGGCCTGATGCCTCACTGTGCTCGTTTTATTTTAGCAACGGTTGCTTTTAGCGTCAAAAATCATTATTTTGCTGATAAACGTAAACATGCTTGAGTCTGTAAGGTAGCATTTTATTTGCTTCAATTGGCTTGGGCGTACTTGTGGACCCGCACACATTTCTCCCCTAATGATTTTTTTGTGTTTTGGCAACAGGCTCTAACCACGACGAATCAGGATCTGCTGCTGCAGGTACTTCAGGAAATGCCGATGGTTCAACTCTTTCGCCAAAATATTGGCCAGGACCTCTTGCTCTCTCTCATCCACCAACTCACCTGTGGCAATCTTCGAGACAGACTGGAGCTCAAAGTTTCGTAAGTCGGCCCGCCCACTTTATCTTTTCCTCGATTCTGGTTTTCGTGCGTGTGTGTGTTTGCTATGTAGGCTTGATCCTCGTCCTCCCTATATGGACTGAGGGCCCACTGCCGTGGTTGGCACGCGTAGATGGTATGTTTAGTTTTCGCAACCACTGCGCTCCTGCCTATCCCCGGTCATCCTCGTCAGGTCTTTCTGGCTGGCTGGCTAGTAGCCCTTGTTGAACCAGGAGCCCCGCCGAGGAGGAGGAGGAGTCAGAGTTGCATGGTCGTGAGGGACTGCTCCGTCATCAAAACACAGATGGAGAGTAGGGGAGATAGATCCACCGTAGGGAGATTGGTGTAGCGGACCTCTGCCGCCATGAGGGCGGGTGAGAGCGCGACGAAGACGCGTCTGCTGTGGTTCCCTTAGGTCTTGCTATCAGCAGACGGTGAATACTGCGCAAGCGACCGCTGTCGACATCGTTGTTTGTGGCAGCGGTCGAACTGTCTTGTAGCAGTACCCAAAATACAGCATGACTGTTTACGGGCTTTTTGTAGTGGGGGTGATTTTCTTTGATTTTTTCTCTCATCACGAGTACTAAGGAAGTGGAAGTCCATGTAGCCTGGTAGCCTTTTCTAGTGAGCTTTTGGTGCAATCCTCGGTCCATTAAAAAGACTACTACCCCTTCTGCACAGCCTAAAACACTGCTTAGACTATTGACATCGGCCATTTCTGACTTATTAACCATTATCCGTCAGTCACACCTAACTCCAGGTTGTGCACCACCCGAGGCTTGAACCCGTGGCCTGTCGTTTTAACTTCCAGTGCTCTAAGTCATTTAGCCGCAGGCTCGTCGTTTCGCTAGTTTCGATCGGGAATATCCACATTTGTGAATAAAGGCTCGCTGGTCGCTAATGGAACTCTCTCGTCCGGTTCCGTCTTGCGTCTCATTCTTAAGTCCCGTCAGCAGCAGTAGCAGCAGCACAGTGGACAGTATTACCGTTTAGCTTCCTCGACTAATGTTGATATTCCCTATCGAAACCAGTGAACCGATGAGCATGTGGGGCAGTTTGTTAGAGCGTTGTACTCAGCAGGTCGCGGATTCGAGCCTCAGGTTGTGCGCTCTCCCGGACTGAATATGACCAGCTGCTGACGGCTCACTCGAAGGATAACCCTTAAGCAGTAGTCGTCAACTGTCTCCAGTTTTCTTTCATCCTACATGTGCGTAGCCCGACTGTTGCAGCTGTATGAAAGCATAGACCGAACGCCGCACGATACACGCAAACGTTCGTGGTATCTCGCATCGGGTCCATAGGCCTTTTACAAGGTTTGAGAAATCTTGAGGAGCTGAATCGATTCCGAAGACAATGTCGTCCTTACTCTGTGCATTCGGCTGCAATTGCGATCTGAAGTATTTGAAACTGCCTACTTCTTCAATTTTACAGCCCGGATTCTCGTGAAGTGTCTTCCCTTGGGTAGGGATGCAACACAGCGTTTATGGAGAAACCGACCGATTTAGCAACACAATTCACTCATGACACTGTAGACTGTAGATAACCAAAGGTTGGAGCTAGTAAGCCGATATCGTCGTCATAGTTGACATTAGTCAACCGGCATCCAGGCGCAAGCTCGAAGTAGAGTTGGTACTAATTACTTCTAGGTATAAGTCTGCCTATTTCTCCAGGTTGACTCCCATAAGTCTCTTGTTTAGGGGATGCAACATGAAAAGGCTTTGATATTCCCAGCGTTTATGGCCAAACCGACCAATTCAACCGTGACACCATAGACTAGTGGTAAAGCAATATCATCGGCTTAGTCGAAATTACTCAACCGGCGTCCAGGCGCAAGCACAACACCCTTCTGTCCACGTAGGGCCTTCCCGAGAATTCAGTCAATAGCGTAGTTGAATAGACTTGGTGACAGCGCACAGCCTTTCGAACGCCAGACCGAGTAGCAAACAGTTCTGAAAGCCTGTTTTGAACCGAAACCCCAGCAGTGGTGGGACGGTAGTATGTCCTGATCGTGGCCATGATTTTCAGCGGTGGCAGCTCCAGTCACAGAGCGACCCTATTCAATACTACTTTTAGGTCTGGTCTTGAATATGAAGAGGAGAGATTGGACGCCAGTGGGCAGAGCGTTGTGTTCCACACGGAATGATTGGAGAACAGGCTGGAGGGAGTTGGCGCCTGAAGGAGGCTAGGTACACATCCGGCGGCACGAGAGCAGGCGTCCCGAGATAGTCTGTTTCTATCCTTAAAATGATTGGTCGAGGTTGATAGCTGTGATTGGCCGGCAACCAGACTGGCAAGCGCGGGCGGGTGGGTGGACGCCGAAGCCAGTAGGGCCGCCGCAGCCCCGACCACAGTGATCAGTGTTTGTCAGGGTCAGCTGGCATTCGGTCAGAGTTCTACGATCCATCGTCCACGCTGTCATCAGCATAATATCAAGCAGTATTGACTGATGACTGTTTAAGCGTGGCAATGATTCTGGACCATAGAATGTTCTACTGCCTTCTTTCTATTTCGTTTCCTTCTCTGTGTCCGCCAGTTTCCTCCAAGATGCTCTCACTCACTTGAACATCAAAGATGAAACCGTGCAAAGTCACGGTGGCAACATCGTCGGTCTGCTGGTGACCAAACTTTCCTCTCTGATGGACACCACGCTGTCTCCAGCGGAAGATAACCGTGTTCAGGCGCTCTGTCGAACAGCTTTGGAGTTGTCAGCGAAGCTGCCGGCCTCCTTCGCAGGTACCGAAGCCAATTCTGATGTCATTCCGGGTCGGGGCGGCCCTCGCAGGCCGTAGTTTTAGGCCGAGTCTGTTACAGCCGCCGTCATTTTTAGGTCCTACCATCATGGCAGTCCCCTCTGCACCCACCTCTTAAAACCAGTCTTACTTGTCTACTTTTTCTACCCTCTTTGAATTCATTTTCTTTCATCTACGCCTTTTTAAATGTGCTTTTATCCCCGAGCATTCTTATTCTACTCTCTTTCTGACTGACTACATCTTTTTGAAAGTACCATCCGCCTGCCCGCCCGCTGGTTTCCCTATCTTCAAGTGTCCGTTTTCGGCCCACTTTTTGTACTCCACTGACCGGTTTATGCATCTTCCTGCTTAAAGATAGCTGCAAGGGGTTTGTTTCCTTCTTCCTATTGTAGAGGGGGAGGGTGGTGCTCCGTGTACAATTTGATCCGCATGCCGCTGCGTGATATTGTAATGTCATTGAACACATCTGAAGCCCTGTTCATGTTCACTCGCTGGTTCTCACGCGCCGTACGGCTAGGCATGGCAGATTGATGCCTCTCCGAAACGGTTGATAATAACACTCGAGGTGGACCAATCCCATGATCAGGGAGCCGTCAATTTTCCAACCATGTAGTTGTAGAGTTTCCGTGTAACTAATATACACCATCGCATAATCTTCCCTCCGGTGGGCACAGTACTACTGCCTGTTGGGCTGCCTCTGGTCTGTTTGGTGTGTCCACAGACAATGGTCAATAGAACCTTATTTGGTGGTTGCCACCTGCGTAATAAGCAGATGTAAACAGTAGGCGACTGCAAGCTAATAGCCGGGCCGAGCCATAAGTCGGTCACCTAGGAAACGCAAGAGTCTGTACGATATCTTTCTGGACTCCCGGGTGGCTGAAAACAGGAGCTTGACGGGGCAGTACCCTCTAAGGCAACCTCGGCAAAGTATATGATCCCGTTTCCGTGTTACCACGACCAGTTCGGTTGACAAATTTGCAACATGTCAGTAGGGGTCTTTGATTCGAGCAGATTCTGTGTGTACGAGTCCGGTGTGCTCAGCGATGGGCCGGCATTTGTGCAGTGGCGAATTTCAGTATGTGACTTACCCCATGTAGTGCTGAAATTTACAGGAGATTGCCTTTCACTCCCAACCCGGAACCACGGAACGAAGCAAAGTAATAATGAACGATTCTAAGTGAAGTGAAAGAAAATATTAAAGGGAGTATTACATTGTTCAGTAGAACCGACTTTCTCCAAAAAACAGAAAAATCTGGGAAGATGAAGAATCGTTGTAACGGAGTAAACTGGTGCTCTTAGCATACAAAAAGACTCTTCGGGTTGTTACTACTTTTTGCCAGTAACTGGCATTTTTCGGAGAAAAAAGGGAATGTAGCTTATTAAATTATAAAAGTGAGGGACGATTAAGGGTGACACAAGCGTACGGTGTTGTCAATCTCACTTCGGCGTTATAAAACTGGTATTCTGTACCAAACAATTTTGGGTCAGCGGACAGTTGACCAAAGTCAGCTGAAGGATTAACTGATTGCAGCATCAGTACCGTTCCTCTCAGGATGATGCCTGACACAGGACTCAGACCCACGCACGCCACCAGAGTCGAAGAGAACCTTCACCGACTGAGCACCCAAAATTTCATGAAAGATGTTTCAAATGCAGAAAACTAGTGATAGCCCTCTCATAACTGATAGCTTTGCTGAATGTTGTTACTTCGTGCCCATTTTCGTGTGATCAGTTGGTTGGGGCACAATTATACAAGATCGAGATCGGTATATTCGTGTCTGGGTGCATAGCTTATGAAACTGACGCAGCAAATGATTTCGGCAATAAGTGTTGCTAAAAAATAGTAAGTGCTACTTTAAGAGTGAGACTTTGTTTCGCAGGTGCTAGGACTACAAGGCTCGACTAGTGCCTTAGTAGGCATTACTATTCTCATCAAGCATCCTCTTAAAGACTTGAACAGAAATGGACATAATGAGATCCAAGGCAACGCATTCCAAGTTTCGATCACTCTGCAAAAGAGGAGCTTTTGTGTGTCCAGCCTGATTCCAGTCACACGTAGTTTAAAGGGATGATCTCTCAATTTCGAATTTGCTACTAACGGAAAAAGATCATCAAGTAGAAGGCAACAGTCCTGAGGGCGCATGATACGGGGTGTTTTTAGTAGGTCACTTCGTAATTGTCCGTAACTCAAAGAAAATAGATTAAGATTAGATAAGAATGTTCCGAAGGGTAATGAGCCCTATCTGGTCACGAGTTTAGTTGCACTCCTTTGAAGTTTTGCAAGGATTTTGGGGGTATTCTGCACTTCCTGGTCTCCAGACTTTGATAGCTAAATCCAATTGTGGCTGCACAAAGGTTCCAAGAACTTAGACGAAACAGTATTCAGCAAAGACCGAGAAAGGCTGTTTGACAAGGTACGGAACTGACATCGCAGAATTGCGGCAGTGCGGTGAGAGCTTAAGCGAGGTCTTGATCCACATTCCCAAGTCCTTTCACGCGTCCGCTTCTGGTATTGGCGTACCATTCGGGCAGTTTACCATGAGATTCTGGGTACTGGGTAGGCCAACTCGTAGGATGTTAATTGCCCAAATCCAGTCCTTCGGCCATTGTTGAAGTCGAGTGAGGTTCGCCCGCAAATTTTCTTCGGCAGCTGTATTTTTGATGACGCTCCATAGTTTAATGCCATCGGCAAACATACTATCATCACAAGGCAGTGCACGGAGGCAGTCGATGAAGTACATCATGAACAGTTTAGGTGTAGAAGTCGTTGCCTTCCGATGTTTGGCCTTCCTGTCGTGACTTCAATCTGTCTGGACCGCCAACATACGGTCCAACAACTGTGTCAAACAACACGTCCAACCAATAACAGGCTGACCTAGCCAATTAACCCGCTCTCTCTGTCTCCTGGCCTGACTACTCTCAAACAGTCACTTGGGATCCGGTCAATCTTCTGAACGGACTTCTCTCCTGCACTTAGCAGCCATGGTCTGAAGATCGCAGTTGCTGGGTTTAACTCACTTAACCCCCTGCGATATTGGTGACATTCCGGCGGCGATGAACACTCAACTTCTGCTGTGGCCTGCCGTTCCTGCGTTGTTGCTGACTTTTCGACTAACCCAGCGTATTTGGTTATTTTCCTGCGCATTTGGCAATTTACGGACTTGTCCCTACGTATTTGGTGATTGGCATTCGCGACTTACTGCCGATAGCCCATTCAGCACAGGCCATGGTTACTTCCCAATCCAACAGAGATGTCCCCTTATGAGTGCCAGCACCAAGATCACCTTCCCAAGCTCCAACCTTCCTTCTACTGCCAACGATTCTTCTGGTTCTACTCATAATGATACGGCATACTGATTTGCTGTTGACGTTTAACCGGACAAGCGGCTTTCTTCAGCCGCCCCTGCATCCTGGCTCATTCCAGCCACAGCTGCCCACGCTGTTCTGCAACTTCAACTTGGTACGTTTCTCTCTCACTTACCTTAAGTATGCTTCCTCCACTCGGATTCTTTCAGTATCCCCGTTACGGTCTCAAGGGGGAGAACTTGTAGTGGGTGTTAACCTTCCGATGTCTGGCCTTCATGTCGTGACTTCAATCTGTCTGGACCCCCCACACTCTTGTAGTGGCCCTAGCAGTCACTTGGAACCCAAGATCTGATGGACAGCGCCTTTGCCCTGCGCGCTAATGCAGCCTACGGCCAGGTGCTTAATCTCGGCACCCCCTGTCCGTTCTCGCTCAATGGTTTGAGCCACTTACGAACACACTTAGTCTCGCCTTGCCAATGCAACCGATCACAAGCCGACCTTGCCATTGAACGCGCTCTGTCTCTGGCCTGATGCCTGTGATGACTGCGGTGAGAGGACTTGGGATTACGCCTAGCAGAGACGCGGTCGCGCTGATGCTGCCTCTCCAACTGGCCTCACGGTCGGACGCCCTGCAAGACCTATTGGCAACCTTCCCTCTATCCCTTCTGTAAGCAATACACTGTTCCGTTTACTCTGCCTTCCCAAGACTTCTCCTTTATCCTTAGGAACGGGACCTCGAAGATTGTAGGTGTTTGGGTTAACCTCCTTAGCCTTAACTCCTATACACTTTCCAACAACTGTGTCAAGCAACACGTTGTCCAACCAATCACAGGCTGGCCTAGTCAATCAACCCGCTCTCTCTGTCTACTGCCCTAACGGATCTCAAACGCTCATTTGGGACCCGGTCAACCAACTGAGTGGACGTGTCCTCCCAAGTCAGACTTCCTCCATCTGTTCTCCTTTCCCTTGTATACACAATATACTGTGAGAGCCTATCTCACTGACTCATGCCGGCTTTATTGTCAAGCCACGAATGTGCAGTGGCTACTCGCGCCAGCTAAACTCCTACGCACTCTGTCTGCCTTTGTTTGCCGCGCACTTGGCAACCATCGCGCGAGACAGGGACCCCCCACTGGTGTCTGTCCTTGGCGTTCACTAATCACCATCAAGGCCATCAGACAGACAAAAGTCCTCTGCAACTGACGTTGGAGTTACTCAGCCCACCGCCTCGGCTCGAGACGGATGCGACGCTGCAGTGCTATCTTACGGTGCTGATGGTCGAACTCAACGCTAGGCCGAGACTACCACCTTTTACTCTCTATTCTTCTACTTATTCTGTGCAGAATAAAACATTCTCCTACTCTGCTTCTCCAAGACTTCTCTATCATCTGCTAAGGAACCGAGCCTGGAAAATCACAATCATTAAGGTTAAACCTTTTTAATCTTAACTCCTTTTGCGATAATACTCTTTCATCTTCACTGGCCTTTGCTGACTCCTCTTCAGTACTAATTAGCCATGGTCTGAAGCTCGCAGTTGCTGGGTTTGACTCACTTAACTCCCTTCGACATAGGGACAAAAATAAAGCCTTTCAGAACATCATTCTCTACGGCAAACGCCGCCGACTGCTGGTCACCGATATGGACAATTTGAGAGCGGCTACATGGGAATTTTCTAATCCACTTGAGAAGATTTTCCCTAACACCTGTTTGACTGAGTTTATGTCGGTATCACTGATGTAGAACCCTATCCAATGCCTCCTTAACCTCCATATATACTGCATCTCATTAATATTTTATAGTGACACCCTTCATCAACAATATTATCAGCGGCATTTCAATTATCAGGGTTTACAATAATCAATTGCAGTCCACTCCACAGACTCTATCATGAAGAGCCTTGCTTCCTTTTTATGGCCTCTTTAACCAATTGTTCCAGTCAGACGTTTAAGTAAAGGTTCTGAAAGTGCTGTTGATCGGCAAAATGAGTGAAGCTACAACAGAAGCTCTTTGACTGCAACTTCTCAAATAATGTTGGCGAGCAAATCAGGATGATCCTATCAAAAACAAGCAACCTTCGTCACTCGCAAGAACGTGTATTCTAATCGGAATACTTCCCAGCGAACCCGCTGAAATGACGGGAACTTCTGCAGGAATTACAATCGGAACTTAAGGATGCCGAGCACAAGCTAAATATCTTCACCGGGACGGTAAGTCAAAAGCATATGAAGTTTCTGTTAAGCTAGCCAGTAATGCTAAGGAAAATGACAATTACTTGACTAATGTTGACATCATCGGAGAATCAGTTGTCCAACAAGACTACAAAAATATGTCTAGAATGCTCAGTGTTCCGAATGCAATATCTGCAGATAAGCAGATAGCTTGCGATGCGGAATAAGCTTATGAGGCTGACGTTTGAGGCTGTGCGTTAAGGCGCATCATTATGACAAACGGAAACCAAAAAATGGCTGGCGTACAATGACAACGCTCGTATGCCAATGCTCAGAGCTTTTGATCAAAACTTCGTGAGTCAGGACTCCGTCTTGTTAATCTGTCTGCGGAGATCATGAGAGTTACCGGGATCTGGCTGACCGAAGCTACCGAAATAGCGTCACTTTAAGTCACTTCAAGTCAAGTCACTTTAAGTCATTTTATTAAGGAAGCGTCATCTGGATATGAAAAATACCGGCGAGACCGAGAAATCGGGCAGGGTGGCATAATAGTATCTGATAAGACAACCAAGCTTGCTTGCAGCAAGCAAACTATATGGTTGACCAACAAGGCTCTTTGCTCTATGTGTCTTGATATTCTTTTTCGCTGCGACCGTAATGATAGGATACATGGGGGTGCCTTGGTATATGCTACTGACGGCTTAGTGTTTTCAGTGCTAGAACGCGCACGCGCAGAAGACAACCATGTGGAACAACTCTGGTTTTAGGTCAAGGCCGCTACTGGTGCAACTACAACCATCGGTTTTTTATACCGAGGACCTCAAGCTTACGGTATCAGCTGGTTGACTACAGTCAACACAGATGCCAGAAGGTCACGGATCTGCATTGTTGGTGACGTTAACTGCCCACATATCAACTGGTCTCATCTAAATCTAGAAGGCGTGAGAAATGGAGATTGCTCATGGTATAACTCTACATGAGATGTGAACTCAGTGAGAGCAATCTCCAAATTCTGAACGGGGAGATGATACATGTCCAGAGGTCACTTCTCCGGAGAAAGCCGCTAACACTAACAGTCTAGTTGGGATGTACAACAGTCCGTCTCCATCAACACTGACAGCTCCCTGCATGCAATCTCGCGCAAGAGGCAAACGCCTGCAGAACCTGGTGACTAAGTCTAAACTGAGCTTTCTGTATACTAGTGCCCAAAGTCTTCCCTCAAAACTCAATGAACTTAAGATGAAGTTCATTCAAGTGCTCCGCTCGGTAAGAGTGATCATACGACGCTAATGTGGGATTACTCACTCCATACTCAACGGCTGAGGAAAACGGAGGACCAGCCAGACATATGGAAGGCAGATTTCAATTCAATGAAGAATGCACTATCGACCGTGAATTGGGACTGCCTACTCAAGGGGGATCCGGAGGAGGATTGGAGATCACTCAAGAGGGTTGCATTAGATCTGCTTAAGCGCTTTTGTCCGGTGAAGGTACAAAAGACGACTAGTCGTCCTGCCTGGTTGACGAGAGACCTTAACAGGCAACTGAAGAAGAAGAATAGGAAATGGAAGTTATTCAGGAAAACTGGGTCGCCAGTACACCTCGAGGAATTCCGACGCCAAAGAAATGCAGTAAAAAATCAATTCGTCAGGCCAGGAAAAACTATGAATCAAGAATCCTCCAACAGGCCGAAGAAAAGCCCAAAATTCTATTCCGCTATATTAACAGTAGATTAAAAAAACAAGGATCCTGTCGCAGTACTTAAGAATGAAGATGGCGGAGAAGTCGTTGAGAATGACGAGAAAGCCGAGTACTGTAGCCGGTTCTTTGCCTCGGTATTCACTAGGGAAACCGAGCTTCATTTTGATAATGCCAACAGTGCTGTTGCAAACGCCGGTCCGGCACTTCATTCTCTACTATTTTCAACATCTCTAGTTGAGAGGGAGCTGCAGAGCCTCAAAGAAGCAAAGTCATCCGTTCCAGACAATATACCAGCCAAGTTCTTGAAAGAATTGGCAAGCGAACTCTCAGAGCCCCTAGCATATATCTTTCGTTCTTCATTTGAACTAGGAAAACTGCCATCTGAATGGAAAATGGCAAATATTTACCCGATATACAAGGGCGGAGCCCGAACGAAGGTTAACAATTACCGGCCCGTCCGCCTAACTTGCATTTGCTGTAAGGTGTTGGAAGCGATAATTAAGAAGACGACAATGGATTTCTTGGAGGAGAACAATCTACTGTCAGGGCTCCAACACGGCTTCAGAAAGAACCATTCTTGCCTTTCCAGCCTTCTACTCTCCACTGAGCAGTGGACTCGCGCACTAGATGAAGATGGTAAGGTTGACGTCATCTATACGGACTTCAAGAAGGCATTTGACAGCGTCCCACAAAATCGTCTAATGTATAAATTGTCAGAAATTGGCATAAGAGGAAACCTGCTGGCATGGATCACAGATTTTCTCACAGGGCGATCGCAAACTGTGTGCATCGGTGACTCAAAGTCAAACCCTACATCTGTTCTGAGTGGCGTCCCCCAAGGCTCTGTCTTAGGGCCACTGCTCTTCCTTATCTATATCAACGACTGTGTCAACGACCTAGGTTGCAGTGCTATCATGTTTGCCGACGACGTCAAACTCTGGAGAGCTATCAGGTCTGACGCCGATAGGAAAGCGCTTCAAGGGAGTCTTAATCGACTTAGCTGCTGGTCTGCTCGTTGGCTTTTAAACTTCAACATTAGTAAGTGTGTGGTTTTAAGACTCCGTACTAGAAGGACTGATGAGGAGAACGATTCCTTCCAATACCTCCTCGATGAGCACCCGCTTTCAAATGTGAACGAACAAAAGGATCTCGGTGTTCTAATAAATTCCTCACTCAAACCATCTACTCAGTGTGTAAAGGCAGCTAAACGCGCGACACAGGTGCTGTTTGCGATTAGGCGGGGATTCGTCAACATTGACAAGGAGCTCTTCAGGAAAACCTACGGAGCGTTTGTTCGATCCCACTTGGAGTATGCTATCCAGGCCTGGCGTCCGTGGTTCAAGAAGGATTACCTGCACCTGGAACGAGTGCAGGCGAGGGCAACGAAGATGGTCAAGAATCTTGGTCATCTGCCTTATGAAGACAGACTGACCGAACTTGATCTTTTCCCTCTCAATTATAGGCAACTCCGCGGGGACCTCATACAAACCTACCGAATTGTTAGAGGCCAAGACTGCGCCCTAGAATTTGATGATTTCTTCGAATTGGCTCAGACTGACCATCTGCGAGGTCATCCTTTTAAACTACAGAGGAAACCGGCCCGTATCGACGTTCGACGAAACGCCTTCTCTCAGAGGGTCATTGGAGCGTGGAACGGACTCCCGGAAGATGTGGTCCTCTCAGATACCGTTGACATTTTTAAACACAAACTTGATTCTCATTTGCTGAGAAACTGTGGCAGATATAATGAACAAAGTGTCAGTAGCAGCATCTTGCAACTGGCTCACACTTATCGCTGATGTTAAGCCTACATTTGTACATTTGTATTATGTACTATTGTTACGGTGGACCTATTATGCGATTTTGGTTATGAATAGGGAGCTCAAGGGTGAAAGCCTTCTTCCCTTAATAAAGTGACTTAAAGTGATTTAAGGCATTACTTTCAGAGCGGAAGCTTAATGTGGTTGCCATAACGGAACCATGGCTAAAAACAGAAATCGCGGATTCGGAGATTTTGATTCCAGCCTACCAGCTTTTCCACCAAGACCGCCAAAACCGATAAGGTGGTGGGGTTGCAGTGTATTTCTGAACTAGAATCTCCGTTGCCGAAAGCGAGCACACTAGCCCTGGAGTGTTAATCCATCTGGTTAAAGATAAAGAAGGCTAATTCACAGAACCTGGAATTCTTGGTCATATACAGGACACCAAACATTCGGAGTGCAGCCGATGATTTGCTCCTCAGTCTGGTGAAGGAAGCAGCTAGCCACCAGTAGGCTCTTATTGTTGGTGGCTTCAACACACCTGCAATAGACTGAGAAAATCTGACAATGGAGGGGCATGTCAACTTTCTTCAGTTCTAAGCTAATGGACCTCGCACGCTTGACCTCCCTCTGGCACAGAAAGTTCAGGCACTAAGCAGATTCTGAGAGAACTAGAGAGCTTTTTGCTTGGATCTAAGTTTAACGATGGATTCATCGTTCATTAATGAACTGCATTCAAGTGCTCAGCTCAGTAAGAATGATAATACGACGCTAATGTGGGATAACTCACTAAATTCTCAACGTCTGAGGAAAACGGAGGACTAGCCGAATATATGGAAGGCAGATATTAATTCAATGAAGAATGCGCTATCGTCCGTGAATTGGGACTGCTTGCTCAAGGGGGATCCGGAGAAAGGCTGGTGGCCACTCAAGACGATTCTAATAGATCTGATTAAGCGCTGTTGTCTAGTGACGGTAAACAAGACGACTAGTCGCCCTGCCTGGTAAACGAGAGACCTTAACAGGCAATTAAAGGAGATAAGTATGAAATGGAAGTTATTCAGGGAAACTGGACCACCACTTCACCTCGAGGAATTCCAATGCCAAATAAATGCGTGATAAAATCTATTTGCCAGGCCAGGAAAACTATGAATCAAGAATCCTCCAACAGGCCGAAGAACAGCCCAAAATTTTATTCCGCTATACTAACAGAAGATTAAAAAACAAGGATCCACTCGCCGTACTTAAGGGTGATAATGACGGGAAATTCGTTGAAAATGACGAGAACGCCGTGTACTGTAGCCGGTTCTTCGCCTCGGTATTCACTAGGGAAACCAAGCTTTACTTTGATAATGTCAACAGTACTGTTAAAAACGCTGATCCGGCACTTCAATCTCTATTGTTCCCAACATCTGTATTTAAGAGGGAGTTGCAAAGCCTTAAAAAAGCAAAGTCACCTGGTCCAGGCAGTATACCAGCCAAGTTCTTGAAAGAATTGGCAAGCAAGCTTATAGGGGCTAAGGCTAATACGGTTAACCCTAACACCTGCAATCTTCGAGGCCCGGTTCCTTAGGCGATAGGAGAAGTCTTGGGAAGGCCAGAGTAGAAGGGAGAGTTTACTGTGTACACAGGACGGAGAATAGATGGAAAGAGTGTTGACTCGCGGAGGACCGCAGTCCGGCTGCTAGGGCGTAAATTCAGGAGTGACTAGAGCATCAGAAACCACCAGCGAATGCTTTGTCCTGGGGGCCAATGGGGGTGCTGATGTCTAGATTAGCGCGTGCGCATGGCCTTCAGGTTGGCTAACGCTGGCTAGCCTGAGCACGCGTTCGCGCTGAGAAGTATGTGCGCGTCGGTCAAGGACAGTCAGCGCCTAGCCTAGCAGTAGGCGCGCAGGCAGGCCAAAGTCGCCATGCATCAGCGATTGGTCTTGGGCTGCAAGTGGCTGCAACAAGGCCATTACAATTGCTCCCCTCAAAGACCGAAGTCCATTGATGAAAGAAATGGAACGAAGGAAGGTTAGTAAAGGATAGGGAAGGAGGTACGTACGAATGGCAGGGTTCGAACAGCTGGTGTTTGTGTGGTTGGCTTGCGAGAACCTGGTTGAAGGGAGAGTTGTGGCCTGCATGAGCTTCTTTGACTTGCATGCGAGAGGCTGGGTAGTGCCGCCAGTGCCACTTGGGAGGAGGAAAGGTCATCTCGCGTCCGCGTGGGCAACTGTGTCTGCGGTAGGAGGGAAGTTCTCGACTACACTTACATCGGCATCTTGTAGGAGATAAGTTATCTCGACTACGTCGGAGGGAGTTGGTTGGCTGCTTTGAACTTCGATGGCAAATCAGTATGCCATGTTAGTGTTCGCTGAGAGGAAGAAGGGGTACCGTTGGCAGTAGAAATAGCATCCGAGTTTGGGAAAAAGGCCTGAGTATTGGCATTCATAGCAGGAATAGCTCCGTGCGATGGGGAAAGAACCAGAGCCAGGAGTCAATGAGCTGTGAACGGCTGAGGATCTCCGTATCGCTGCGCTGAAGTCAGCCACATCAGAAGTTGAGTTGAGAGTTCATCTCACGAGTGGGGTCACCAGTTATAGAAGTTAAGGCTAAGACGGTTAACCCTAACACCTGCAATCTTCGAGGCCCGGTTCCTTAGGCGATGGGAGAAGTCTTGGGAAGGCCAGAGTAGAAGGGAGAGTTTACTGTGTACACAGGACGGAGAATAGATGGAAAGAGTGTTGACTCGCGGAGGACCGCAGTCCGGCTGCTAGGGCGTAAATTCAGGAGTGAATAGAGCATCAGAAACCACCAGCGAATGCTTTGTCCTGGGGGCCAATGGGGGTGCTGATGTCTAGATTAGCGCGTGCGCATGACCTTCAGGTTGGCTAACGCTGGCTAGCCTGAGCACGCGTTCGCGCTGAGAAGTATGTGCGCGTCGGTCAAGGACAGTCAGCGCCTAGCCTAGCAGTTGGCGTGCAGGTAGGCCAAAGGCGCCATGCGTCAGCGATTGGTCTTGGGCTGCAATTGGCTGCAACAAGGCCACTACAAGCTCTCAAAGCCCCTAGCACATATATTTTGCTCCTCATTTGAACTATGAAAACTGCCATCCGAATGGAAAACAGTCAATATGTACCCGATATACAAGGGCAGAGCCCAAACGAGGGTCAACAATAACCTGCCCATCAGCCTAACTTGCATTTGCTGTAAGGTGCTGGAAACGATAATTAAGAAGACAACAATGAACTTCCTGGATAAAAAAATTACTGTCAGGCTACTACTCGCCAATGTGCAGTGGACTCGCACACTGGATGAAGATGGTGAGGTTGACGTCATCCATACAGATTTCAAGAAGGCATTCGACAGCTTCCAACATAAATGTATAGTGTATAGATTATCGGAAATCGGACTAAAAGGAAACCTGCTGGCATGGATCACACATTTTCTCACAGGTGATCGAAGACTGCGTGCGTCGGTGCCTCGAAGTCAATCCTTACATCTGTTCTTAGTGGCGTCCCACAAGGCTCTGTTTCAGGGCCATTGCTCTTCTTAATCTATATTAATGACTGTGTCAACGACCTGGGTTTCAGCGCCGTCATGTTTTCCGATGATTTCAATTTCTGGAGAGCCATCAGGTCTGACACCGATATGAATGCACTTCAAGGCAGTCTGAATCGACTTAGCAGCTGGTCTGACCGTTGGCTCTTAAACCTAAACGTTATTGTGTTTTCTTAAGACTCCATACTAGAAGGACTAATGAGGATAACGATTCCTTCCAATACCTCCTCGATGGGCACCCCATTTCAAATATGGGCGAACAAAAAGACCTCGGTGTTTAATAATCTCATCGCTTAAACCATCTTCACAGTGTCTAAAGGTAGCTGAGCGCGCGACACAGGTGCTGTTTGCGATTAGGTGGGGATTCGTCAACATCGATAAGAAGCTCTACAGGAAAACGTCCGGATCGTTTTTTCGGTCCAAATTGAAGTATGTCTTCCAGAGTTGGCGTCCGTGGTTTAAGAAGGATAACCTGCACCTATAACGAATCGAGGGGAGAGCTACGAAGATGGTCAAGAATCTTGGTCATCTGCCTTATGAAGACAGGTTGACCGAATTTGATCTATTTCCTCTCAATTATAGGCAACTCTGCGGTGACCTTATCCAAACCTACCCTATTGTTAGCGGCCGTGAATGTGCCCTAGAATTTGACGAACTCTTCGAATGGGCTCAGGCGGATCATCTGCGGGGTCATCCTTTTAAACTACAGAGGCAATTGGCCCATATGGACATTCGATGGAACGCCTTCTCGCAGGGCGTCATTGGAGCGTGGAATGGACTCCATGATGAAGTGGTGCTCTCAGAGAGTGTTGACATTTTTAAACGCAAACTGATTCTCATTTGCTGAGAAACTGACAGATATAATTAAGGTTGTGTCAGTAGCAGCACCTTGCAACTTGCTCACACTTATCGCTAATGCTAAGCCTACATTTTATTATATACTATCGTTACGGTTTACCTCTTGTGCGATATTTATTAATTAATATGGAGCTTAAGGGCAATAGCTTTCTTCCCTACGTAAAGTATTTTTAAGTCTCTGCCTCTGAGACGGAGATCACGTTGCTTAAAATGGTAAACTAAGGTCATCTCGTACATCCTGTGGCCCAGCTTACGTGGATAGCTTATTCGGGTATGGCCTTATGCCTGGACTTTGCATGCACAAATGGTTACAAAAAAGTATCTGATTAAAGAGTCTCTGCACCCCTCGGCACCAGTGATAATGCTACTGTCTTAGTAGCACTCCCCAAACCGGATCACCGTCACTGCGTAGATGTTACCAGCTGGCATATTGGACGACTGATTATGACGAAATCAGTCAGAGCGCTATGAACCTATCCTGGAAACCGTGTAGCTTTGCCAATGTTGATAAACTTTGGAACTTGATCCGTGAAAATATTGAGCGGCTCTGTACCACTTTTTCCTCCTAAGCTCTATGGATGGGCAGCATGTTGCCCCCCATGGATCGATGGCGAGATAAAACGCAAGTTAAAGACCAGGAAATATGCTTGCAAGGCGCTCATGATCTTGAGAACAGTCGAAGCGAAAGTGACATACAAAGCAATCAGGGATGAATTCAAGCGTATAATGCAGTTGAAGAAAGTAGCATGCGAAGAAGATCTGGTGCGAAACGTTGATGCCCAGTCAAATTGGTTTGATTCATTATTGAAAAGAAAAGTCATACAACTCCGGGCATTCAAGGTCTCCACAATACAGATGGCGTGCTACAAACGGACGACCTATATATGGCTGAACACTAAACTAAAAAATACTCCGCTGTTTACTTGTCATCAACGTTTGATATTGAAGTATTTGACATCCGTGATCAAACTGAAAGCGGCATAATGTTTGCCATCGAAGATGTGGAGAATGCACTAAGCAGATTGATACATGCTAAGGCAGCTGAACCCGATAATTTGAATTCGAGGGTTATTTCCGAGATTGTTTATATAATCGCACCGAGCATCAGAGACCTGCTTCTTTTTATGCTAGCCACTGCCACGCTACCAGATGACTGGAAGCAGTGACTAATAACTCCAAGGTGCAAAGATGGTGGCCGTTTTCTGTCCCACAACCATCGACCAGTCAGCCTGACTTCGATGCTTATGAAAGTCCTGGAAAAATTAATCTACCGCAAAATCGATGCACACATTTGGACAGGCAGAATCCTGCCGATAGAACAACATGGTTGTGTCAAAGGCAAATCGTGCAACACTATCCTCATGGTGGCACGTGATGCTTGGTGCGATGCGCAAGAAAAACGATTACCGGTTCATGTGGCCTTAATCGACCTCAGCAGGGCACCTGACAAAGTCGATCACGCGCTCCCACTGAACAAGCTCAATAAAACGCCCATTCCAAGAGCTGTTGTCAAATGAATAAAAGGGTACCTGTTTGGTAGAAAATGCCTGGTCAGGCTCGGGGAAGGGTGTTCTTCTTCGAATGAGGCTCTTAGTGGCGTACCCCCAGGGTCGGTGCTGAGACCCAGACTATTTTTCATATACAATGCAGGTATCCCATCAAGACGTTCGTCCCCATGTATTCTGTTTACGGACGATCTCAAGGTATGGCGTGTTATATGCAGTCCCGAAGACACCGTGACTTTCCAAAATGATCTTAATGTGATCCGTGAATGGTCATTGTAGATCAAGATACCGGTCGAAGAGAACAAATCACACTTGCTGATAATTGCGAGAAACCGGTAGCACCCACCCTTTACAATGGGCAACATGAAACTGGCCACTATTAGGAGTACTCTTGACTTGGGCGTTATCATTCAAGACGACCTCAAAATCCGAGACACAAGGGTCTGGCACGACATTGGATGTTTAAAAGAGCATTCACGTCCTGGTCCATGTAGGTATCCCGTTAGCCTATAAGTCAAATTCATCCACGCGATCATGGAGTATAGATCGACAGCTTGTTTCCACTGTACGAAGGGCGAAATTACCAATATCGAATATATGCAACGGCTGGGGTCAAGAATAGTGCCCGAAGTGAAGAGGCTGACACATCTGGAGCGCTGTAAAGCACTGGACCTGTTCACCTTTGAATTTTGACGCCCCTAGAGGTGACCAAATCATGACGTACAATGTGATAGTTTGCAAAAACATCCCGGAGATTACACAGTACTTCAAACTGGCCGTTGATATGCCTACGCACGGACACTGCTTCAAACTGGTGGTACAAAGAACAGATGGCCTCTCACACAGCTATCGACTCTCAAGGCACGAATTTTTTGCATGGAAAATCTCCCCTCAGATGTTGTTGCTGCCGACACAGTTGCCGCATTCAAGGAGAAATACGACGCTTTATTTAAACAGTGATCTGTACGGTTCACGTGAGTGCCCCTGCCTTGGTGGGAGCATTATTCTAACCTGAAAACTCCCATATGTCCGGTAGCCGCAAAGAAGGAGTTTCCACAGATCTGTTCCCTATACTATATTGATGAAACATGAAAAATGAAATATGATAAATCAGCGTTGTTTTTATCCTGCAAGCTCAGATGAATGTTGAACAAAAATGTAGTACAGAGAAATGGAAAAGCAGTACGAGAATTGCATAGCAAATTACACATGAAACAAACTGAGGTGCAGAATATATAGAACAAACATTATAAATAACGCACGAAAATCAAGAAGTCAACCTACTCTTGCTTTGTGCGCAACAGACTATAAGAGCATAGAAGAAGACAAGGCGAGGCTTCAAAACTTGTCATATCTTTGCTAAATAAACAACTTATAATGTTGGATGTTGGCTCATAAGTACATTACACTTCCCCTTGGATAGCTATAAAGGCACCGTGTTTACTGTACCCCAGCAATATTTAACCTTCGCAAACTTTGAATGCATTCATATAATAGCGGAATGTCGCAGGCGGGACTTACACAATTCATTTTTGAGAATCTGTCCGGCTGTCGGCGCAATGGCGACAGAGACGATTTCACGCAGAGGTTTGTCCGTCCGGCTCGATTCGCACTGTAAATCCATCGGCAAGCCATTCGATCCCAAGGTATATAAGTTATCTCAGTGTTATTAGTTCGTAGTCGAGTATTCAAGAAAAAGCCCCGTTTACGGAGAGATTAGATGTAGACCAGGAAAATGTTACTTCAAAACCTAACAAGCGTCACAACAAGCTGACTATCTTTAGAGACCCCCCAACCGCTGCATGTTCCCATTGTGGTCACCGAAAATCTAAACAAGATACACACGTCACAAAAACGACTTCCAGCCAGACGGATAGGTCAGGTTCCCCCCTCAGCGAATGGCTTTGCTCTGGTAGGCTTCCATATTTCGCCCAAGATAAATTTTTAGACCAACCTCCCGCGGAATATTGGATGGAGTTAGCTGAACAGAGAAGACAGGCTCTTACTGAGACTCTTGCGGAAAATAAAGAGGTACACAGACATCATTATTGCCATTTGTTTAGCTCTGCGATCTAGTTGTCAAACTGAACGAGGAGATTGAGAGGCTAAGTAAAATTGCAGAACAAGCAGAAACTTTCGTAAAGGCCATTCAGGTATTTTTTGCGAGTAATAATTTTACTGTCACTATTGAAATTGTATTTGCCCTCCGAGAGCTGTCGGGTTGACCGACTGGCTACGTGACATGTTTCTCGCCTTATTACGATAGACGTTCTCAAAATCAGTCGAGTAGTTCGCAGAAGTTTTTTGGGCTCTCTGAGGGATCCCAAAATGCAATGCTATTGAAGATAGTATTAGACCATAGATACGAAGTGCATCCTTTCCTCTAGAAGCTGACTATGGTCGGCTTCCAGTTTTGAACGTTTATTTAAACATAGGACCTGTTCCGCATGAAGTCACGAGCATTGGTCAACGGCATATGGCTTTGTAAGTATCATCTTAGCAGTTTCGATTAACCCCTGTAATTTATCTAATTGTACTGTATGATGTGAAAATCGCAACATGAAATCCGCGCGATTGATGGTCTTGCCAACTGCTCTGCTGTCACTTATCAATCATTGCCCATCAGATGAATGTCCACCGTTGATGCCACAGCAAGTTGTTGATAAGGAGTCACTTTGTTATTAATTCAAATGTTTGGTTCGTACGCAACACTCCTTAGAGGTCGCATGCCCCTTATCATTAGAAGCCAATAATCTAATAAAATCTAGATGAAACCTACCGCATAATTGATGGAATAATTTGTCAACAAAAAAGCGCGTCGATGTGTTCATTTCCCGGTCTGGTAGCGGACTGTAATATAGGGGTTTGAGAAGTTTTCTAAAAATGTTCACGTATTATTGTTACATTGCACTACCAAATAAATGGCAGTGTTCCTGCAGATGTGATTTTGAGTGTGACTTTATTGCTTTATCGGAATGACTGGCACATAATGACATGGACCCTTATTAAAGTGTTGAAATTCTTGGACACTGTGTAGCCTTCTCCACTCAGCAAATTCCTTTTCCAAAACGTGTATGATTGCGCAGTTTGCCAAAAATCCTGTCGCGCACGGCACGCAGCGCAAAATTACTGCAATATGTGCGTACGCAATGTCTGCCTTTCTCGTCCTGTCAACAGTGGAAGCCTCGTAAAGCGAATTGCTACGCCATGAAATACGTTGACGCAATCGGCGGATCTATGAATTAGTCATCCGTTTGGATGATTTTGCCGGGACAGCCTGTCTTCACAGTAAACCGAACCCGTGTGCTGACTTGCTTTCCATAACACGATCGCGAGTTGTGGAATGTACCCCAACTAACAGTGACAAGACAAATGTGCGCCAGCTTTTTACGATAGGTGACACCTTTATGATCCAAGGAAGCAGTACACTGCACATTCTACCGGTCTGACGACTGCTTTCTGGATTGTAGCCTTCGATTTGCGCACACTATGTGTTGACTCTGGTTTCGATAAGAACCTCAATAAGCATAAACCACTTGAGGATTGCCTTAAGAAATTATTCTGAGTGATCTGTTCAGCAATAGGAAACAAACGCTTGCCTACTTTTATACCCAAGTTTAAAAAACTGTCGCAACAGCAGTTGCCCGTAGCTTACAGAGCGTAATGACGATTCGCACGATGTACAGAGTGGGACAGATCTATTGTTCGACATAACTCTTGTTTGACACGACTGATCATGCCTAATATAGTCAGCCGCGTGATGTTGCAGATCGCTTCCCGATTACAGATGATCTGTAGCAGCAGATCTAGAGAACTTGGTCCGCTCCTGAGAGCCAGCTACCGTAGACCAAGGATAACCCCAACCTCGTCGAGGTGCCGTATTCCCCGCCTTAGCCGCTCGATAACAATCCAATTTACTTTTGCAGTGTATGCTTCCGCATACGCTTCCTTCAAAGGATGCAATAATTGTTTTCATCCTACATGAGTGACACTGACCATTATAAATTAGTTTCACCGATGCGGCAGAAACCTCACCCAGAGTTAAATCTGTATAGCCCCCCTATAATATTGCATTATCTTCTCTGGGAGACGACATCGCCTTAATAACTTCAAGCTTTGGTGAGTCTCTCAAGCTTGATGGCTTGCAACTTTGATTCGGTAGTCAAAAATACTACCCAAGGGACAGAATTAGGATGACAGTCGATACACGACATCTCCAATGTCACAAAAATCCGTTTGCACCATATTTACATCCATCCGGTCAGTCCGCGTGTACGGTCGTGATTGCTGAGCTATGCGTTTGGAAGATGAGCGAGCGGAGATTTTTTAACCTCCGCTGCCCGAGGATCATTTTTAGAATGAAGTACAGCGAATTCTTCTTACATGACACTGCTCATACTGCGACACCTAAGACTGATGACCTAGGTGGATTTTGCACACGTTCTTTGTCGTCAATCTCACGGGCTCAGTGTTTTCGCCCTCGATTCGACACCGTTGTTCAATTGCAGGTGTTGAAGGGGCCTTGAGTTCTATACAGTAGTCGCCGGTTATGAAGCCCACGGTTAATAGGCCCAGCTGCGTATTAAGGCCAAATCAGCTTAGGATGAAATTTTACATAGAAAAACCTGCCGGCTACAAAGCTCAGTTTACCAACAGGATAGTGAAATTGTCATCTGCAACACGGTCTACAGTCATTAGATTTCACAAAATTGGACGATTTCTGCTGCCTGGAGAAGGACATCAAAGAGCACTTGCGACTGAAGTTTCCTCTAAAACAACTGAGACTAGACCGCTTTTTTAAATGTCACTAATCATTTTTTGCTTTTGTTATTACGTAAAATACAGACAAACTGCATTCTTTTCTTGTACATAACCAAGATCTGTACATAATACAGTAGGTATGTAATGTATATTGCCTATCCTGCATTTGCTAATCAAGAACTAGTACCCTCCGGTTATTGCGCCCGCCGCTTATTAAGCCCAATTTGGTCTGGACCCGAGGTGAACTTAATAACCGGCGACTGCTATAGTTAATTCGAAACAGTTAGTCAGGTTATGCAGGTTGTTCTTGGGCTTTCGGTCTCGGTCGCTGGCAAAGGGAATATCTTGAGTTGACTCAATTGTGAAAAAGCGTGAGGCGTTCGGCGGGATTTGAACCCGCGTATCAGAAAAAGCCTTAACCGGAAGCCAACGCTCTAACAGCTAAGCTACAAACGCCTCGCCTCGTGCAACGAATTTAATCACATGGGTCGCCCATATGGAATCCACTAATACGAAACAACAAGCTGACTGCCCAAGCATGGTTTCTTAAGCAATCATCTAGAATCCACCAGAATGACTAATAGGCTGCCTTAATTATTGGGAGCATATTCCTTGCTGTCAGATCCTCTGCCGAAAATCATAAAGCGTTTAGGGGTGCACTATATGTTATCAGGAAGACCGGATGGATCTGATATGATCGTAGAAGTAACAAGGAGAAGTAAATTTTTTGTGGGACTTATCAGGTTTCTTTGGCGCTTTTCATTGCTTACGGCTAGAATTGCACTGCGTTCAGCTTTTTATTCGTAACTACTTGATTTATCAATCATTTTGTTCAGAATTTTACAAGAATATGCAGCTTTTAAAAACTTTGTTTTTCAAAAAGGAGGCGAAAGCCAGCAGTACAGATGAACAGGAAACTCCATAAAGGACCTGTGAACATTGATTCTTACCTATTATCTGTTTCGGTAAATTCCGAATTTTTCTTGCTCTGTGCTTTTGTCAATAACAATGAAAGTTTCTTGTATACTTATTTCGGTTTCACAAGTCTTTCAAACGGCATGTTCAGTTCAAACTGGCATTTAGTCCAACTTGAGGTGCTTTAGTCATCATAGTAGGCGTTGGGTTTTGTCTCCCCGATCACGAAACTAGTTCTAGGAAAATTCCGGCTCCTAATTGTTCAAATTTGCAGTTGTTTCGATGGCAATCGATGAGGACACTGTGGAATTCGGTTTATATTGGCGAACGAACGCCCACCGACTTATCATGAAACTCACTCCTCCCATTGTGCCCTGAAACTCACCCCCGAGCCCTTCCGGCAGCCACGCGGCGGCTATTTTTATAGGCAGTTAAGGAGACTGACATGGTCATTTCTGAATTTAGACCTTATCAGCCAGTCATACCCAATGCCACATTGAACACTAACCGATTCGAACCGGTGACCTGTTTATTAGAAGTTCAAGGCTGTAACAATTGAGTTATGGGCTCGTTGCTTTGCCGGTTTAGTTGAGGAATAATGGTACTGAGGAGTGGACGCTTACTGATTATTTGCGGGACAGACTCGTTCCGTTTTGTCTTGAGGCTTACTCTCGAGCCTCTCTAGCGGTCAAATAGCGGCTAGTATTGTAGGAAGTTATCTACATTAACTTCGCCGAGGTGTTTGATCGCGTTCCACAGCAGCCCCACATCCGAAAGCTGCCCGAATTTAGGGTAACAGTAGATCATCTGAGTTGGATTGAAGATCTTCTGAGCGTTCGTAGTCAAAAAGATACTGCGAGAAGCTACTGCTCAGGTCGCGGTTTGGATTCTTGGATGGGTGAATGCGACTAATGGCCATTCCATTCTCTCTTGTCTTTGTTGGCAATATCTGTCGGTTAAGTTTGTCCACTTACGCGGTCGCAAACTGCGTTTCTACGTGTCTCGCATTCTATATTACTGAATTGATCAGGCCACGTTGTTCTAACCTTTTCTAGACTGGGCACTTGGGACCCCGTCACCATATCTATTCACTACAGCTGAATAGTGTTGCTACGTCAGATTGTAAGAGCTTCATCTAGGACGCATACCACGCTTTTCCTGTCACCGAAGATCAGTAAGGGACCTTGAAGGGTTATGCGCTGTTTGAACGTCAGGTGCTCACGTATCCTGCCATCCAAACATGCTTATTTTGTTGCTTGGCACGAATTTGTTGCTCTTGAAACAGTTGAGTGGGAGGTTCGACCAGCGTGTGCCTTTCGAAAAGCTCATTGAGCCCAGCCTTGGCGGACGGTGGTAACATAAGGCGTTTGTCCGTCTAATTCTCACAATTTATGGTATTAGCCTGTCATAGACAGTGAGGGTTCCATCTCTTTCACCGTCCTGGTAGGCGCTATCTTAGGCTTTGTGACTGCTAATAGGATGTAGCCAGTCATTGTCGAAGACCGTCTCACTATCCGCCTTCTGTAGGCACGCTGGTGGCTTGCATGGTAGGATTCATATTCCAGCATTTCTATCGACCTAGGTTACGTGCTGAATGTCAACACGGTTTTTTTTATCTCTGCTCAGTAGGCGGGGAAGTGTCCTAGAAGTCTTTAGTGAGTGATTTTTACTCTAACATGTTCCTTCATCGTTTGTCACCTTTCACTCGGAGAGCTATACAAATGCAGTGCTCCGATATAGTGTGGCTCTGCCCTAGGTAGAAAGGGATCCTCGAAAAAGTGAGTCATGCCAATTAAAAAGTTCGTCAGAACTATCCTCGGCGTTCTGTTGACCACTAAGCAATATGGCTATACAAAAGGAGGAATCTTTGGTGTACTGTTTCTCGTCAGTGTCTATTGGAATGGTTTTATACGTTACCGTACCTCTTTTAAGTTATAGGGAAGCGGTTTAGCGCTCGCTGGATAAGTTGAGTCTGTACGGGTACCGCTGGAGAATGCTACATGGTTCAGGTTTCATTTTGCCTGGTTTTGGGAACCACGTAAGAGGTCTGCATAGAGGATTTACGCAATATTTTTAATCAGATTACACTCTAAGACCCGACAGACAGTCAACATTATCTGTGTTTACTACGCATAACTTACTGCTATCGCCATTAAAGTAAACGTTCAACTTTCACTTTGTGCTATCCTCATATTCGTTTCTCACTTGGTGCGCGGATTACAGCCAAAAATGGCATCACAGTCAGCTAAACCTCGGTAGATGTTTTTGGCAAGGTTGCGATTATCCCTAATGCTACTTCGCTGTCCAAGAAGCGAATGTTTTGGTTTGTTTAACGCTCTGCGATCAAACTAGGTCGGCAACATTTACTTCGAGGCCTCTAAACTACTTGGATTTGACATTCGTTCAGTGTAGGAATTGCATCAGCTTTCGACTCGGTCTTAGCGTTACATTGCTGTTTGTTGTTTGGTTGTCAAATCGGTAACATATAATCAGCTGTCCGAGCCTACTGTAGTAACTCGAGCCGTACGACACGACATAGAGCATTTATTACAGTAAGAAAGTAGCAGTTTCTAACGGAAAGAAATTTATTCTAGCTTCTCGGAGGGGCGTAAACTGTACCGGCATACTGTTTTACTAGGAGAATCCATCTTTTATCCTCCTGATTTTTCTGACAACGAGAAAAGGTTGCATAAACAGAGGCTGTGGGAAGAAAACTGGTCCAAGCGAAAACTGGAGACTAGCATCTCAGTCGAGCACTCGGCCTGGGTTTATGAACGTCATTCCTGTGTAACTTCCTTCCAGGCATTATAAAACCAATAAAGCGTGAACCACTGTCTAAAAGAGGCAGACATCTAGCCGAGCGATTAGCTAACCTCAAGCTCACCCATCCCCGTGGCCGATATGGGCAGGGATGAGGAAGACTGAAGTAGCGGTTGTAGCTTCTATCATCAGCAGCAAACTGAGATTCCTGGAGGGCGGGGTGCACCGTAGTTGCTTAATTTAATAGGTTAAACCCACGTGGTCTTCAGGTCTGGTTCCGTGTGGGGAGAGTATCAGTGAGACGTCCGGTGGGAGGCATAGTGTATTCTTTACAGATGAAATGGGGAATAAGTTAGAGGAAGTTCACAGTCGGAGGAGTGCACGGCCACCCGTGAGGGGGCTGCGTCCGAAGCTTGTGAGTTGGGCAGTCGTCACAGTGAGGTCCTGTTTTTTGTCTTGAAGGTGATTGGTCAGACAGTATTGGAGTGAACAGGCACTGGTACTTGCGCACTTACTCCCAGTGGCGATAGGTTGACTTTGCTTGTGGATTGGGCAACAAAGATAGTAAGACGTGCATAGAACCACTCTTGCGTAGAGAGAGAGAGAGAGACTAGAATGCCTAAATTTATTCCCTCTGTACAGAGGATTGTTCCTTAGTTTACATTATGGTACATGGCCTTGAAAAAGGATTGCGCTTTGATAATATGTTTCAGTGGCATCACTCGCCTCATCTCCGTGGGCACACAATGAAGCTGCGCACGAAAATGTCCAAGCTAACCCTCCGCTCTGAATACCTCGCGCAATGGACCTGGAACAATGGACTAATCTCCCGCAATCAGTTATTGAGGCGACACCCATGCAACTGTTCAAAGAAGGCTTGGATAATTATAGGTGTCCCCCGTTGTCCTTCGACAATGGAGTCGAACTCATACCACACAATCTGCAAACAAGAGTTATTTATAGAAAGGATGCTACTCACCGTTTGTGAATAGCATCTTAAAAGTGCCTTTTTACGCGTGGGTGTGCAGCTGAATATGACGCACCGGTTTTCTAAGGAATTGCCTATTACCCTAATTAAATAAACTAAATATATAGAATGGGTCACAGGACACAGCCTTATCGAACGTTAGACCGCAAAGCAAACAGATCTGTAAGCTTAGTTAGGATCAGAACGCGCACGCAGTGGTGGAGTGGTACGAGGCCCTCATCATAGCTATCTTATTTAGTGAAGCAGCGTCTAGTACCATCCGCTGACGAGATTAACGATGGACGGAATCGAACGCAGTGGCAAAGTCAACAAAGCAGATGGCCGTCGGTTGTTGTTAGCTATGGTGGAATTCAAGGACGTGTGTCAGTGGGAGTATCTGGTGTGCACATTCGCGCTCAGCACGGTATCTGGCTTGGTTTAGCCTCGCCCTAGGCACACGCACAGCCTAAAATTGCCTGAGAAGCGAAATAGCGAAGATATTTGCATCAAATTTGATCATACGTATGCCGTGATCCTTGCAGAATCTCATATTATCTCCCTCCTTGTGGACAGAAGTAAGGATGTCCAAGCCCCAGTCATAAGGAACGGCCTCGTCTCTCGCACTTGTCCAATAAACTTTTAGAGCCAGGACGCCAGCTTTTCGACACAAAACTGGTAGATTTCATTGGATAGACCATCCTCCTTGCGTGTCTTATTGCGGAGACCTGGAATGACGTTGGTGACTTCTCTAGAAGGTATGTTGCATGAAAATGGATAGGCAAGAGAGGGAAGGGACTCCACTGCAGTTAACAGCGGGAAGGTACTGATTTCGGTATCGAAGTAGACGTGATCGAAGTGCTAACACCGGCGCTCGACCTTCTCCAAGCTCTCGGTACTAAAATTGGCATTTACTTTTTGAATAGAGTCGTTCAGTGAAGAGAGCTTACCACAAACTTTGCAAATAATTTGATAAGGTTATCGCAGGCAGTTAGGTTGATAGGTGAAACCATAGCCAGAGCGATCTTCAGGTCCAGTTCCTTGTGGAAAGAGGAGTAACGCCAAGTAGAAGGAATAGTTTATTCTGTACAGAAGTATGTGGAGAGTAGGTAGGAAAAAAACGACTGTCGGACGAGCACACAACCGCAGTCCATAAGGGCCGCATCCGAAGCAAACGGGCGCGGGAATCGCCACAAGCGTGTAGAGCGGTCTTTGTGTGAGTCGGCCATAAAAAATGATTAGACAGGCTGGTGCATGCGCACTTCCTGGCAGCCACAAATGGTTCAGCGTTAGCACGGTTTGTGGTGCCTGTGATTGGCTGTCCCGGAGGCCGACACCAGTGTGTATGCGGGAGCTGGCTTGAGCCGTCTGTGCAGACAACTGCAGAGTTCTTCTTCTGATCCAATCGCTGGTGTCGCTGTGTGTATCCAAGACTTCTATCAGCTGCCCCATAGCCTGAGGTTATCAGCAATTACTACTGCCTTCTGTCTTATCCGTCGACTCGGGCCGTAAAACAGGACTGGATTTCTGTGCTTAGTGGCTCAGCATTGCTAGCTTATCGAATGATGGCGACATCGCGGTGTAGTATTTTCGGTAGCCTCTCTGAAGATTGGCCTAGAAACATCCAATCAATTGAAAAGGTAATGTCTGAAACCTAATCGGGTGATGTAACAAGTGGCGACGCCGGTGAACGCTAGGCCATAACAAGTGACGACGCAGGTTCTCACACAAGGTTATAACACTTACGCTTATACTTTGCACTGTCGTTTCTAACTCTAGGCACAAATGAAAGAAAATGCATCTTCAATAACCTGGTAGTTGGGACGTGGAACGCTCTGCCTGCTGATGTTACCGTTGTGGATTCATTTACTTGCAAACGTCTCGCGCTTATAACTTCTCAGCCATACACACAAACCCACATAACCAGTTGCTGTGATACTGCATATTTATACTGCTTACAATCAGTGAGTAGAAGTTATTGTTTAGAGACAAATGTAGAAATACACTTCATTTAGAAGGAAGCATGCAACTATTTCAGCAAACATGGCTCCATCCACTGAAGCCACAGGATGAATTCGCAAAATATGTGACACTCTAAGACATAACCTAAAATGCCATTCTGTTATCTTTCATATTCCTATCTCTTCATACGTGCGCTAACGTACTATAGATGTCAATTTAAAAGTTAATGTGCCGATGCATGGCAAGGCGTATGTCAAAAGGCTCGGCGCATGCTACGGGTAGACTTCGCAGCCATTAATACAGACTAAAGGGGACGGGTAACCTCATCGAGAATTCAATCAGCAGATTGCTTGACCGTTGTAATCTGTCGTTGTATTATAATATCAATAAAAAACATAAGCAACAGCGGCGGCTGAATGGAGCATTCGGGGCATACATTTAACAATCGGCAAGTATTTTTGAAGCACGAATGAAACGATAGCCAGGGTACAATTCAGGATGAGGAGAAAAATTTAGGCAGCTATAAATCACCAGATCAGAGATTGAGGTATGAAGTAGGGACGTAAACAGCGGATATAATAAAGGAGTTTACCAATTGTTGTGGAAAGGGTTTTGATATGAAGGAAAAGAAAGGGTTAGACTAACACCAAAGAACCTCAAAGAGAATACCACGTTGAGTAGAATGTCTTAGGATTTGACTGCCATAGGCTTACAATCGGAAAATACACTGGAATAACCTCTGGTGATCCTATAGTAGACAGTTTGCCAACGAACATATTGAAACTTTGTCCAGGCCAACTTTCAGAATCTAGAGAGGTGTCTGACTTTTGAAAAGGTGATCAATAACAATATCAATATATGACGATTTCCAATTAGCATTGTGGAGGAAAAAGAGATGGAGGGGGTTCAGACAAAACCTTGAAAATCTCCATGGTTATCGAGAAGGACCGTAGATTTTAACCTGCCGACTTGAGTGCGGAAAATAAACGAGCCTCTTAGCCACAGACAACCGTACCGGGAAAGCCGCACGAAGATGTTCCATTAAAAATGAAGTAGCGCAGGGTGATATTGAAGGCGAAGGTGTAGTCAGGAAACGCACAAAGGTACACACGGCTTTCCTGATCTAAATCTTCAAGAGCAGAATGGACAATGAGAAGAAGACCATCTGGAAAATTACACAACTTGGAGTGGATCCGAAAAATTGAAGGAGAATGCCACAATGATTTTAAGGTAACTCGTTCAGCAAGTTTGAGTAGTGTGAAACAGCAGGTAGTTGGACGAAAGGGTGTAGGACCAAAATAAGTGCTCTCAATGTATGCCAATCGTCAGTAACCTTTGACCTCATGGATGGCAAGTTAACTAGGTGCGACAAGACAAGGTCTATCTACGAATAGCAAGATATGAAAAGAAATTGTGGGAAACCTGACAGAGGATTTAGCAGGTGCTAAACCTCGACTCTTTGTAAGATGTTCCACCAATGTTGCCACAGACACATGAGAAAAGACTCTGGGCATTAAAGAAATGTCGTTTAGGAGAGGTTAGGAATTACTGGGAGTGTGAAACAAATGTGCATTTAAGTAGTCCTAATCAGCATCGACATGTACAAGTCTGTGACTTTGGTCAGTGAGACGGCTAAAATCACCCCCCCCCAAATCAGCCGAGGAAGGAAGAAGCGAAGATGTAGAAAGAGAGGCAAAGGCTGAATAACAAAGAGGTTGTTTAGGCTGGAAATCTTCCTCTTTATTTAGAAGTTAACGTCTTTTAGACTGTCACGTGGGCCTATTTTTTAAAAGAAGTTCTCTTTTGGGTTTTAAACATTTTAGGTATGGAGAAGAAATTCTGCCAGTTTTAACCATAAAGATACCAAGAGGACAGAATACATTATAAATTTGATTCAAAAACTTTTGGGGTAGCTAGAGCAGGATTCAACTTTCGACTGGTTGAGGAAACTGGGGAAGTTGAAAGATACACAAGTCTGAAGTAAGCACATGCTTTGCAGGGACGTGTCGTCAACCTTAATTTTCCGCTCGAGTTTAGTTAACAGCACAGACTAAACGGTAGATGAGTTTCTTGGGACACATAATAACGTACAAAATTCGGAGCCTGACAACGGAGTTTAGGTGACGACCTTCAAAAAGCTTTCAGTGGTCAATAAAATGTGCTCAAAAGGGAATTCAAAAGAAGGTGTTACCGGAAATGAGGTTCTGTCTAGTGGCCATGCCGCAGTTGCCGCCTTGATCGGCGGACTACAAGGATTTAGGCTGTTTGGCTTTGTGCCGCCACATCCAGAATCTGTGCTTGTGTCCCCTCCCCAGTCATAATCATCTCTCCTGCCTCAAATGCGTCCAGCGGAGAGACCTACATTGAATCCTATAGGTTGAACAGACGGACTCGGGTCCGTCTTCATTAAACAAAATGTTCACCCGCAGGGGGCTTCGAATGCCGTCTGCGAGCTATCTGCGGCTTTATTCAGAGATAGAACTGTTTTTTTACCTTCACAGAACCACGAAAAGGCCCAACACGCCCAGCTGGGATTATGTTACCTGATCGCAACTTTTCCAAGTGCTCGAGAACGGTACGTACATAATAACGCTAATGTAACGCACAACAAAATACATGTTCCAAAATATATCCCTAAGCCACAACTCTTGTTTTCCTAATAAAAGGCAAAACAGATAAGTGGCAGAAGTGCAATTTGGAACTATGTTGAGTCAGAAACATGACCTAGTATATACAATACCGGAGATTTCGCGTTATTTAAAATGAAGACTTGTGCACTGTTGCTACTGAGATCTTAGAGTTAAGACATGAAACATCGGGTATGTCACAAAGGAGAATTTGGAGAAACGCAAAGAATTGCGCCAAAATAAGGATATCTTAATATCTTAATATCTTAATATCGTTCTAACGAATAAGTGTTTATTTTTATTTTCACCAATCGTGTTCGATGACACTTATTTCAAAGGTGCAAAATGCAGATCGAATGAAACTTAAAGACCATAATTTCTTTGGTGAAAAAGAGTTTGAAGCGCTGGTAAGGATTCCTTTATAAACAACCCAGTGTAAGAAGAATCCACACATTTGCATAATAAGGGACCTGTGTTCATAGGGGTTATATGGGTGGGGACACATCATGGGGAAGAAAAATTAAAAAAAACTTAAACTAAACTTCAACTAATAGAACCAGATAATAAACTTATAACTAAACTGTAAAAAATACATTTTAATACGTAGTTAGTTATACATAGTGATGTTAATAAAGAATTCCTATTGAAGCGTTTAAACCTATTGGTACAATCCCTCTGAGGCTAAATAGTTAACAAAATATTTAAGAACCAGAACTTCCAGTACGACCGATACAAGGCATGTACAATGGAGATTATCATGTAATTAAAACGGCTGGCAGAAAGACTGAAACCGATTCGATAGGAAATAGCATCACACAGCCTGTGGGGCAGATTAGAATTCACCAATTCTGTAAGAAGTACAAATCCAAACAAGGAACGAGGCTGTCCTTAGATATCGCGTTCTTGATGAATAACGTCCCCCTCACAAAAAATTTAGGCATTTTATGCGACGAGTTTTTAAGACAGGATTTTCCAATTGGTATGAAAGACGGCAACCTGAATGAACTGCTCCTTTTTGCACATCAAATATGCAATGCAGCTTCTACGGCAAATTTTATCGCAAAATCAATTGCGTAGCCTTGAGATCATCACTTAAACCTCTTCTAGCTGATGCCTTCGTGGGAAAAATTATAAAACAACCAACTCTCTCCAATTATAAAGAAATTTTCTTTCTTTGACCGTTAGGCAGACCATATTTTGCAAAAGCAGGTGGAAGTCTTTATTTAGACACTCTTGGATAAAGTGGAACAGATCCACCCAGCGTTAACCTTCATTGTGGAAAATAATAATGGAGAGGGTTTCCCCTTTGTGGTCGTCCAAATTAGTAAAACATCCGATGGAAAAATTAGTAGAAATGTATTTCACAAGGAAACATGGGCAGGACAATAAAAAATTCTGCAGTTTTGACCCGCCTAGACGAAGCCTAGTCCGCTGTCTTACTAATCAAGCTAAGAGAATATGTTCCCCAGACAGAGGTGAGAACGGCTTTTCTGTGAGTTTTTTCACTAAATTCGCGTAGGAATGCCCCTTAACTTAGAACTACCAACAGCTGAGAAGAAAGCCGTATTTTTCAAATTGGCTTTTAGAGGGTATCCTCTAAGCGAACTTCTGTATCTTCGTTTAAACGCTGTAATCTCGCGCATGTATCCAGCTACTAAGATACCACTCGTCTTTTTCAGGCACACTACTTCTTTGCTATGAAGGCAAGGATAGACGCCCGTTTAATTCCACTGCAATGGTTATGTAATGCTATTCAACTGGTCGTTCTGGTCGAAAAAAAGGCGTCTATCCAAGCTAATACGAACACACCACCGAGGTTTGGTTAAATCCATACCTGGCTCAGTTTTGGCTCGCTTGGTTGATAGTGGTCAGCGGACAGACTTCAACAGAGCATTCCGAGTCATTTATAAAGTGCTGGCGGAAAATACCAAGCCCCCGCGTTAGCCGATAATTGTGACGCCAGAGGCAGTCACCCTACAACCAACTTATCCGATTTTATGCGCGCAGAAGCCGCTTATATAGGAAATAAGGTTTCGTTGGCCGAAAAATTACTCATCAGGTGCCTTCACACCTCCTATCACTTCGCGGTACAGTGACGATAAAGCGACACGAAGTAATTGCCAGTACACTTCCTCTCACCCCATAACTACCGCAACAAAACCGCCTTTCTGTCTGATATTGGGGTAGGTCTGCGTGAAGTTGAAGTAAGTTCGCGATACTACAGCTATTGGCAGACAAACGTATGTTCAACTATTGTTTGATGATATGGCAAATTAGAATTTATCGAGCCCATTAGAAGTACAAATCGCAACGGAAAACGATGCTGTCCTTAGATATCGCATCTTTGATCACTAACATCTTCCTCATGAAAACCATCGGCGTTTTATGTGACGAGATTTTGAAAACATGATTTTCCAGTTTTCATGACATTCGCAAATCTGAATGAACTGCTGATGCTAAAACAGCACCCTGTCTGGTTAAATCGAAGCTTGGAAAAATCTACACCTAGCTCAATTGTGAGTCATTTGGTTGATAGTGGTCACCGGGTAGACATCGAAGAAACATTCCGAGTCACTTATAGGGTGCCAACGAAACATACCACGTTCCTGCATCAGCTGATACCTGTGATGAGAGAGGCTGCCGCCCTTCAACTTACTTACCCGATTTTCTGCGCGCTAAAGGCATTTATACGGGCACCAAACTCCGTTAGCCGAAACCTAACTCAGCATCTGCCTTCACACCTCATACGTCACGTTACAGTGACGACAAAGCGACATTAAGTAATTGTCAGAGCCCCCCCCTCGCGGACCCCATGACATGGCTCGAGTCTGGCCCCTTGATCTCCGACCCCCTACTTACTGCTGATTAGCTGTTTAACCGGTTGTCACCCTACCCATACTTCTATTATTGTAATTGCCTGATAATAAATAATCCAAGACCTACGTTTGCCATGAAAATTTGCCTTCCCTTTTCCGTACCTGACATCGCGGAATGTTCACGATGCTGTAGCTGAAGACAGGCACACTGGTCTTTAATGATTGCTTAATCATATGGCAAGCTGCAAGTTTTCATAAAAAAATCAAGATAAGGGATCGGATGCTTGCCATTCACTTGTGCCCGTCTGCATTGGCACTAACACTCGAGCCCCGCCAGCAGCCGCATAGCGGCAAGTGACTTGGACACATAACCTTGGAGGCTACGATAAGGGAGACTGGTATGGACATTTCTGGCTTATAAGCTGTTATCAGGCCGCCCACTATCTCCGCTATCAAGCAGACACTGACTAAGTCTCATTGACATGTACTCACCCACGCCCACATGGACGGTGCCGTCATATCTGACTGAGATCTCACGTACTGGGAGTGCTATAAAGGCAATAGGATAAACAAAACGTGTCCAGCCTTGGTAAGGACACACAAAATGCAGATTCGTCAAGACTGTGCGCGCGAATGAACACATTCTGTTTATGCTAACGCACGCGCCAACTTCCGACACACAGTATAAATACCAGCGTTTATTTGGGACCACTCCAGAGCCTAGGACAACGAACATATCACCAACGTGTTTACTACGACAATTACAGCGACGGCAACTACCACTCATGCCATTCTGCTTCCTAATCCTTCTGCTGTGTTCGCCGCTCTCACAAGCAGCCGCGACGAAAAGGATTTGGTCAGATGGCCTAGATGAAGCAGCCCTCCAGATTAAGGAGGAGGAAGGCATAATGCCTGTGGAATATGATCCACTGGACGAGGAAGTGGAAGAACCAAGACGGGTGCCTAACCCACTCGCGCCATCTGGCTGGTGGAGACGACGCAGTGACCAACGCGAACACAAAAATACGGGTGATTCAACGGCCCAAGTCCCTATAGACGTTTTAGGACGTAAATTGCAGAGTTTATAACATGCTTTTTCAAATAAAATTATCCACACGACTTTCCTGTCGTTTTTAAAGCATAGCGCAAGTCTGTATCCGACTAACAGTTTGGTCTGGCTAACTGCTCACCATCTGTTCGCATTAAGTGTACTAGAAATTGAAAATGGAATGGATTTTCACAGAGGATACTGTGATGTAGTGTGATGCCCAAAGTAATTCATACTGGTGAACGAGGTCTGTTCTTTGAAGTACCGTGTGCTAAGGAATGCATGTCACCTGCGACCGACTGCTGCCTCAATATCTTTGAATTTAAAGCCATGCATCTTTACTGGTGTAGGAGATCTCAGAGACCGCCTTGTCTGAGTGAATATTTGTGTTGAATGTCCCTTTTACAATGCCTTTTAGCTGACTATAAGGCTGCGAGTTCAAGCGCATGTCAATTTACGGTGCATAATGTGGTAGTAAATCGGAAGATGATTATATTGATGAATAAGCAGGTTTTTCCTCTTTTACCGGCCTTTTGATCACATCAGACTGAAAGAACAAGATGATGGAGGTCCATTGGAAAATTTTATGAAAATTTTCTGTCCATCTCCACATAGCGTAGATAAATGTAAGGTTTTGCTTTTTGAGACCGAATGATACCATCTCTTCAAGCAAAAACGTTGAAGAAAGTGCCTTCTTTTGTCAAAGAATATGTAAAGTTAACAAGGGCATCGAACAAAACTGAGAAAAAATCATAATATTTAATTATTCATCTCTTACGGAATCGACAGTTTGCAGGCGGTGAAATGAAATTAGTTTTAAAGGTGGCATTATGGCGTGATTCAGATATCTTGGAATTCGGAAAAAATGAAAACCAATAGGTTTACTCTGCTCAAGCAGTTTGTTTGGACCGAAAGTAAACTTCGTAATTTCCATCGACTTTTCATAAGATAGGAAATTTAATAGCTCTGAATGCCATATACTTTATGCCTACGATCTCAAACCGAGGCGAGGTTTGGGCTATTTCGGCCCGGAATTCAGTCCCACACCAAATTAAATTTTTACTCTAGGTTAAATGAATTACCCCACCATGAACGACCCATGCTTGTAGGAATAGTAACAAAAGCTAGAGTTAGGAGCACACATTATACCTGTGACTTCTTGCGCATCACCATTAGGATTCCAGATAGTTTAACTCCCGCTATCTGCACGCATATTGAAGTGTTTTGGCCAAATTCACAGGCTTAGTTACAGCAGACGGCAAGCATAAAAACCATCGTCAAGGCTGTATTTTCATATCCAACTATGCTAGAGAGATTGTGCGCATTTTAAGGGCGCACTTGCAGATAGCCCTCTGCAGCAGCTGGTGTCTCTCTATGTTTTTTAGCTGTCAAAATTGAACAGCACCAAATTAAAACGGCCAAGCAATTTGCTGCTCGCATCCTTAGTGAGGTTCCTCACCCTTTCCACTCTGAACTAAAGGCTGTGAGGTCTTCCCGTACAATGTGCTGATGCTTCCGTCATATGTCTTGCTGTACATTGGCATTCCCAGCACGTGTGAAGAAGCAGAAATTGAGAAGTTGAAAGCTGACCTGTCACCATAGTGGATGTAGATATCGTGTAAAACTTTGATGGTGAGTATTCTATGACCTTTTACCTTTCAATTTTTACCATGACACCTTACTGACTTTATCCCTCACTTTTCGTGAACGGAGCCATTTTTGCTGAAAGTTTAGGATATTCAATTCTAATTTAAGCAAATCATTCCGACTCGGACACGACCATGAAAAGAATGAATCAAACATTTTGGGCAGACCAATAACGAAACTTAATTCAAAAAATGTATTCGCAAGTAGAAAATGTGCTGATACTCACATGTTTACAGGCTGCAAATGATCAACTATACAGTGCATTTCCTATTTGATGAAAAAAAAGAATTTTTAAAAGAAAATCCCTGTTACACAAAAGAAACACAAGCGGCGAACTCTAAAGGCTTACAACAGTCAAGTAGACACCATAATAAGAATGAAGATAGGCTGTGGCTTATAAAGTAATATTACCTTGTTTAAGAAATGAAAGTTGTTAAAAAACCGGAAAATTCCGAAAATTGAAAAAAATTGGTGTAATTATTTTAACCTTATTTTTAACTGAAGCTAAAATCTGTTCATACAAAAACGTAAACTTAAGCAGCACATATAGAATTACATTTAAAATACTTTTTGCGTAATTCTCTATTACGCGCAATGAAAAGTACTGCTATAGCCGTAAAGCCGAGCATTTCCAGTTCGCAAAAGAATATTTTTAAGCCATAACTTGCAGCTATTTCTATATTCCTGTAGTCCTTGACATACGTTGCACTAAGACAATCACATTTGTGCTTAATGTTGCCAACTGAGACATCACAGTCGTGAGGTATTTCGTAAGGTGACATGTGAATATGCCGGCCAGTGACTAAAAGATTGACATTAATTTGTAGGGTGCAATAGTAGCCATACCATCTTGCGTACATTGAGAGAAATTTCATTTCATTACATTTCTTTGTAATTATTTCAAGAATTTGCATGTGAAGAGTTTCAGATTATTCTTCAAATTCTGCCGAAAAATTGAAGGTTTCAATTGTTTTTTAATTTGATTGTCCTTAAATATCGATTATTTTTTGCGCGTTTATCAAAACCTTCAAAATAAGATATTTCTTAAAAGCCTGTTGCTAAATAACGAGCTTTTAAACATAATTTCTTTTGCAGCTGTCCGTTTGGGTCATGGGTTCAGAAACATCCAAACAGGTCATCTCAGTACCGAGAAACGTGAACTTCCACAAAAATATCACGAATAAATCTGGCTTAGATTGATAAAAACATTAAATAACAGATTACCTCTTGAAAAAAGTTGCCTGATAAGACATTTCGATGTCAAATGTGTGTATACTGCACCATTTTTGACGATAAAGGCAAGAATAAATTTGAAATTTGACCAGTTTTTGACTTCTTTAAAAATAAAGGATCGATCTTCTTCTAAGAACGAAAGGCCCCACTTTCCTGCACATACCGGAGCATTTTTCAGTCTACGCATTTAATTCTAGACTCCATTCTAAGATAAAAAAATCAAAGCAATTTAGAAGCATATCAAGGACGATTTTGAGAAAATTAATCACCTTCTGCCCTTTCCGCTCCAAGTTATCCTTTTCCTTCATTCTGGTCTATAGATATAAAATATTTGACTATATTTTGTGCACAGATTTGCAGAGAAAATTGACATCCTTTGTTTGGTATTTTTATATAAGTTTGTTTTGATTGTTATTTTCGGTGAAGTAAAACGAATAACGTTTTATTCGTTTTTTACTTACTTTCATGGAAAAATTATTAATTCGATCTACTTTCCCGAGAATAATGCATTTTGTCATAGTTGTCATTTGCTCAATTTTCTGAATGCCAAACAAAATTTCCGTTCTCTGAACAAATCTAATTACACATTTCTGGTCTTTTTAATTCTCTTTTATAGGGCAACACATAGAAAAAAGAAATTTTATTCTATAGCGTTTAATAGCGTAGTAAATTCCTTGGATATCAACAAACGTTAGATTTGGATCGCCTCTATTTCCCCTCCCCCAAGTATGCTGAACTGAACAGGCCTCATTTTTAGTAAACAGCATTATGCGGCTCAGGTCCACCCAATGCACACAATAAAAAACCACTACCTTAAAAATTTTTATGTGTCTAAAGGAACCGTTCTAGTCAAATTCTTTGGATGGGAATCTTAGTATTGGAAATCAATGCGTTTCAGACCTTCCTTGAGATGTCAGTAGATATTTCAAAATTTGCAGTGTTTCCAGTCGGTAGGTTATACATGCAAATCCTGCCGTTTGCATAACGTTTTTCATTTTTCGCAAAATGCTTTCGGAATATGCACTCGAATTGAAGATTGCTCGTCAAAGGCCATCCTATAAATAACAGTTAATCTTCAAGGGCATTTCCTTGTTTTGCTACCTCCCCTCAAATCGTTCATAAGTAGTTCACCTTCTGTACATTCGTTGATGTCGTTGTGCAAATAACTTCAAAGTTACCATAAAATTGGTCTCAATGAATGTGATAGTCAGATGTTGTTAGTGCAATTAGTAATGAAATTCACATTCTGGTAGAGATTTGGCAGTTAAATATTGAATTGTAATAATATTAGTCGAAGTATGCTTGATTACGATTAAAAACAGGCCCTTAAGATCCCTTTGTCTGACAGTACTGAATATTTACCTCAGGTCATCTGGCACTATCTTCTCAAGCTTCATACAGAGGAAGATTTAAACAGCTGAAATTGGAGCAAAACACTCGGGCAAGGGTAACCTTGAAATGCGCATGGAAAGGAGGCAAAACGGAAGGGAAAAGCAGGCAAGGAAGCTGCAGATATCCTTGAAAGGTTTCCTCGGTTATACCTTTGGCCGAATACTTTTCTCACCGATCTGTAATTATCTGGGGTCTACATTTACTGCCAGGATGGGCCTGTGTTAGCGGTGCGCTGTGCATTCGACTGTAGCTCCAACAGGCAGCTGCATCTTCAAGAATGCTTAATAGATTACTATTTGGATAAATATCGTATTTTGGGGGTTTTCTAAGTATACAATAATCATTATTAATGGAACATCGAAGTAAACCACTGAAAATCGTACAGTGTTAACCGCCGTTTCAAGAACGACCTACAAATGGTCGCAAAAAGTCCTAAAATAATAATAAAGGAAAATGCCGTCAATCAGTTGCTCTTAGTGTACACAAAGGGGTGCTTTTTCGATTAAAAATGACAAATTATCAGACAAAGATCAGCATATTTGCACCTGAGCCTAAAAAATATCTGATTCCTTTGACTTTCTAGTCGGCGCGATTGAACGAAAATCTCGTTATCTTCATCCGACGTGACTCCAGCAATGTATAAACGGAATAAACAACAGGCAGTTTTCGTGAAACCATGTTGGTATACATGCGCGGACTTTGGGCTGTTCGATAACAACCCTACATTACATTGGGCAAGATATCGAAGCATATTCATCAGAATGTTTTACAATATAATTATTTTCGGACGAAAGCCTACAATTTCTGCGTGACAAACTCATTTTTTTCGCATTAGGGGGTTTACTCTACATTTTAAACGTATGTTTACCTAGTACGTCGGGTTTAAATTTTTCAGGAATTTCCTGTTATTTTTTAAAAAGCTGTAATTTCTTAAACACTTAAAGTCAGTCGATAAGCCGTAATATGCCTTATTTTGAAAAAAAGATCTTGGAGGCCGCAACGGGAAGTTTGCTTAACTAAAAAGGACTATCTTTTAAAAATCCTTGGATGTCATGAGCTAGCCTACGCAGCATTGTCAATATATAACTGGCTCAATCATGGATACCTTACCCCCTACAACGTCTACAGGGTCAACGAAGGCCTCTTCATCACATTGCATCCTAGCGAAATGCTAATTGAATGCGATAGGTCATACGCTGTACTTGAAATCAGTAATAGGGCTGAGCGGACTCACATAGTACTGCAATAGCGAAAATCATCTGAGCGTGCCTTTCATATTCAAGAAAACACGAACTGTACTCATGAGCTTGCAACTGCAACGACACTGCCTACTTGCCTGATATTCTGATAGGTGTGTGTGATCGCAAAAAGTACACCCTGCAAGAGGAACTGAATTATTTCGTGCTGCTGGAGTTATTTAGGCATTTAGATGAGCAAAAATATGCCAGTGAGCATTTCCTCACAATGCGCAGAGCAAAAGGTAGATTGCCATTGCTCAATTGTGACCTGATCTGGTAATTCAAACGGTCGGAGTTTAATCATTTTCTGTTACAGTAAAAGGTGTGCTGCTACTGACAACCCACATTCCAGAAAAAGATGGAGACACGACCATTGCAAGAAGAGCTCTATTTTCCTGACGTTTCAGACTCCGTCGGGAATCCTTAGTCATTGGTAATTGCGGCCTTGTCTGAACTTTACTCAGATACCCTTTATGAATACAGAATAATGGGCCGCAGGCACAACGACATGCTTAGGCGTGGCTTTCGTCGCGTCAGCTATCTACGCCTTCACCCCTTTATGGTCCACCTGACGCTGTCTTGACGCCGGGCCCACGCGTGAGGGTCGGAACGAGAGAGTGACGTAGATGCGGCGAAAGTTTACTATAACTCACAGGTAAGGCAGTGCAAGTCATCATGCCTGCGTAAACTTGCTGTGTAGCCTACGGTGAACACAATTGACATTAACAGTCAATCGGTCGTAGCTGTGTCTGCGTAACCTAAGATAAACAGAACATGTGCGTCCTCCCAAGCACGAACGTCTGTTTAATGTGGAATAGGGGTGGGTAGGAGGATGACTCATTTGGTTCGTCAGTCGAACTTAGACCTCAGCGCTAATGCAGGCTCGTTCTGATAGAAAATGTAGACAACAGACCACTTGTGCAAACCATTATGTCGTAGGCATAATGGAAAAACCACACCACGGATATCTACAGCACCCAACCTGCTTATTCGTTCGGTTGTGCCCCTTTCTCATAATCATTTCCTTGCTTAATGTCCCATTTGTTCAGTTACACGTTTAAGAGTGTTTTGCTCAAATATCAGTTGTTTAAATTCTCGTCTATATAACCTTTTGTAAGATAGTGACAGTTGAATTTATGTTGCTTTTTGGTTACGTCATATAGAGGGATCTTAAGGACGTATTTATTCAATTGTGTGAAAACATTTTCCAACTAAACTACTGCAATTCAATATTTAACTGTTTAATCTCTACCAGACTCTCAGCATCATAAGTGATTACATAGACAACATGTGACCTAATGCATTTAATGAGATAAAATCGATGAAAGCTTGTAACCTAGTTGCCAGAAGACATCAACAAATATGCCAAAAATGCGAACTGATAATTAACGACTACAATAGACATAATCAAAAAAATAGAATGTCCTTCAAGAGAAGGTGCTGTTCTGTGGATGGCCTTCAGCTAGCAACCTTCATTTTGAGTGTATATTCAAACACCAAATTCCCTCAACATGATTTTTGATATTGGAAGGCGATGAGATTCAGTCCTTGCTTGGATAGTTCCAAATTTGTGATACGTTCAGTCGGTAACCAATATACATAAATACTGTTCAATGTGTAAATTTAATCTTTTCGAATTGTTTTCTTATGAACGTTTAACGACTAAGTATGTTCTTGGACATTCATTGTGCTATAAATGACCATTTTGATCATATTTTACGACTCACTCAAAGGAGAAAGTCAAGCGGGATAGTGCTTTCTGCTAACTAGCTGCCAGTTGAAGTCCATTTCAACCAACGGCACTGGATGTGATGGTAATTTGAAGTATTAATTGTATGAACAACAGCTTGACCATCGCTTACGCTGATGTCCAACGTATGTTCAACCAAAAGGTGGTGAAGATACGGTGATTTGCGCTTGTTTCTAAAACGGGTATAGGAACAGAGCATTTTCGTTTGTCTGAATCAGGTAGCGGATTAAGTAGTCCTCTTGGATTGTTGACTTCCCCGTCCTGAGGCTCATCTTCTACGTGTTTTGCGCTCTCTTTCGCTCCTGCCTGAGGTATTGCTTCGTTAAGACTAACTGACTGAATCCCCTTTGTCATGGCTGCTTGTGAGAGCGACGTACTCAGCAGAAGGAGGAAGAAACAGAAAGATATAAGTGGTAGGAAGCGTCGCTGTAATTGCAGAAGCAGACACCTTGGAGACATGTTCGTTGTTCTAACTTCTGAAGCGGTCGCAACTGACCGCTGCTATTTATATTTTCTTCAGCGGCGTCTGGTGTAGGCTCCAGGATAAACAAGTGTTCACCCACACGAACAGTCTTTAGGAAGGTGCATGCCTACGCATACGTGGGTTGCGCGAAAAATCTGTGGATTGACTTAAATCAACAAGACCGAAAGTGAAGCCGGCATCCTAATGTAATGGCGAATATTAATTCAACCCGCACTTATGGATAATTCAGATGGAAGAAATCGGCAAATGCCCCATCTGCTGGCAACCGCAATTGCAATGCCTACGTGCCTGATATTTGGATGCATCTGTAATAAAGGCTAGCATTCATATTGTTGGCCGGCTTCTACCCTACGTGTAAATCCGCAGCGGCTTCCGACAGCACACCAAACTCAGGATGTACAAGGCCGTCCGTACGGAGTGGAGACTAACACAGTCTTTGTCAGCCAATTTTTAAATCTAAACCACTTCCATCTCAGAAGATTGCTGAAGCTGAGATGGCAAAATGGGATTCTGAACACAGAAAAGCCTCAATATAACGGACCTCCACATCAACCACGCCAAGCTGAGGTAACTTCATATGCGACGGAGCGGAGTCTTGGTTCAGATGAACGACGAACGGCTGCTTTACGGTAGTGGGGTTATGGATGCTCTTTGACAATAATTAAACTAAATGAGTTACAGGGATACTCTGAATGACTCCCGGAAGCGTCTTCAACTTACGCAAAATTCGTGAACTGACATCGCCAAAGACCAATCGGCTAAGAAAGGAGCAGTGGAAACAGGCACAGCCATTAGCAAAACCAGTCAAGTCACCGCCACTACGGCTAGCATTTAAATTGCAAGCCGAACGGCTAGCGCACAAGCCCACCTAACATATGTGTATTGGCCACAGATCTTCTGCATGCGCATCGGCTTGATCGGGCACCTACAGAAGCAATGCAGTAATCTTGCGCTTTGAACCACTTATTTACTGAAATATAGCCTCATAGTCTGCTTTCAGTACTGCGAAGACTAGCAAACCCATCACGGATGCTCAATTACTGGATGCTTAGCTGCCCTCACACACCAACGCAATCCTCCCTGCCGCTCAGGCTACAGTGATCACAGCGGCGACCACTACGGATACCACAGCACTTAGTCTCACCACGGCATCCGCCGCACTGACTACTACCTCCATCAGCAGCAACACCACAACCGATTATTATTTGTCCATCCTTTAAGCAACGTGAACCTGGAGGTTTTGTAAAACCTTATGTCATTCAAATAATCAAAACCATCACTACCTATGCGCTTAAAACGGACTTTTTAAATTGCATCCAGGCCCCTGGCGCGAAGCGGTGACAACTATTTTTCGATCATTATTATTTCTACCAAACAAAGTTAGCGTCTAATAAGCTTTGGCTTCGATGGAAAGCCTTGTGGTACAGACACATTAGGACCTTCAAGCATGCACTTCAGGTTTTGATGAATACATTGCTAGACTTCAGGCAAGGTGTAAGTTCGAACCTTTGGTAGACTAAACGACAGGCCACAACCATTGCCCTCTTCCCACCCCCTTCCCCATAGTCTTCAGTAAGCAAATGTGGATGGGTGGGTGCGCGTGGGCGGATTGGTGGGCGGACACGTTATTGAATCCTCCGGTCCTTATGGCGCTCCTATGGAAACTGGGAAACACATGATGGCGCCGGCCATGTGGGCGTGAGTGAGTACACGTCAGTCAGTGAGACTTAGTCAGTATCCGCTTGATAGCCATAATAGGAGATCGGAGGCAGCCTGAAGACAGCAAATAAGCCAAAAATGGACATTCCAGTCTCCCTAGTCTTTGCCTCCAGGGCTATTTGCCTACATTACTTGCCGCTGTGCGGCTGTTGGCGGGCCACGAGAGTTAGTGCCAAGGCAAAACGGGATGGGTGAACTGCATATATCCGATCCTTAAGCTCCATTTTCTTTCATGAAAACTCGAAGCTTGCCACACCATTAGACAATCATCGAACACGAATTTCTCTGTCTATAGCTATAGTATCCCTAACTGGCCCTAGTGTAAGGTTCTGAAAAAGCAAGGCACAATTTCTGACTTCTAATATAACAAGTATGGTGATGATACGCAAATGAGCAATCATGGCGAACGTACGTCTCAGGTTAATCATAATCAGGCAATTACAATAGTAGACGGAGGGAACTCAGTGTTAATCAAAGCACTCAAATGCGGTTTTTCTGCTTTCGCATAATTCTTTTGGAATATACACACGAAATTTAGATTGCTTATCAAAGGCCATCTTATGAATAACACTTTCTCTTGAATGACATTTTCTTGTTCTTCTACTTCCCTTTAAATCGCTCTTTATTAGTTCACCGTTTTTGTACATTCCTTGATATCATTGTGCGAGTAACCTTAGATGTACCGAAAATTGGTCTCATGGAATGTGATGGGTCATATGCGGCAGTTACAATCAGTAAGAGCGTAGACATTCGGGAGAACGATTGTAGCTTAATATTAAATCGTAATAATATTAGCCGGATCACGCTTAGTTCAACTTGAAAATGTGCCCTTAAAATCACGTTACGGAAAATATACCTCAGTGCAACTGACATAATCTTCCCAAACGCCACAGGGAGGAGGTGTTAAGCGAGTGATATTGGAACAAAACAAACTGAGAGGCTTAATGGACAAAAATAACATTTTGCCAGGGAATGAACCTGAGATCGGGGTATAACGGGACTAATAAACAGGCAAGGGGCTGTAAATTTCCGTGGCGTGATGTCTTGGTTATGCCTACGAACGAATGGTTTTCTCGCAGATCTGAAATGTTCTGTGGTCCAAATTTACAGTCAGGACGGGCCTGCGTTAGCGGTGCGGTGAACATTCGACTGTCGAGCCACAATGATTCACCCCTCTACCCTTACTCTGTAATAAACAAGCGCTCGTGTGTGGGTTGACAAACGCGTTCTCTTTATCCTAGCATACACTCATGCACCAGCTTGACGCCGATTTCAACTGTGTGCTCCAGAGTAGGGTAACGCGGGGACGGTGACTTACGCTGGGTTATCTTTAAGTAACACTGGACTTGTGTGGTATCCACCTCAAGGCATTTCTTAAAAAAACATTTGAAGATTTATTGAGAGCTAGTGCGTTCTTTCCAGCACAACTGGCGGTTTAGTTTCTTTTTCTCAGATTCCCACAATAGAAAAGTAGTCTGGTGAGATAGTGCTTTATTCTGAGAGAAAGAGATGTTTACTTCAATCACACGGACTGTTTATCTTGGATTTAATTTAAACGCAGTTGAAATTTCCTACTTCACAGCCCGTCAGCCGATTAGAAAGCCACGAGTTCACATTCATGAAGATAGATGGCATGGGATATGATGGTAAATTAAAGGATGAATGTGTAGACATACAGTGAATTAGCTATGAAAAGAAAGTTGAAGATCGACATTTGTATCCATGGTTTAACGCACATTTAGATTGTTTAGTTTAATAACTGAATAGACTTGAGGCTCAAAATATTGATTATGAGAAAGGAGTTTATTTCAAATAAAGAAATAACAAAGAAAAAAAACAGGACGCAATTGGGCTGAATCCAACGTTCTTGATATCCAAAGCATTTCCTATGTCAGCAAACGCCTCGAGCCAAACCTTCTTGATTTTGCGGGAGTCAATATTAAAGAATAGTACTAAAGGCCGGAAATTTTTTAATAAAATGTTTTCAAAGAACAGCAATGAACAGGGTGTCCCAAAAAATATGTACGCATTTTAAATTATTGTAAACTTGGTGCATTCTCGTTCGATGGCTTCTATTTTTCTCAATTATTTAAAATATAGTAAAAATGCAGTGTAAAAACAATGAAATGATACTTTTTTTAAAATAATTTTATGTTCTTGAAATAATAAAATTATGGCAAAAATTGAGGTTACAATGGAACAAAATGAGTTTAAATTTTTTAAGGACACTCTTTTTTACGTTCTTGAAATTAAATTTAGGGCGCATTATTTTCAGGAAAGGGATAGCTAATTAACTTGAAAAAAAAATATGTGCAAACCCGCTAGGTTCTGTGCTATAAAATTAAGTTAGGAAATTATAAGACTGCAATGGGCTTTACCGCACAGAAAAGAACGACCGTAAACAAGCATATGGATGAGCACCCAAGACATGCCGTCAATCTTCGTTGTCAAGCTGTATGCAAAGGATGTCCAGAAGTTTCCTGCCTATGAACAAATAGGAAACATTTAAATGGATCAGTTGGAAGATTTTTCAGTTGTCACAAAATCGCAGTATATTGTGCTCGGATGGCCTAACTGGCGATTCAAAACCCGGGCTGTCCTGAGGGCACTAGACCGAAGGAATCGGACAGGTAACCGATGCATGCAGAGGGGGCAAAGAGAGTGACCTTGAAAAGCCAACATGCGAGCACGAAAGGACAACCACAGGCTGGGGTCTGCCATCCATGAGGTTATGCCAAGCCAGGGGCAAAGCGCGCGCGCCAGGTGTAACCTAAAAAGAAGACTACTGAGGCACGGCGTCTGTCTGCAGATGCAACTCGTGGAGGACCGGTAGGGAACAAAGAGTACTGGCCCTTCAATAGCGAGGCTGCGAGCAGACGGGCATTGTGTTGCTGGGAGACACAGAATCTTGTCACTAATGCACGCTGCCGACGACCGGAGATTTTGCTGCCATTGACAAGACTTTCTGTTGTCCGAGATGAGCTACCAAGAACAGCGAACACGCTTCTGACGGGCACCTAGAAGGAAACGCTTACATGCAAGCCGAACTAGTGACAGTAAAGAACTATCTGCTATCCTGTTCTGCGTTCTCTTTCTAATCGCAACTGGGGATATAACCAGTGTTGACACAGGAGCACACAAGGTTATAACGTTAATCGGCCAATTCCTTGTGCTTTGGCATTTTAGAAGGGAAACTTAAATTAAAGAGGTACACCAAAAGGTGCTCGGAAAGTCAAAAAACCAATACATCCCATCTGCAAATATTGAATTGCTAACAACAATACCTGTGCCATCCCTGAGTGGAGAATTGCTTCGGGCAAACTTTGCCTCAGAATCGAATGTGGGTTTGGCAGCTCAACACATATGGATAGCTTGTAAAATACAAAATACTCTCAGCCCCCTCTTGCAATTTGCAGTTTTCTAACCTAAGGTTACTTTTCATCAAGTAAACGCATTCTTTTGAAATAAACGCATTGTGCATCTGATAAACCTACCAACTATGACAACATAAATAACCTCAGGGTAAAGTCCTTTCATGGAGGCTGGGATTAGCCAGGTGGGTTCCAGATGGTCCTAAAGTCACATTTTTAGCGCTCGTATGACTGGAGACGGAGAGGGGAGTGCGTGAGATGCTGCGGATATCTGCTATCAATATGATCTCATTCACACGTAAGTCGCCGTCCTTGAATTCGCCGTAATAGTGATTCGTTTTCCGCGATAGTCAAATATGGACTTCACTTCGTGTTGCAGGTTGCCTTGAAATGAATAAAGAAGGAGTAAAATTAGAACTAGTGTCACAGCGTTATCTTCTTCTCTTCCCCACCCTCAATCTTTGCGTCCAGTATATTTCCGTTTTTTTCCATATCCACGGCCTCGAACGGCAACTGCTTCACCAAACTACGTAAGGAGGGCAACATGACACGGTTACTCATATTCCGCGCTCTGCGTATATATTAACTGCTGAGTTCCCTTGGCGTCACCACACACTGCCTATGACCAAATTTGACGGTGCTGTAGTTGTCCACTTCCATATTTTCCGCCCATCAAGAACGGCTTGCACCGTGATTTCGATCGATATTTTTGCCTTCGGGACAAGAGTTTTATACGTCTGACTTTTCAAAATCCGTCTCGGATTCATAATCATCGACACTAACAGAAACGGATAATTAATTCACAACGAATTGCAGTATGGATAGGATACTGTCGCTATGCAACTGCATTCTCATGACAATAAACAGCTCCCCTCTTTCGAAAATAGCGTCGTGCTTGTGCGCTTATAGGAATCTAAGCCGTGAGTGTGCTCAGAAAACTACAATTATTACGCCCAGTTCCGTAGAGGAAGAAGAGGGGTAAGACCAGTAGGAGTCGTTGATTGTGTACAGGAACTCAATGGTGGTCTGAATCCCAGACGCAGTGAAGGCCGCGGGGCCTGTGTGTGCGCGCGCACGTCCGTCTATTAGTGTGCTGCGGGCGAAAGCGAATAAACGTCATGCGAAAGTGAGTCACTTGACGATCGATAAATTACTTGGCCAATAATCCTCTACGGCTCCTGTGATTGGCTGGCCCAGAAGGAGGAAGAATAGCGAAGTCACGTGCACTTTGCGGCTAAGCGCCAGCGCTACAACTTCCCCGAGACACCGAGCCAAGTGAGGGGTCGACAGTGTAGTGAACGATGAGATGCATAAGTAACTCCAGCGCACATGCCGATTTGAGAATGTGTCAATGGCGACAGATAATGCTGGAAAATGGGGCAAAATCGAGGCTGTGACCTGTGCAGAGGTGCTACAGTCAGAGGGTATGTTGGAGTGATCTCCGCAACGTGTGCCGATGAATTGGTCCGTTGATGTGAGAGTAAAGGGTGTGTGCGATTCAGTGCATCGCTGTAAATGTTGAGACAGACGAATCCGTCAATGAAATGTTTCATTGTCGTCTGGGCTCGAAGACGGGAAATACTGCGGAGCATGTCAAATGCACTGGAGTTTCCTCCAGTTAAGCACAGAAGGCTTTTCTTTTCTGGGAAAAAAATATCATGAGTAAGGATACCAATGATGTTGAAAGCAAGCGTCCGAGAAGAAAAAAAACAGCTAGTGTTTGTGTGGTTGAAAGAATGCTCTCACAATATGGTCGGAATTCCGTAACTGTATTCCGTTAACGACTGCGGCTTAATTCATCACAAAATGTAGAAAATTGTGTTTTCCTGATGATGGGCACGATGAATGACACAGGAAAAAAGCAGTCAAATGAAGTAAAGTGGGAATGTTTTTGACATTTGCAATCAGGTACGTCATAAGATTGCAATTTATTCACGTCAGGGTCACCAATTTGTAGGAGTCTAAGCCGTGAGTGTGCTCAGCACAGTACATTTATCACGCCCAGTTCCGTACAGGAAGAAGAGGGCTAAGACCAGTAGGAGTTACTTATTGTGGACAGGAACTCAATGGTGGTTTGAATCCCAGATGCGGGGAAGGCCGCGGGCCCTGTGTGTGCTTGCGCGCGCGTCCGTCTATTAGTGTGCTGTGGACGTAAGTGAATAAACGTCATGTGAGAGTGAGTGACTTGACGATCGACCAATTACTTGGCCAATAATCGTCTACGGCACCTGTGATTGGCTGGCCTAGAAGGAGGTACGGCAGCGAAGTCACGTGCGCTTTGCGGCTTTGCGTCAGCGCTACACGCTAATTGCTTGATGGCTGGTGAGCAAGTAGTGACCCGTTTAAATTTCATCACCGGTGGTGGACCTGGGTGGGATGATGGCTCGGCCATCACGCTCCCTGGCGCTGGCGGATCTTTTGTTACTTGGATCTTCAGGCCTTCCTCTGTACATTGTTCTGCTAAAAGGAGTGGCATGGAGGTGAGCAGGGAAAGGCTATCGAACGAGACCATTATCTTATTATCGGAGAATGCGATTTCCCGTAGCTTCTGTAGAAACTCCGTAGAGTTCTGAATGGCAGCTTAATAGCCCCTCAAATATGTTGCTGTTCGCTGCCCCCGATGATACTATTGTCGGTTACAAAGAACCTTCTGGTTTGTGAACTTAGGTAATTGCTAGGTACTTGCGATGGTTGCTTCGGATTGTTTCAGGCATCTTGTGATAACTCCTGAGAGTAGTCTCGTTTTGCAAAGCCTTCAAGCGCTTTTTCAATAGGTGACATTTGCTTCTTGGTATGGTCGCGGAATTAGGGTTATATGTTGAGCTATTGTCTAAAAGCGACAGCATTTTCTGCTTTTTGGCTGATTTGTGAAAAAACTAAATCTTCCGTTGTATGCGGGAAGTATACTTATATCTTTTAAATTTTCAAGTTTTTAAATGCTTTATTTTCTTCAGGGGTAGAGATGAAAACTGATTCTGATCGTTTAAGGTGTAGCGACCCCCTTTCTTAGTCATGCTTTCCTCAGACGCCACGCGGAC
>JAYGXS010000005.1:41281676-41320517 GCA_036362985.1 Ligula intestinalis
ATCATCATAATCATCATCATCCTCATCATCATCATCATCATCATCATTATGGCTGGCCTGCACTCATCGGGAAGTCACTTCTCCTATTGCTTACATACTACGCTTGCTCCTACCGTAGCAAATTCTCCCTGACACTTCGGCCATTCACGCCTTATCCTACTCCACTAGCTTATGCATGTTGGGATACTTTCTCTCGCCTATTATCTGGCTGGACCACATCGTATCACACATTTTTGACTCCGACGTTCAATTAACTCCACAGTTCACAAAGGCATGGACAGCACGGTTAAGGATTTTTAACCATGCATCGTTATTGAGGTATCCTGGCTAGGGAGTATTAGTAATTAGAATCAGAATGATTATATTTTATCCGCTTGGAAAGCTCATGCTCCAACAGTTCTCTGAGGGCTATATAAGAGAGGTTCACAAATTTTGCTGCAGGCTGTTGGTTCGAGGCTGCCGGCTGTAAATATTTTTTGATTTTTTGTCTAGCTGCAACTTTTCTTTTGTATTTCGAGTTTTGCTGCAGGGGTAATTTTTTAACTTATAAAATCAAGTAAAGTAGACGCCGTTGATCATGCAATATTTCGACAGATACGAAAGACTAATACTCTTTCGCTTATTGGAATTGACTCCAGTTGTGATGCTGATTATTGTGTAGCAAAAGGAATCTATTGTAAAAACTGACTACTTAAGTAGTTTGCCTTTTATCATTGATTTTGACTGCCTTTATAAATTTAAATATATTTTATCGAAAACATACACGAGAAAATTATTTTTTTACATGTTTGAAAGCAAATTACGCGTTCTTTAAATTTTATATTCAAAGAAAGAGTAGCTTTCGGTTTTAAATAACTTGCTAATCATGAGCTTTTTTACGATTGCTAGGTCTTCATCCATAATAAATCGTCAATTTATTAGTACTGCCTATACTGCATAAAAAATATTCCAAATCTATTTAAGTATTTGATGACTACTATGTTACGTCTTCTTCAAACTGTAAGCGAAACTGTACATTTTCTTAAACAGGATGCACACAGTGCGCAGTTTTTAAACCTTGAATTCGAGTGTAGCATTCACTCGGTTAGAAAATTGTTCAGCAATTGGGCAACTTTGTTTAAACTGAAAGGTAGCCTTACTTCGAAAGCAAAATTTAAAGAATGCGTAATTTGCTATCAAACAATTACAAAAAATAATTTTCTTGGGCATGTTTTCTAAAAAAGATATTCAAATTTATAAAGGCAGTCAAAATCAATGATAAAAAGGCATACTACTTAAGTAGTCAGTTTTTTTAATGGATACGTTTTGCTAGGAGTCGAAAGGAAGCTCGTTAAAAAGCCGGCTTCCGATCCTGACTGAAATGACTTCAGAATACACTACACTATAATCACTATCACAACTGAAGTCAATTCCAATTAGCGAAAGAGTATTAGTCTTTCGCATATGTCGAACTATTGCATGATCAACGGCATCTACTGTAAATATAAAGAGAGACTTGAGACTTGTGTGACGAACAATAAGCAGTTCAAAAATGTTGGTAAAGTTATGTTGTCGTCCAGCTTGGGTGCTAATTGGCAGCTCCAATTTGTTTCATTCCGTGAGAACCAACGTCAACCGCAATCAGCGCTCACACTCGATTACCCGGACTGCACCCGGATCGACGCATATCACAGTTGCTAATTAGCTTTTACGCAACGGCGACTGGTAATTTTACTCACCACCTTGGAGCTACCAGTTAGCGCCCACACTATGCGAGTATATAACTGTGCCAGAAGTTTTACAATGTAACTTGTTCATTGCACAGTTTTCACAAGTCTGATGAACATATAGGCGCAGAAGAAGAATCCGTGTGAATGAGGAAGATGGATTGCTGAGCCCTGGATCAATTTTATTTCATTACCCACGCTTTCGAACTCTTACAGAACTCCATATTCTGATATAAAAAACAACAAATAAAGTTTAATTACAGTGGTTGTACATCACTCAACTTGCGGGAGTCCTAAAGGGTAAGAAACGGCGCTGAATAAAGAGGGAGCGCACAATAATAAAGGTATACGCAGACTTACTGTAACTCATGGCCTGTTTCACAGTTATGAGCCGCAACTTGTGATCATTCGTCGCCTCATCGTAAAGCTAACATGTTAGGCCTGTGCAGTTACAAGCACCGCTCAGGTAGGAGCTGCGATGCACTTCACCCAGAGTGTTAATTGGGAGAAAGCTGGTCTCTCTTTAGTATAACCTTAATACGCAGTGTAGCGTTGGCTCTATGTGCAATTACAACATGCAGAACCGCAGTGATGCGTTCAGTCGCATCTTAGATGTCCTTGATGTATGGCAAAGCTGCCGTATCGTTGGTGTTTCTTCCGTTTGGGTCGTCCGAGTTCGGACGCGTAAGTATAGGTGCTAAGGTTAAGACAGTTAACCCTAACAGCTACAATCATTCAGGCCCTGGCTCCTTAGGATATGGGAGAAGTCTTGGGAAGGCAGAGTAGACGGAACATTACATTGCTTATAGAGTTAAGGGAAAGTTGCCAATTGGTCTTGCAAGGCATCCAACCGTGAGGCCAGCGTCGCCGCGACCGCAACGCGCGAGGTGCAATTCCAAGTGTCCTCTAACCGTAGTCATTGCGGGCGGCCACCGAATACTCGCTTTGTCTCGGTAGAATGATGGTGCTTAGCTGCCTTGGCGAGATTAAGCCGTTTGCGTCAGTAGATGGCTCAGACTATCGAGCGAGAACGGACAGGGGTGCCAGGACTTAGCACCTGACCGCAGGCGGCATTAGGCGCGCAGAGCAAAGGCGCTGTCCGTCAGATCTTGGATTCCAAGTGGCTGCTAGGGCCGCTACATAAGCATCGGTTTGTAAATACTTTTGCACACCATTTCCCCGGCCTACTGCAGTGAGTCTAAAGCCGTTAAAAAGTGCATTTTACACAGCTTCGTTTGTGCGCAGCCGGATATTTGCTCTGAAAACTGAGAAACTGTGTTTTTATACTTTGCCTTCCTGTAAACTGTAGTCTAAATTTAACCGTTGGGCGTGCTCTTGACGAGGACATCAAGAAAAGGCAGCTGCTACTTTTGTTCTCACTCACTCATTAATTGTGACTTGTATGTCAGGCACGGGAATATAGATCCTTGCGCAATCATAAGCATTCATGCCCAGACGTCCGTTACGGGTAATTGGCCCATATCCTCTTACTTGCCCGCATATTCGCTGCTGGCATCCCGAAAAAGCTTGCCTTAACTTTATTTATACCTCTATAATTGCCCCTTCCCCTTCATTTTTCTATCGTTTGGTTTTAAAACTTACCACCCCTACCATTTCAGTGGCGAACATCCATTGTAATAAGCCTCTTTCCTGTTGCTGTTTCATTTATCTTACGACGGATTTCTGTAAGAGGTTGAGAGCCCAGGATAATAAAAAAATTGCTCCGGTGCACCACAATCCTTATGCAGTATCCATGCAACTACCTGCAGCGCAAATATTTTCATTTTTTCAAGATTTGTATTTTCTGTGGCTGATATGCTGAAGTTAGATGGGGGACCGTTTGCGGTTGCGGACGAAGGAAAGGAGGAAATTTTCTGAACGATGGGATAGACGGTATGGGGTTTGTGAAGCCGGGGTTTGGAAACCAGGTGACTCGTCTGCTGCAGTGTCTAGGACAGCAAGTTAAAGGTGATCCTCACGACCTTGCTATTTCCATGCTGGATTCGGAAGGTTCAGATCCTCGAGAGACAAACCAAAAGGGTCCATCGTACGGTGGTTCCAAGGGCCGGCGAACTCGATCGCATCACAAAAATGACATTCTATCATGTCGCCAAGTCTTTCCTGAGATAATAGTTGGAGACAGAGGGCCTTAGCAGTACCGTGGGTTGTGTCCAATAACAGCGCTGCTTGGACTTCAAGCCATCATTCGAATGTTAACTCAGGTAGGTCCCCTTGGAGACAGCGAAAGTCACCTTGATAGCCGCAGACGGTCAGACAGTCATATAGTTAACCCCTCTTCTCTCATCGCTGAAACCCCTATGGTGAATAGTTGCCTTGAAACTTTAAGCGATCGCGAATAGATGAAGGCATTTGCGTTGCAGATATCTGCATGCATTAGGAAGTAACGCGAGACACGATATTTTCTCAACCAATTCAGGTGGAATGGGTTTCCGAAAGCATTTATAAACCGGTACGCACGCGTTTGGACCAAAGGACCCAAAAAAGAGTAACCAAAATATGGCTCACTCTGCCATATACCAAGGGCATCTCCGAAGCAACTGAGTGCATCGCTGTGGGCGCGGGTGTTAAAATTACACTCATACCAAAAGGTACTATGCGCGGCAGGATCATAAAGCCAAAAAACCAGCTTACTTCCAAAAAACTCTCTGAGGGTAGTGTATCACATTCCATGCCTAAGCTGTTCTCGTAAGTATACAGGCTTAATCGAACGCATGATTGGATAGCACATATATATTAACATAAGCTTTCGGTACGAAACGCTAACGAAGTATCAACATTTGCAACGCATACCAATGAAGCAGAAAATGAGTTGAATTTCGCGGCCACCAAGGTACTCGCCAAACATTGGAAACAAAACTAACCGGGAATTTATTGAGGCCTGGTCCACGGACGGGAGTTAAATCAACCGAAGCATGTAGTTGGCGCTGACGTACAGAGCCTTGCACAGTCACATGCACTCACGCCCAGACGTCCATCAAAGTTAATTGCTCCACACCCTCTTTAATTACCCCCATTTTTATTGCTGACGCCCTGAAGAACCTTGCCATTACTGACAGTTAATAAATGTAATTATCTATGATGGCACTCTCCCCTTACTTTTCATGGTTGTTTACTAGCTCCTTATGGTCTGCTAACAGTTGGCTGGCGTATACCCACTAAAATAAATCCCCTTACTGTTGCTGTTTATTATCTCTGATGATGAACTCTCGTAATTTTCCAAAAGCTGAGGATAATAAACAAATTGATCTGGTTCTCTAAAAGCCTTTTTCCTCATTCAAGAACTGATCAATTATTTAACTACGGACATAAACAGGCAAATTGCAACTGCAGATAAAGAAACATAGTACCCCGGGGATACAGGGAGCATCATTCCTCTTCTTTTTTCTTCTTTTTCCTCGTTCATCATCATCATCATCAGCATCATCCTCCTCCTCTTTCCCCTCGTTATCAACTCTGTCCCTTTCTTCTTCTTCATCTAATGACAATCGTACATGCATAATGTATTTGTTTTGCATTTCCAGGAAAGCAGTACTTGCACCTAAAATAGACTGCCTTTGAGATTCAGGAGGACTGGAGTAATTCCCACAATGGACTGCTTTGCCCGCGATAATACAGACTATCCGAAGTGGAATCCTCTAGGCGATAATCGCAACCCAATCTCATAAGATGATCTCGAGAATACCTTCTGAGCACTTAAATAGGACAACTAATATCGCTAAGAAGTAGCCACGGGACACCGAAAAAATAAGGAATTATTGGACGCTTTTATGGAAATGTGCACATTCCCTGGATAAATTTAATTATCAGTCAGAGAAGGCTTGTTGTAAGATGTGGTTGAGCGTTGGTAAGTGGAACTGTGAGTGACTGCAAGCGGTCCTATCAGCTATGCCACGGAGTCAGTAAATCAAAACTGAGATATAGTGAAGAAACTCAGCGAACACGAGAAATTACGAGCCACTGGCCAAGAGATGGGGCATAGGAAGGAGGATTTAAGGATGCGGCAGATGCATTTTCGGTCTGAGCATAGTGGATTGGAATTCAGTTTGGTAGTGTACCCTCCAGACGTAATATCGTGCTTATATTTGCTCTTAAATGCGCCAAAGGGAGGTGCAATGCGCTTTCAACTGCTGGGACTTTGACGCTACCCAACGAGGACAACGGTCGTTATGGTAGTGAAAGGTAGGCCCTCGTCACTACGACCTTGAGACGGCCTTCCTACTAGAAGGAGGAGGGGTCACACGCCAATACTTCGGGCTATCTACAGGCTGATTGGGTAAACCGTAAAGAAAAGAGGGTGTTTGGCAGACAGAAAAAGACAACAAGCGCCCCGAGTGACAATGAGCATTCCTCAGGCCGCCTTGAGCCAGGGCGTATCTGTTTTAACCTTGAAGTTAGGTAGTGCGTTTAAATGGCTGTTTCTGGTTGCGATAAAGGCTGCTCACATGCAAGTAAACCCGAGAGGCGTAGTCTTAAAGCGGCTGTTCGGAAGTGTGCCTATGCTATTTCACCAGTTTTATATGACAAAACTACGTGCCGATGGGCCGAGGGCGGTCTCAGTTTCGTTAACGAACTGTTCGCAGATGGAGAAGCTTAGACTAGAAGCAGCGCGCCGCCAGTACACTAGTGTTCACAGCAGGCTAGTGGTAAAGTTTGTTTCATTCTTCGTCAGTTTAGGAGCTTACGATGGCAAAAGTGCTCCTACATGTGATCAACATCCTCGGTCAGTAAAATGTGGAAGTTCGCCATATTATCCAGTTTAAGACCAGGGTTAAGTGAGGGAGGGTAAATTTTGATAAGTAGCTGGCTAATTGGCATCTCTTGACTCAATTAATTTATAGTGTTCCAACCTTTTGGCTTTCCAAACATGGGCCCCTGTTGGAACACAACACACTTTAATAAACCGAGGAGATATTTTGAGCCCCTTTACAATTACTTTCCGCCTTATAACACTTGCTTAAAGCTTTCGACGTTGTCTTGGACAGCGATCTTGTGAAGGTCGGCATATTGAGATCTTACTTCGTTAGATGTGAAGAAGCACCGCCTCTCTTAAACCTACCGAAAGTCACAGGATAAATTATGGCTAACCTCATATTGTTGTATGAAAAGCTAGGGGTTTCATGGAGGAAATACAAGCATATTTTTTCTATTAAAAACTGAACTTTTTAAACGTATGCACATCGACTACAACCTTTTTTGTTGGGTGAGAGTGTGAACACACCTTATATCCTCTTTTAACCGACTGATAATCACAGGGATGGCGTTAGTTGAAAAGTAATTTGTACGTGCTACTTCGCAGTGCCCTCAACGTGCACGCCTGTCAGTTGCTTTCTAGCGAAAACGTTCGCATACTCGTAATGTGTCGTGGAGTTTGCCTTCGGTATAAAGGCCGATTATTTATTTTATGCCACTGTAGAGAGAGAGAGAGAGAGGGAGAGCTACAGGCCCAAAATCTAACTGTTTTCCAAAACGGCAAAAGCACAACCTCCATGATCACCGAAAAGTTTTCGCCGTAAAATCAGCACGCATCCCTTTTAGGAAAACTCAAATCCAATCAACTAATCTGCAAAAAATATCCGGGTACATAAAAACGAGCGAGTAAACCCCCATCCCCTCCGGCTTACCTTTCGGGTTTTTGTCCTTTTGCGTCGTCTGTTTTGTTTTGGTGATGTCCTCCTAATGTGTTGGCAGTAATGCACACCAGCACTTCCCCCTCGCTCCCATCACTATTTTGATGATATCCACCTCACGTACAAAACAAAGGCTCTCAAACGAAATCACAGCCCCCAGCCTCACACATGGGTGCACAGCTAATGGACAGGGAAAATTATGTACTCAAGATAACATTTGCAGTTGTCCAGGCATTCACTAAAGCACCATCAGTTTGCTTGCCAGACAAATAAGTTGCTTCAATGAAAGCAGAACCAGCTTAGGAAGCCACAAAGGCTGGAATGGCGGCAGTTTTGACAGCACAAAGAAGTCTGTCAGGGAGCTGATACTGTGAATCTTAGCGGTGGGTGCATATATATAGGATACCTGTTTGTAAACATGTCTGATATTGGAAATCTTGCTTTGGCAACACTAGCTTATGTAGGCCCACTCATGAATACCTACTGCCTGCATGTTTTCCTTTTAAAAAAGTAGCTAATAGGCCTAATGGGTAGGAAATTAGAACTAGCAGTGAAATGTACTTGAGTAAATGCTAAATATATTTTTATTTTATTGTATTTAGCAGTCTTGTTGATTAATATCTGTAAATTTTCCTAATCTGCACTATCGTCTAAATTATTACGGGATAAAACCGATTATCAAATTACAGGTTTCTTGAATTTCCCGAAAAATTGAAGTAGTGGTTAGGAGGTCATCTACTTCAACTTACCTGACATCCAACTTACCGTTCTAGAGCTAGATTAGTATCGTCCGCGGCGCGAAGCGCCGCGCACACCTTGAAATTACATGCGGAAAAATTTACTCCCAGCGGCCGCGGGTAGCAAACTGGACTGCATTTTTTTCACTTTAAACTTACTTCTAAACCTTTTTATCCCTGAGCATGCTATTTCCTCACTTTCAAAACTCTATGACCACGTTTTTACAGGACAAAATGCTGGAACTAGGGGTACATGAATGAGCCTACATAAGCTAATTTTGTCCTTGCTTCTCGTGTTAGACTGTATGACGTCAATTCTGGACCCTCTAGTAGCTTAAATGCATCTTATATACATTTTGTAAATCGATTTGCTAAACGAAAAGTTGACGTTTCGCACGGTTTGGCAAAAAAATGAGTATGGAGGCCCTTGGCACATGCAAGACGTAGGTTTGGACTCAGCTGCTTTCAGAAACAGAGCCGTATTTGATTTTGTTTGGAGACCGAGGCTTTCTATATGCATGAATTATCTACGACAATGAACATATTGGTCAGCGGATAATTGTCGCTAACTTCAAATACATTGACTGTCTGCCTTTGATATGTTTATGCCCAAATTACTCATACAGTGGATAGAAAAGAGGTAGTTAAGGTACATTTACAACTTAAGGTTGATCCAGTGCCGACGAAGCGCGATCTCATGACGTGAAGGGTGGCTTGCCCTAATGAGACACCGTCCTTCCCTAAAAAAACAATTTAGGAGCATTTAATTGCAATGACCTCTCAGTTCAATTTATGATATTCTGCTAAACGCCACTTACCCTCTCTTCCTCTCGAACAAGTAACAGTTGCAAACCCCCTATTAAGGGAAATGGTAGAAATATTTTGTTGACAAAAGGCATATATGGATCAAAGACATTCGAGCTTACTTCACAGCCTCCTCATTAATTATGTGTTCAACTTGTCTCTTATTACGAGCATAAACTCCCTTGCCTTTTAATAAAAAAAAATAAGGGTTGTCTACAAAAGGTTTAACTTAGTAATACTGATCTATTTACTATATCCTGAGCAGAAAAAAATCAAAGGTAATTTTTTTTTCGATTTTTAGTTTGGAAAATAGCAAAGGGAAGAAGCAAGCCTGGTCGCTGGGACAAGGACTTCATTCGCTGACGTTCCGAAATCTGTCGCGGATTAGTCATCAGACGCAATAACAGAAAGAGGTTATGCATATGGAAGAATTGCGGTATTTTGGGTACACACCCAATTTGTTACTGCATAGATATGACAATTAACGGCTTTTCTCATATTAAGCGTAGTTGACCGATTGTTCCTTGAAGTATTGACGGCCAGGCTGTGGACAGTGAACTGCCGAAATTTTATTTTTCATGCTGAATTATGGCATGATGATTGCTCGGCCGTCTGGCTCCCTGGCATTGACGTTGGAATATGCATTTGGCCGGACGTGACTGAAAAGTAATTAGGATCAGAAAAAGTAAAAGCGCCGCTGGAACCAATATTAGACAGAATATCAATTGATAAATTTTGCTTAGAAATAAAATAAATCCACTGATCTCATGATATGTTGACCAACTCTCTCAAATGCGTTATGGATTTGGAAGATTTGCCTAAGCATAATTGTGATTTTAAGTAACTAGAGCCTACTCACGAAATGCTTTTACGAGTCAAAATATCCGTTTCTTAATGTCAGTCCTTCGGTTTGCCTATAGAAACCACTTCGGTAAAAAGTGACTTCTTAAGCAATATTTACTTCTTCAATGGGTATTCGAGACTATTATACATTCATCTATACTGTTTAAAGAAGGTAGGCACAAATATTCTTTCCGGTACCTATTTGATAGTAAAGCACGCTGATGATAGAATCAAGCAGGTGAGTTCCAGGAAGCAGCTTGGAAGTAGAAAACTTGATTGCTGAAACAAAAGGTTTATTCGCCTGACGTTTCGGATTCTCTTTTGAACACATCATTAAAGATAACGCCAGGAGAGTGCGAGTAAGACACACATTATGTAGAAGTTATAGTCAGGAACGGCATTGTGACTACAAATGTACTAAAAGTATCCGTTCCCATGATCACAGCTTCATGTCCTGCTTGATGCGATTATAGCGAGCAGTCCGTGCTCCAGTCATTAATGACCACGATTGCATCATCCATGCCAGATTTTGGTATGATAAGTACATGACAATGAAATGGCTGTTATCGAATTCATTGATGACCTGCGTCGTCCCAACTTGACTGATTTCCCTTCTCAGACAGTCTCAGTGCGGAATATGTAAATGGCAAGTAATTGCGCTGGTTTGTGGACTGTGAACATAAGAATTATGACACGAGAAGCTTGCGCCTCAGGCAGTTGTAACCTATCATGAGGATGTCAGCGTCCTTAAATTTTAAAATTTGGCTGGCTGCAACCTAAGCGCTAGCGCTCCTCTTCCTCATTGCTGCTGTGCGCACGACTATTTGCGCCCAAAGTGATCTTCCGGCTTCTCTGAATTAATTGTTTTGTCCGTAATTGGAGCATTCCCGGCTTGATGACTGCTTGCAGGCTGTTTGTAACTCCAACTTATAGTGGATTCAAAAGGCGGCTGACTGCTTCCGGTACATTCTTCACGCACGGACGAGTTCGCCAAACATCAGTGCAGGCTAAATTTCCCCTGCAGTCTGGTTTGCCTATGCACTGGCTAACACAACTGAATGGTTAGACATTTGCTCTCAACACTCACCGAAGGTATAGTAATTTATGAAATGTTGCTTCACTTTTCGCTACAGTGCGTCTCATCGCGCCGGTATAGCACTCTTAGTCAACTACGCTCGTGACTGATCGTATGGCTGCTTTTAAAGTTCGGTATCTGTACCATGCTGATCGCTTTCCTGAACGGTGCATTTTGTTATACCTACCGCACACATTGCAGAAAAGGTGGACGAATTAGAACGCCGGCCGTTTGTCCTATCCACCTTAATAATAAAGAGAAAGTGATAAAAGACAGCGTTCAGACGTTTGTCAAATGTCTTCACCTGATCCTATTCGATTACGTCGAAGGCGTAATCCACACAGCGAGCCCGCAAAAACCATAGTCCGTAAAAACGACTACTCGAGCAGTATACGTTTCTTCTATTGATTTTCAGTAACCTTGTAAATTCATATATATCTAACAAAAACAGATAAAGAAACCCTTTCGTGTTTTATTTGGATGGTGAATCCTATCGGTTTCAAAATTTATAGTCAAAGGTGAGGAACTTTTAATTTGCAAAAGGTTTCACTCCGAACTGCCGTCGCATTGGCATTATGTATTTTCAGTCTGCAATTTTGATGCATGTTTTCTAGGGAATAACAGAGATTTCTGTATTGCACTAAGAAGATACTTTATAATTCTCAGTACATTTTTCGGTGAGTGCAGATTTTTGCGGATAATTAGTGAAGGCCACTAAAAAAAGAACCGATACGAGCGTAGTCTAATAAATATTGTGTGGGATTAAAAATATAATGAGTAAAAGCCCTTTTTAAAAGATAAAATATGAACTATGCGTTATTGGCTATCACAGTGGTATGCAAACAAAATTTGTTTTCTTTTGTCAAAAAATGACATAAAGGCCTTCAAACTGCCATTTATTCGCGTACAATCCCAAGTGGAATGTTCAAACTGTACGCTTGAAGGGTGACGTCTGTTAAAACTCGAAAAGTAGAATTTTCCTGGTTAGCTTGTTGACCGAGCGGGCAAATTCTAAAACGTAACATGTTAAGTGAAAGACAGATCCGTCCATACTGCTGGAAATGTAACTAACTTACTGAAAAAGGGGAAAATTCAAAATAAAATGCAAATCAAAACTGCATTTGAAATGCCATTTATTCGTGTACAATCCCAAGCTAATTGTGTTTGCAGCACATTTTAATATCAACATCTGTCAAAACTCTAAAATTAGAATGCTACTGATTAAGTTTTTGCCTAACAAGCAAATTCTTATGCGTAACATGCTGGGTGAATGACGGATCAAACCATACTTCTGGACATGGAACCTTACTACTGAAAAGGGGCAGCATTCAAAATAAAGGCCTATAATAAGTACAATTTTGATCATTTAAACGCTCTACTAGGTGAGTTGATAAAACCTGATGACCTGGCATATTTCGCTGATAATACCTACTGTCTTAATCTCCTCCTTGCTTTAATTGTGGTAAAATAGTCAACGGTTGGATACTGGCGTATCTTTCTAAAGGATTTTTTTATGTAGAAAACGTCTTCGTTATCTTTCTTAATCTGAAGACTCTATTGTATTAATTTCAATCACAACCAGAACTCCTCGCGTTTTTGCTGCCCTTATGCATAATTTTTTTGTTGCACTGATTAATAATGACCGTCTTACGGCAGCCCTTCTCGTCGGTACCTAAAGAATATTGAAGTATCTTGAGGATTTGCGAAATAAGGTTCTAAACCCCATTTGTGACCAGGAGAAATCATGCATGCTTAATATAAGTCATTACGTTAGTTTTGACTAGCGTTTCTACTCTAAATATGACGAAATTGTGCTTCCTTTGTTATTTTCTTCAAAGTTACATCAAATATTCTACACTTAAAGAAGTGCGTGGCGTAAATATAGAATAGGGTATTGTGTCACAACAGCGCATTTACAATATGATATTAAAATGCTCTTTTATATCAATTAATTGGGTGCTGTTTTGTTTTGGCACATTAAGACAAACACTTCTTCGTAACTGCATTTTGTAAAAAAACTTCACACGATAGCTAAACCTTATTTTTACAAATACAGATCTTTAATGTTAGTGCAAATGAATGTAATTTGTTTAACGTAGCTTCATTTTAATCTTAACAATTTTGGACAAACTTTTCCAGTTCTCAAAGGGATATCTTAAATACCTATTTGCTTATTTTGGAGTATCTTCCTAGTATAATCAACATTAACCTGCAGTTCTTTACTCTTTTTCGTAAAAGCATGGGAAATTCCTTTGATATGAGACAACTCACAATTTTCTCTTAATAAACCTAACTAAAATGATGATTTAACTAACTAAAAGGCTTTCGCAGCAATCATTTTACTGAAAGAATCAAATAAAATTTATTAACTATCCGCTTAAGTTTTATTTCAAAGCTCATCATGAAAGTTGCCTCGTCTTTGGTGACTACTGTACCTATTTGAATCTACAAGGGGATCAATAATTAGTAAAAAATACAGTACATCAGAAACAGTTATGTTCTTTGAGGTGCTGTCTTTGCAAAGACCCAGAAAGCAAGTATTTTTGTGGAATTTGCGTCCTGGAAAACTTTCGTTAGCTTGTGATTTTGCTGCAAGGTAACAAATTCTACTTGGAAACTTCTTTCTAGGCGAAAACGCGCACAGCGCAGAGAAAACGAAAATAAACTGATTGAAATGCCAGCTAAACATTGTGCTTAGAATGGCCCTCATCGGCTTATTAACCGTTGTCAGCCAGTCACTCTCCATACCCAACTGTTGCCCCGCATGTTCATCGACATCGCGACTTTTTGATCAGCATTCAGCGCCCCAACCATTGAGGCTCTGTTAAGGCACCTTTTTGGTCTGAATATGACTGACTTAATACAGCTTGTAAGTCAGAACGGACCATTTTGATCTGCTTTGTGTTTCCCGGCAAAACGCTCTGCCTATACTGGCAGCTGCAACGGCTTTCATGACCTCTGTCGTTGTCCAAGGCAGATTAGGACAGATGAGGCCTTTATCGGGTGGTGAACGTTCATCAAGAACAACAACATCAACAACTCCTCTCGTGACCGTTGTTTGATAGCTGACTACATCCATTTCAAAGGCATTCAAGAAGTCTTATTTTGAACTCGCTACAGTTCATTCCCTTGGACAATTAAATATGCCTAGAGACATCTCCAGTGGCTCTCACAATTAACACAGACAAACTGACAGTATAAAAACCATAATTCCTTAATTAAAATACTGTTAACTGAAAAATCCCAATTTGTTCATGGATGAAGTATTAAACCGTATTTTTCCTGGGTAATTGCAAAATCGAGATCATATCACATCGAGGAATTTGCATTCTGACAGGGGCCCTTAAGTCTGTTTTGTCTTCGTAATGATAATCCTTCAGTAACCCATTTGTCGGTTGGCGTTGTTTCATTGTATTTTAAACGGAAAGTTCATCCTGTGATACGGTAATCACGAAGACGGCAAGGTTAATTTATCGTTAATAGCATACTTCGCGAACAAGTATTCATCAGTGTATACTAAGACAATAAAAAAACTTTAAATATGCCAAAAATAGCACCGGAACCTTAGGCTCATCAGAGTATCTCACTAACTGTAAAGAGCAGTAAAGAACCCAATCTCCACAAATAAAAGCAAAGAGACGATTGACAAGATGCTTCATAGAAATACCATGAATCTTGGATATTTTTACTGTTTTTACCTGAATATCTGTTTACCAAGCATATGCACACTTTTGAAATAGGAGAAAAGGTATTTTTCACATCTTGATACCTAACGATGAGTCAGTGCTATGAGTGCAACCTAAAATGCACTTGGCCTGTACATCTGCTGGTGCAGAGACTTACGTTTTTTTGGGACTGCCCGCTTCAAGGCAAAGGGCAAAGATAATCTGTACACCTTTCTTCCGTATTAGGATTAGCCAATATATCGGGATTCCAGATAATTAAACGGATTCACGGTTTTTTGACAAAATTCTATAAACTATCTTCCTCTCTTTCTCCGAACGTTAAAAATTATATATATCGAGCTGTCTATGTACACAGACTCTTTGCAGATATGTGCCCTGCATGCAAACGGACAGTTTCATGGAAGTAAGGCGTAACAGCTAGTTTCTTTTTCGTATATTTCAATAACATTTTGCTTGAAATTGCTCCGAACGGGAATTTAAAAGTTATATATGAATAAAAATTTGTCAAAAGCTTCAGATTTGTAAATAACATATAAAGCCATTACATTTTTGTAAAAAGTACTAAGCATATCTGATTTAAGAATATTTTCAATCTTTTTTTGAAGAAAAGCATTCGGCCGACAATACACCTGAATAGTATAAAATACTTCATGAGGATTTTATCTCATTTTAATGGTAGTTAGCAAATATGTTCAGTTAAAAAAGTTCTTTAAATAAAAGGCCTATTCATTTCGTGTATAACTATTCCGCACTCATTTTTAGCGCGAAATACGTTCCAATAAACCTGAAACGCTTAGTCGATATCAATATGAATTTTCCGGTTATCTTATTTGATTTTCTGGAAAAAGTGTTTTGCACGATGAAAACTTGGAATCGTAAATCTTGTATTAACATATACAATAGCAACGAAATTGCATCGGTTATCCGGTCCAACAGATAAATCTTACGAAGAAAAGTGATTAAGAATGTCGGGCTTTCCTTTGTGGAACTTACACAGGAAGAATATTGTTTTATCTGCATTAATGTACAGTGCAGGCAAAAAAAACATACAAATTTCATAACCCTGTAAAAGTTTGCTCATTTCTCGCAAACCGGTTAAGGCGCACTTATGGAAGCCTTTACACAACAATGAACAACATAAAAGATTAATTTCATAAAAAATTCTGGCAGTTAGCAAGTGTTTGCTAAAAAAAATTTTTTTCATTATAATCCTTAAAATCTGGAAACGTAAAAATTACCAAAAATTACAACAATAACTTAAGCTATTTTGTGAAGCTGAAAAGATTACGTAACCACTTTGTTCAAAAAAAAGCTTTCATTCAAAATATTCTGCACATATAACCATTAATAACTTACTTTTTATTGACTATCATTTTTTAAATTGTGGCATAATTTCCTCCGTTTTAATCGATCAATTAACCTTTTATTTGAACTTTACATCTTAACTTCTAAAATAAGATAAACATCAAGAATTTTTTTTCGAAAAAATAATTCTTGGATATTAGTTCTTATGAAGATGGCCATGTGGATTATATTTAGAGATGCCTCGAAACATTAAAGCACTCTGTCGATAAAAGTTTACGTCCACAACAATATTTCGGTATTGTTTTTCCTAAAATTAATAAAAATCTTATATGCTATGAAACGCCTTTAAATATGCTTTTATAAGATCTCAACTGACAAATTTATGTGTACCTAACCTGTCTCTAAGCTAATATCAAAATTAAATTGGAGACTTTTGAAATCTTTTAAAGTTACGTGAAAAAAAACGACTAATATGACTCGCGATGAAAGTACTTACTTTTCTCTTTAAATTGGTTCATTTTCCCCGTAGTGGTTTACTTTCGAGATCTGTTACAAACTTGCGAATGGAAAAGAGAGTGGTCTTTTACATTGTCATTTGAAGAAATAATGGCTATGTTTCTGCCCATCTGGTTTCCAAATAACGCATAAGCGGAACGTTTGGTTTATACGAAGTCTATTTGTACCAAAATTTAAATTTATAAGACCTGATTTACGTTAACTTCACAGTAAAATATACCGACACCTTAATTATGTGTCATCTTGGGTGATGCGGTAAAACAAAACACAACCAAAACATTTTTACTGAATTTTGTGCTAACATCAATATCAGCATCAGTATATTGAGGGATTTGTAGAAAAAATTCCTTTGAGTACTCTATTTGTACATATGTGCAGTGGTAGCAAAAAATTTGTTTCTCAGACTGTTGGCAAGGCCAGTTATCCTGTGTCATAGGATGAAAATAGGAGCAGAAAATGAAAAAACTCCTCAGGGAATTTTAGGAGAAAAACTGTCGCCCTTGTGGGGGTAATGCGTGAGATTCAGGAGAAAAAAGGGGGTTCCAACTGGGAAGGGCATTGCAAAGGTTCCCAGGATCATGAACGTGTGGAAGCCGCGTCCTGATTCTTCCTTTCTGATTGCAGAGTCCGCCAATGGAACTGGAAAAACAGAGGCATCCGTCAGATCGTTAACAGTCCGCTTTGGGTCGAACCAAGGGTAAATGTTTAGGCCATCAGGTCTGGCTGATAAGATCGCGAGGGGGGTTATCATGGTACGCAGATAGCCAAGTAGGGTAGACCGCGGAGACCTTCGCATGAGACCATGCGTTGTAGGGCGTTATAAATAGCAAACGTGTATGGATATAAAAACTATTACTACTGAAATTGAAAGTAGCGTTATTATTATTATTGTAAATCGTCAGTTACGATCCATCGTGCACTGGTATATCGATCCAGTTTTTACTTCAAACCCTCTAGTTATTTCGACATAACGACGTCCTGAGGAAGCGCATTCTACGCTCTGACCACCATTTTTGAAAAGAAGTGTTTCCGAGCGTCCAGTCTGGCCCCTGTCGCCTTTAAGTTGAGGGGATGACCCCTAAGATTCATGGTCGTTGGTAATTTGAAAAAATCCCCTGATATAATACGCGGAATGCTAGTATCAGAGGTCCTGAAGTTGCCTGTAGCGCAATGGGAAGAGGTTGAGATTCGATAGCCATGTTTTATAAGGCTGTGAGCCCTGCCTCATAACAAGTTTGGTTGCGCACCGTTGTACCTTTTTCAGAATGTTGATGTCTTTCGTGGCCCAGGGTCTCCAAGCTTGGATAGCGGATTCTAGGTGCGGTCGCACGAAGGTGCCGACGACTTTTGTGAAGCACTCTTCATTGAAGGTAGAAAAAGCTCGTTTGACGAGGTATAGGATCGACATCGCGGACTTGGCTACCTTTGTGCAATGCAGGAAGGGTTTAAGCGAGGGCGTGATCCAGACTCTCAAGTCTTTCTGGGCGTTTACTTCCTTCAATGGTATGTCATTCAGTCGGTAAGCCGTGCCATTTGAAGACCCGGATTTGCCGAATCGAATGGTGGTGCACTTGCTCTCATTAATGGTAAGAGCCAGTCAGCCGACCATTTTTGAAGTCTATTTAAATTTTCCTGTCAGTGCACTTCGTCAGCCGCAGTTCGAATTACGCTCCAACGTTTTATATCATATGCGAACATGGCGATACCGCAATCCAGTTCGCGCACACAGTCGTTGATGTAGATAACAAACAAGTAAAGGCCGAGAACGGAGCCTTGGGGAACACCACTCTCAACCTCAACCTTGGCTGACTGTTTGTCACTGATGTGGACAGTTTGCGAACGACCGATTAGGAAGCTTTTTATCCACGCAAGTAGCCTACCCCTTACTCCTATGCGGCTGAGGTTATAAAGGAGGCGGTGGTGCAGCACGCTATTGAAAGCCCTTTTGAAGTCAATATAGACAGCATGCACTGAGTTTTCACTATCGACTGCCTCAGTCCATCGTTCTAAACAGTAAGGCAAGTTTGTTACGCAGGACCTACCTCTACGAAAACCATGCTGAGCATCCGATAGCAGATAGTTTTGTTCCAGGAACTGCATAAGTTGTTGCTTTATACTTTTTTCCATGATTTTGCAACAGATTGCAGAAAGGCTGACTGGTTGGTAGTTATTCGCAGAGACCCGGCTTCTTTCCTTGTATAGCGGTGTAATCCTCGCGGATTTCCAATCTACTGGTAGGCATCCGGTTTCGAAGGAGGTTTGGAAGATCATTGAGATTGGTTTGGCCAACTCATTGGCAAGCTCCTTCAAAATCTTGGTTGGTACGTTGTCGGGACCCGAAGACTTAGATTCTTTTAAGCTTAAGAGCTCCTTAAGAATAACAGTCTCGGGGAATCAGACAGTCTCAACTATTATATCCGCTTCGGTGTCGTCGGTGGGGTGATCGTATGCCATTTCCTTTGTGAAGACTAACCGGAAAATTTCGAAAGATGATCAGCATTTTCTTCATCATCTATGAAGTCTCTCCCCTCAGCGGTCCTCAGCAGGGATATCGGATCCTTGTTTTTGGTACTCTGTCTGAGGTAACTTTAAAACAGTTTGGGGTTCACTGTGGCCCGGTTTAGCAAGTCTGCTTCGAAAGCCCATCTTATTTTGAGAATAAGACCCTTGACCCGGTTTCTCTGAGTTTTGTAGGCACTGACAGATGCAGGAGTCTTGTCTGCTAGCATTTTTTTCCACAGCTTCCGCTTTTTGTTCACTTCCATTTTTAAGGCCTGCGTAAGCCATCACGGTCTAGTGCTCACCTTTTTTCGCGAAATTGGACAGTGGATGTTGATGAGTTTGTGCAGTGTGTTCCGGAACGTTTTCCAGTACGTAGTTATGTTTCCAGAAAATAGAGGTTCCCACTCGGCATGCGTGAGTTCGGTCTTCATTCGATCGAAATTGCCTCGGCAAATATTTCTTCTGGCTATTGAGGGTCTCTCCGGTATTGAAAATAACGAGTACTCTCATAGCAGTACAACATGGTCACTTTTACCTAGTGGTGGGAGACATGACACTTCGTCGATGCTGTTCTTCGATTTCGTGAGAACGAGGTCTAGACAGTTGGACTGTTGGCCATCGCGCATCCTTGTCGGAAAAAAGACGTGTTGCGTGCGAAATAAATGTAGAGTCATGCTCAGAAGGCAGCTGTCGAAGGTTAGATCGGAGCTATGCGTGCAGGCCGCACCCTAGTCAATGTGAGGTGCGTAAAATTCCCCCACAATCAGGATGTCCGATCGTGCAGTAATTTTTTCCAGCTCCTCAAGAAAAGAGGCATCCACTACGGGCTCTCTTCTCGGTGGTCGGTAGAAAGTCAGTACATCGAGGTTGAGTGCACCTGGTACTTTAATGGACAGCCATATGGCCTCGGAAGTGCACACCAGTTCATCCGTTTTGTCTAAAACTGTGAATCCATCATTCGCGTATGCTGCTACGCCACCGCCTTGACAACCTTCTCTGTCTTTTCTGAACAGTTGATAGCCAGGCATGGATATCTCGCCACCGGGTACCTGTTCAGACAGCCAAGTTCCCGTTATTGAAACTATATTTGGTGATAATTCAAAAGCATGAACCTTCAGCTTGTCTAGCTTTGAAAGCATACTCTTTGAATTTGTGCACATGAAAGTTAACTTTCTGTTTGCTCGAGAAGTGGTTACAGTCAGGCTCTCCTCGCCCTTTACCGGGTCGACTGTGCGGTCATCCGGGAAGGATCTTTCCTGGGGGAGAACAGTGGACGCTGGATCACTTGGTTGTTGTTAATAACCAAATGTTTTTCCCCTTCGTTCTGCCTCTGTATGGTTTTCGATTGGGCTCAATCCTCCCTCTACCGAGCCGACCGTGTGGTTATCCGGAACGGACCATCCTAGGTAAGAACAATGGACGTTGGATCACTTGGTTGTTGTAAATAACCAACTTTTGTTCGCCCCTGCTGACCCGCTCCTTCTTTTCATAAACAAGTTGACGACGTTTGTTCCCTTCTGCAGCTGAGAACTCCTGTTGAAAAAAAACTCCCGGTTCAGAGTCTTTTATTTTAAAAACGCCTAGATAGAATGAGCTTGACGTTTTGGCTTCTTGTCATGACCACTTTCAAAGGTCTGGGACGTGCCGTTCCAGTTGGGCTCTCTGGCCGTTTGCCAAGGCGGAAGGCCCTTGCGCACTCTAATGGTACGTTGGGTCCCAGCATTTTTTTCATAAGTTCATGAAAGAGCTGGACATCTGCGGAATGCCGGTCGATGGGAGTGGCTGCGGTTGATTCCATTAATCCCTGTATTATGATGCTGGCTTTTCTCTTAGTGCCATTTTTCGTGCCTACGACACTGTCGCTTGCTTGCTCGTTAATCGCTCTTGTGCTGCTATTATGACCATCTTGCGTGCGACCGGACTCTATGGTTGATGTACTGCCCTCTTTTTCTACTGTTGGCTTCGGGCTAGGGCCTGCGACACTGTCACCCACTTTCTGGTTAATAGCAGTTCTGGCAGTGGATTCCGGTAGACTTTGTATTACGAAACTTTTGCCCCTATCGGTGACTTTCTGCGTCCCCTCTACGCCGTCGGTCACTTCCTGGTGCAACGCTTTCATGTTTTCCTTCGTGTCTTTGCTGACGGCAGCCTGCACTTTACGTGGCGAACCAATCGTGTTTTTGTTGTCTACGGCGAGATTGTTTAAACTCGCCTCAGCGGTGGCTGATTGATCAATTGTGGGGGCCTGCACTGTAAGTGTTGGCTCCCTCGTATCTGCCTCCGCGGCAGACTGAATTTTACGGGGCAAATCAATCGTATTTTTATTGTCTTCATGTGTTAACTAGACATATGTTTAAACATCAATCGTCCCTTTATTCTGAAAATAAATTCGATTCCTTCAGGTTAACTAAATTTGTAGCTGGACGATTTCTGACAAAATTCTCCAGTTTTGGAAGGGATATGATTTACATATTTTTACTTATTTTGAAGTCCATCTATAGCATAATATACATTAATAAAATTTTTGGTTCTGCTTGATGTATTCTTATTTCTCTCATGAAAGCTAATTAAAATATCGATATTTCTAAATAAAATTATTTCACCTGATTAAATCCACTCAATGAAATAAAATAATATAACCAAATTTATACTTAACTACCAAATCAAATTTCGTAATGAAAGTTTCATGATTTTCAGCCCATACTGCATGTATTTAAGACTAATTTTATCGCCTTGCATGCTTTACCTGAGCTAAGTCTTTGCCTCTGACTATAGTACCAAAAGTGTACCTATAAGTTCAATGTTCCTAAAAGCACAAAATGTATGTCACTGGCCAATTGGGAAACACATTTTGCCTTAATTTCTCTGTGTAGCGATAATGCCAAAAGACAGGCATATATGCAGGAAACTCCGCACAATGCGGGCTGAATCGCACTTAAATGGAAATAATACACATTTTTACACGCATTGTAAGTAAGGGATAGCCCTGGATGAAAGGGGCGCTTAAATTACAAATCATCAGCTTTTAGCATAAAATGAAGATTGATGCCTCGTCGCAATATGATAATTACAAACACTTGAGCCATGAATCAAACTTTCTGCCCGCCTGAAATTCCATAGTTAAGGATCCCGAAAGAAGTCACATTTTACATGCCGCAATTTTTTCTTACGCAAACACGATAAACTACTATCCTGTAGCCATAAGCGAAATTACAAAAAAAACGTAAAAAGATATTTGAGGGGCACGTATAATGCCCTCTGTTAGCGTAAAAATATCGAAATATATCCTGAATCATAAGCGTTAAAGATTTTGATATTATTTCGCGGAAAAAATTGATAACTTAAACGCGTGAATTCCTACTGTTAATGAATTTTATCACGGCAAAAATAATCTAAGTAGCCCTATATGCTGGTTTTACCATATAAAATTATTGGCCGTAAGAAAGTCAATGATTTTTTTCATAAGCTTTTACTAGGCAACAATAAAAAGTGCAACTGATCAGCGAATATATAATAAAAGATCTCAATAAAAGTCCGCGAATACTCATTGGCGGTTAGGCTCGGACAACAATATTCATATTTAAGGAAGCGATTGGGTGTTAGAGAGAAAGACACTAATAATGAAAACAATAAGTTGAATTTCCCTTTAAGTCATAGTTCAGTGCAGTATTATGACGCCCATTGCTTTCGTGGAATTCCATAAGCTCGGATCCTAAAATAAATCATATTGGATATGCCTAGATTAATTATTTTGTTATTTTAGCAATGATACGTATCTAGTAGTCCCACAGGTACAGGTACGCTTATTAAATTAAGTTAACTAGTGCGTTGCTCTTCCTATCATTTCATATAGCAAATTGGAGGTTTATAAAAACGGTAACAAACCAAATTTTGACATATTTTCAAATAAAACTGTCAGTAGCTTAGGACGTTTAAAACTACAGATCGACAATGGGGTGTATGGTATAATTAAATTATGCAAATGAGGGCATATTGTTCTAATAGCTTAATTTAAACAAATTGGCGGCATTTGAAACAATAAGTGCGTTGGAAAATGCTTTTGAACGTCCAGTGGTCCATCAGTCTAGTATATAAATCTACCTTGCAACGTTATTCAATTATTATCATTGGGTTATTTTTGACTAAACTGGTCCCTGGAGAATCGTGCTGAAAAACCTCTGACTTTCCAGACAAAATCAACAAAAAACTCAGCACAGAAAGAGAAAGTATTACCAATGGGTACATTATGTTGTAGAGCACAAGGGAAGGTGTAAGTGCTGGGGTGTGGTAGTTTCCTTTCGAAGTAAGTTAGATAACAGCAGAAAGTTACCAACGCTGCAGACGAAACTGTAGTATCGCGCTCGGTATGAATGTTAATCAGGAAACTGATAGGTGAATGTCGATAAAGCTTAACTGATGAACGATTGGGAATTTAGTGACGTCACTGTTTAGATGCATTGCCCATCTCAGGAAAATTTTTGCGTAAATGACGTTTTTTGAGGCAAAGTTGATTGCAAAATGCAAAGTGCAAGTAAATGCGATTTCTGCGCTTAACACAATTAGACAGCCTTCGCCCCTTAGGCAGCCCTTACCTTAATGCCTGTCGGAGAGATGCGTGACTTAATGTTCTTAACAAGCCATTGAATGGGTACGCAGCAACGCGATACTGTAAACCAAAAAGTCGTAGCACCAAACGCGTACATATCGATAAAGTTAAAGCTTCTTCATTAAGCGACATGTTTGGACAAGTGCCTGTATGCTATTCATATGCACTACATCTGCTCAACTACCATGTAAAAGATAATATAAAAAACAGCTAAATAACAAATCTCATCACATTCGGTATTGACCCTAAAGCTGTTAAGGCGACAATCAAAAATCTGTTCACAAATTCTTGAAGGTTTAAGTATGATTCAGCGTAAATGGTAAAATTTTTGCCTTAAATGAAAAAAATGAGCCTTTTCCTTCCTTTCCTGCATGTTTCTTTTAAGTTGATTATTTAAAACCATATCGGTCGGGCGTTCGTCAATCACAAACAGTCGATCCAATAAACTAACCACTTAAGCATAAACAGGTTGAAGTGTGCAATTATAGTATCCACTGTCTTGGTACAACACACATAGAATTTGCCTGGCAAGAAGTAAATAATTGTGAATCGGAAAACAGTGACAGTATACCTTCAAAGGTCTCCGCAACTGACTGATAGAAATGCTGTGCTAGTCGGTTTTACTTCAGAATTCCACTCAAGCCCCTTACGCAAATGTATACGGCAGAAAGTCAGAGCGATTTCTGCAAACAAATACTTTAAAAAATGGTGTGGGATTATCGAGGATATTGTAAGAAAAACAGAAATACTGAACAGTTAACTCCCAAAATCCAGCTTAATATGAGGCTTCAAAACCACACTCTGATTCTTCATCATGGATGAACGAAGATTTAGAACTGCATAACGTCTTAATACCTCTGCCTTACCTTTTTTTACCGAATCATGTGAAGTCCTGTGGCATACTTAAATGTCATTTGGTCAAGTCAGTGAATGTCACATCTTCCGCAATCGGCGTGAGATCCGACCACCGGCCTGGTCGGAAACTGCCTCGCAGCTGTCATCAGTAAACAGGCAGTATTACGTAAAAACACCCACAACTTGATTTACTTTTTCCGTTCCTGACACAACGATGGAAATGGTGAAGTGCATATCACACTCCTCAAAAGGTTTATCGGTCGAATGTTACACGGTCGTTTAGAGAAGGGTAGCCAATAAATCTCGCTTTTCAAGCTTATTGTGTAACGACTTTGGTGCCATTTTCGGAACCAGAGATTTTTATTTTACCAGAATAATGCAAAAGTTCAACAAAAACGTAAGAATTTGTAGAATATATGCCTTTAAGGATTGAACACGTGCAATTTGAATGTGGTTAACAGTTTTCGACCTTTAAGGTCATATTTTTTTCGCGATTACATGCTAATAGATGCGTTTGCAACTATTCACCACTAACACTTTAAATTGGCACATATACATCTTCCGTTTCAGTGGTTTCCGAAGATTCTGCTGCTCACCAGCACCAGAAGTCTCGTGCGCTGCCAAGCGATGCAATTAGATTTTTTAAGTGACTTAGTCGTTTATCTTAACACGTATATTTATTGCAAAACAGTCGCGAAGTTTTCGTTAAAGAACTAATATTTTTACCTGTTTCTTCATCAGCTAATTATGCCCGATTAAGGTAGTTGCCTTATACTGAAGGAGGCCGTGTAAAAGTATTTTTTCTCTTAAAGCGAAGACAACAGCCTTGACTGAAAAGTTTATTGTTGTGAAAAATGGTAAACACCACATTTGACATCAGAAAGAATGCACTTTTGGAAATCGAACACATCAAGTTACGAACCACAGTGTTAACTGGTACGCTATTAGCGTTTGTTTAAAAACTGTGTTTTAAGAATTGAGAACCTTTATCAAGGTTGACGTATTGGAAAAAATATTTTAATAGATTTTCAACAACAGCCACTAAGTTGAATAATCCATGTAAACAACTCAGCAACAAAGAAGAATTTATCCATAGAAATCTTGTTCTACAGAAGCTACTAGCGGTTCCAATGGAGCGATTAATTCTGGGTAGGGCGAACGGCAATTCGCATAATGAATCCCCAGAAAGCAGACAGGCAGTTTTTAAGACATCGGTACGCAGTAGTCAGGTAGCGCTTCATTAAGTGCCAGATGACAAGAAGGCGGCTCGGAATACCAAACTAAAAAGGTCGCGGAATTCGAAAGAGCATATGACAGATCCGACCGACCAGCAGCTGTCAATGCAAAATTTAAAACAGAAAACAATGATGAGGAAATTTTACCTTACGCAAGGTCGAGTAATCCACAGGACTTCCTGAGTCTTGCAGGGTATATCAACAAAGTTCCCAGAAGTAGCACGGCGTTGACCATGGAAAGTAATGTTTCCACTGGAAGAAGCAGCATAGTTAATCTGAATACAACTTACACTGATATGGCAGATTTTTCAACAAACCGGAGTACAAGCACAATGAAACAGTCACCGTTACTGAATCAGGTAAGTAAAGTAACCGCTTTCTACATTTAAAAGAAAGTCACGAGCATGACCTGAGCATAAATTTGAAAAAAAGCATCCCGAGAAATGTATTTTGATGGAGAAATTCTTCGGGAAACGGTAACAAACTTAATTCGTGAATTTTCGACACTAGCACGCTAGGTCGTTTTCAAACGTGAGGAAATAGTGTGAGGAACAGTTCACACTTTTAAACGTATCAAAAAATTGATAATGCTGTGTCAGGTGTGGTTATCAGCCTGCTTTTGTGGTTGGTCTATTTTCCAGGCCCTTTTAAGGTTGGTGTATATTGGATCAAATTCAACGTGAATGTTGATGCAGTATTCGTCTGAATTCATAGCTTCTTAAAATTCGCGACCCTTCTTGCATAGGCAAGAGCCGACAATGCAAATTTTGTCCCATGCAAATTGGTGCTCAGATTCTACTGGGTGCATGGTAACATAGGACAACGGGTATCGTCCCTTTACCGCACCCTGATGTTCACGTAAGCGTGCAGAGGCCGCGCGTCCTCTTCGTCCACAATAAACTGCATTGCAACAGATACAAGGAATCTTGTAAACGTGCTGTTTTCTGCCTAAATAGTTAACCCTATCCTAAGGGTGTACAAGCTGGATCCACTGTTGTTTTGTGCGCTACTTGGATTTGATACTTCTTCAGGTGTCTTTCATCGAGTTCAGACACGTTTTTAATATATGGAAGTGTTCGCCAATTTCTTTGATTAGGCGTTTCATCGGAGAATTCTAGTTCCTTTTTGTTTTGTTTTAACTCTGGGGAAGCCGTTTTTTGAAAACAGTGTGAATAGGATATTGATTTCGGCTTGGTAGAGGTCGGAGTTAGAACAATGCGTTTTTGCTCGATTCATTAGGGTGATAACAGTACTTCACTTGTGAGCGATATAGTGGTTGCTCTTGTAATGAAGGAAGACATCAGCATAGTTCTATTTGCGGTCAACCGATGTTTGAGACGTTCCATCCGTATAACGGTGTTCAAGGACGTCAATAAAGGGGAGTTTTTTTTGTCAATTTCTTTTTCGAGCGTAAATGTGATATCAGGTATTTTTGAATTAATAATGTTGTGTAGTATTTCCAGTTGGTCTTTTTTAACAATGACAAACGTGTCATCGACAAAGCGTATTCACAACTGGGGGTTAGTTAATGGAAGGGCCATGGTTTCTAATTTTTGCATAGTTTTTTCGGCCAAGAAGCCTGAAATTGAAGACCACATGGGTGCTCCTTTAATTTGTTTACAGTATCGTTGAGCGAACGAGAAATTCGTTCTCAAACATAGATCTAAGATTTCAAGCAGGCCAGATGAATGTAAGTCCATTTCGTAGGAATTAAATAATTCTTCTGTGTATTGTCTTGCTTAATCTAATGATATCGATGTGAAGAGAGAGATAACATCACATGATACCATTATATCGTCCGCTGTTATTTAAAGCCCTTTTAATTTGTTTAAAAACTTCATGGAGTTGTTGATTGATCTTTCACAATCTTGTTTCGATGGGTAAAGTTTTTGAAATAGCCACTTTGCGATTTTGTAATTGGGTGCGCCGATTAAATATATTATCGGTCTTAATGGTACTTTGGGCTTGTTTACTTTAGGAAGTCCGTAGATTTTACTTATGTTTGGTTCGGTTTGTCTTAGGGACTTCGAAATATCTCCTGACATTTATTTCTTCTCTGTAAGACAGTTAAGTATCTTTTCAATATTTGCATTTTGTGTTTAGGTGTGGTCCGTACTAAGGGTTTCGTATGTTGACTTGTCCTCTAGTAGTGATAGCATTTTTGCATCGTAATCTGTCTTGTTCAAGATGGCGGTGAAGCCTCCTTTATCTGCAGGAAGTATGGCAACGGTTTTGTCTGTTTTGAGAGATATAAGTGTTTTTTTGTCTTCTTGCGATAACACTGAATAGGGGGCACGGTTCCTTAAAGCGTTTACAGTGTTGTTTCGGATTGTATAAAAACATGTTAATAATAATGGTAAACATAAGGCATATTCAGTACTTCAATGTTTTTTACCAAGTACTGTGTTTCTTAAAAAAATATTCTAGATTGTCCCCAGGTTCTGGAGACATAAAAATCGCTATAAATTAGAACAATAAATGTAAATATTTCGTCAAGTTAAAAAACGTGAAGCAGTTGCTTTCTTTTTATATAAAGAACTTTTCTTTAGTCAAAATATCTGAAAATTTTACCGTTACTGTATAAGTATTTATTGAATGTCATCGAAAAAAGTTTGACATAATTTTCGTTGTTTTTGATGGCTTCGTTGATAAATTTATAAATCGCGCATCATTTCGACGTTTACAGTTAAACCTTTAAAATAGGCTTAACCTTTACATCATTTACCAAACAAACGAGCTTTGGGATATAAGTTTTTATAGAAATGGCTACGTAGGTCAAATGTGGAAATGCTTAAAAACTGCAAACCTATTGTTGAATATACAAAATGTCTGCTATTGTTATTCCTTAGATTAATAAAAAACCTTCTCACAATAGGTGACCTCTTTAAAATATGCTTTAATTGGATATTTATTTGACGAAATTCTGTGTATATTAACATTTTCTAAGGCAATGTCACAGTGAAATTGGACACTTTTTCATATTTCTTTATGTTACCTGAAGTAAAACAATTAGATTTCACTGGAGATGAAAGGGCAAACTTTTCTCTTTATAATGAATTATTTTCAGCTAGAGAGATGAATTCCTTGATCCATAATAAGCTTGCAAATCTAAAAAACAGGCTAAATTTTTGATTACTTTTTTAAACACTTATTATGCTTCTGTTTGTCCCGTTGCTAAGTAACGCTTGAGCGAAACTTGCTGTTTAAAAAACTATATTTCTACATGACTAACATTCAATGAGGCCTTCTACAGATTGTTTTCGCGGTGACGTATGGACTCTTTTCTTACGCGAAAGGCCAGATGTGCGATAAAAGGAAATGTTTATCCAAAAACATTTTTTTTACTGCATTTTGTGCAAAAGCCATCACAGACTGGCTAAACATAATTTAAAATAATTAAATTCATGCTTCTTTCTGCAAAAGAGGCAATTCTTTAAACTTAGCTTCACTTCAGCTTCGCACAAATATTTCCAGTTCTGAAAGGAAGTATTAGTCTTCGATTTGATTTACCAATAATAGAATTCTTTTACATCACAATATATAGAAGAAAAACATTTGGTTCTCTTGAACCTTTTTAAGTAGGAAATTTTTTAAATATAAACTCCCTCATGATTTAGCGAACATGAGTACATATTTCCTTCAATTTAACTTAGATGACAGTTTTTCAAAGTAAAGGACTTCTTATTATCAAATCCACTCAGTCGATCAAAATAACCTGTCCAACTTTATGCCAAATTACCAAGTAAAATGTCGTCATGGAAGTTGTTTGCAGAACGTGCAGGATTGTACATTGCAATGCAGCTTGATGTAAAGAATACCTCAAAGTTAACATGCTTATATGTACTACAGGCGGACAAAACGATGTTAAAATCCATCAGTTAGCGAACAAGTTGCCATTTTTAACCAATGGACACAAGGGTGTACGCTCACACTCAAATGTCTATGAATTATACATGATGTATCCATGAACTGAAGGCTCAAATGAAAGCGCATTGTATACTCGGCTTTATTTTTTGGCTACTGTAACTACATAAACGTTTCGAGTAAATGGAGCACTGGCACGCCAGTGGATTTGTGGACAAGGAGAGAGTGGACCAATTCTCTAAGTATCTTGGCAGGCACAGGGTTTTGTGCGCATTATTCTACGTCCGACGGTTTATTCTTGAAAAATAAATTTGACATTTATAAGTCGGGAATCCCGTAGGTTCTCGGTATGAATTGTGCATGAGGCCTAGTTCAATAACCGCCAGAGTGTTTTAATGGGCCCCAAGAGACTATGTTAACGCTGATCGGCCTTCAAAAAGGACGTATGCATTTTATTACGTATATTTATGATCGCAAAAATATTTTAATTTGTATCTGTCATCAAAGGTTTTTATGGTCGGAAGGGGTTAATTAAGGACTAGAAAATGTGAGCTTGAATGAAAGACCTTTTTAATAGTAAATGTAAGATACTTTATAAATATGTGTGCTTTGTTCTTGTAACACTGTATTCTACATCCATTAGCTACCGTTATTTGCAAAGGATGAATAGGCCCCTGCATCAAACTGTGTTTACCAGTTCACATGTAGTTGCGGGTGCAAACACATCGGGCGCAAGCAAAAAGCCGTTAGCAACGTGGTCAGCTAAACAAATGCTGGAGTGGTTGCTCTGGGCGGAACATAAAGTGCCTACAATTTCAACCACGAAAAACCTGATGGATACTTGCGATACGCTCGACCAAAACACGGCATTTGCGTTCGTACTAGGGGTGACGACTGAGCATCTTCTACGATTTGCGGACGCCATTGCAATACACACAAGAAAACAAGAACTTTGTAAGCAACTGGGCTATGTGATAAACTTCGCATTGTCGGTACAATCATTCCTGCTCACGTCGCTCCGCACTTCCTTCCCGAGGACTGACTTCTACCCTGCATCCTGCACCCTGCCCCAATCTCACCTTTTAAACCACGTCTTGTAGGCTTTCATGAACAAAAGCTGTCATTTTTTTGACAACTTACTCCCCTTTCCCTACCCCCTTACCATGCGCCCACATCTATAACTTATTGTTTCTACTCCCTTTAACCATCAAGCTTCGCCCCTCTAGAATAACTCTTAATTGGAAAGTTAATTTTCTTATAAATAAGCACCAGCCGTCTGCAGTTGAATAAGAGGTCACTAAATGTTATGACATCGATAGATTTTGCAATTCTTGTGATCTTTGCCTTGCCTTTATATGTGTGGGCAACTGCCAGCGGTGACGATTTGATATTAATCTGTATTCTTAGTGAATGTAAATTACAGCCTATAATTCATAACTGCATTAAAAAGTACATATATGCTACGGCTATGGAAAGTTACAACAGCCATTATGGACATGAAATGGTCTCAGTGAAGGTTGAAGATTTGAACTGAAAATGAGATTTTAAATGAAAAGTGCTGCCTGTTCATGGAAAAAAGCCTTAACACGTTTAATCGTATCATTAGGTAGAAACCAATCGGTATTCTAACAGAATAGCCAAACGCTTGATGATAGTTAAAACCGTTTTTTCGCTGGGGCAAATGTAAAAGCTGTATTTACCGCAGAATGTAAAGGAAGTAAATATAAATAAGAATTGAAGTGTCTATGCGTTGAAGGCAGAACTAAAATTGCAATGTAGGCTGGGCATATACTTCCCCCTACTGAGGCTAAGTATGGGGCATCGACTTGTTCGTGGATTTGTTAACTTAGAGAGTGTGAGAGAGAGATAGTGGTTCACGTCTCTCGAGATCTGGAAATGCGCGCAGTGGTGTCAACGTGATAGCTGAACACAAACAAGAACTGGTGAACAGGTATGGAGGTGGGGAGACCAATATATGCATAAACATTTCTCTTTCGAAGAGGACTAGGCGTTCCCTTTGCTATATAGAAAACACAGCAATCAGTAGGAAAAAGTCAGAAATGCAAAAGCAGTAAAGAACAGTGATTTATCCTAAACTACAATGGTAGAAATCAATGAGGTTAGTACACTTTTTTAGCATCCCTTTCTCCAACCTCTATGAAAAGTTGCCCTAAGTCCACTTAGTAATGCTGCGCTATAAGTTAATTACATACAGAGCTGTTCCTTTCCGCACAACCGGCTCACTAGCATTTCTGTTCAACATTCCCCTATTTAAGCTGGACACGAATACTTATGCCATCCTCGTACGGCCGATAAAATTGCGCCAAATCCCAGCGACGTACGTACAGTAGCCGCCGAAGACCATGCAACACTAATTATAAAATTTGCCTGGACACTCTGGCATATATTTCAAAACACTATTGTGATTCATTCTGTTTATTCAATTCTACAAACCATTTTACTAAGATAAATTAAGAGAAAAAACGATTTCTTTTGAGGAAATTGGGAGAAGGCTCATATAGAAGAAATTTCCTATGCTATTTTGAAAGAAGAAACCAAACCGGACGTTACATTTGATAATAATAAAAACAAACTCCACAATAAATAAAATAGTTACAGAAGGTATCCCTTCCAGAAGTGGAAAAGTTTATACAAAATTGTTTAGATTGAATTGAAGCCAAGTTAAAGGAACCAAATTTGTTTGCAGTAACATTGAACATATGTTTTTAAAAAATTATTTTTTGCTATCTGGTGAAGTTTCTTTGTAAAAAATGCATAAACAGAAGTTTTTGTTTGAATGCAGCAATGAACCTCAAAAATATTTCAAGAAAAACCAAATGTCTAACACTTTTTCGTAGATTTTACACAAATTATGCCTTATTAAATGTAATTCTTGAAGAAAAATAGTTTTTTTGTATACTTTACAATCCCCTTATACTTTATTTAGAAACGGAACAGACGACAAAATAATAAGAACTTCATAAAATTGCAATGTTTATGGCCAGTTTTTTTCATTCGCCAGTGTTTATCTGAAACTGGAATACACCTTCTCCTGCGGAATGTAGATCATTTTTAAGAAAAAAGAAAGTTCTTTTTTATTTCCAGTCAAATTGAATCGTTTATCTTCAAAAAATTAAAAAAATTCTCAAAATTGGCAAATTTTATTGTGACATTACGTTGGAGAAATGAAATATCCACAGAAGATCCTCAGCCAAATATCTAATCAAACCAATTTCTAAGAGGTAACCTTTTATGGAAAGTTTTTTATTGATCTTAGGAATAGTAGTTGCAGAGTTATACTGCTGAGGTGATTTACTCTTGACCATGTGGTTTGCTGTTTCGAGGCATTTCTACAAGAACGAAACATGGTCATCATTCTAAGAACTCATATCCAAAAACACTTTCTTTCGGTAAATATTCTTTATATACCTTATTTTAAAGGTTTTTGGTGTAAATGTCGACTGACTGAGAATTTGGAGCTCCAGTCTGCCATTTTTTGTCTTTAAGTGACAAGATGCTATGGTATAAGGGTACATAGTGATCCTGTTGTTCGGGTATTCAAACCGTTATATCTTGGACTCCATTATGGAGTCCTGTTGTCAGCAGCAGAACGAAAAATGACCATACTGACATACAAAAGGGTAATGGAATGGTAAATCCTTGTTTACTACGCGTCATCAGCCAGCTATATGTTTCGATTTCTCTAAGGCTCGAGTAGGCGACCTGTTGGTCCAGAAGTGTAGGGTATCGAGCCATCAGCTTACCGTCTGCCCCATTACGGTCAGGATGATAGAGGAAAAATCAGTGATCACTTAATGGAATGCAGGGCATTCCATAAAAAAATAAAATCACATATAATTTGTAGAGAAGTAAAAGGCATTTGGACAGAAAACCATCACCTGGTGGCCAAACTGAACCCAGGGCCCTGCAACTATCGAGGGAGTTGGGTTTCCACCAGCGGATCAGAGGTCCATCTGTTAGGGTTTAAAAACCCAGGACTTCCTTATGCCCAGCTGATGAGTGCTAATTGGTCAGAAATAGCTATGCCTTTACACCAAGTGTAATTCTCAAAATAACGTCTCGCTCAGTTATTTGTCAATAACGTGCTAAAATAATGTAATGTGGAATTTGTCTCAGTCATCAAGAGGACAGAATATTACTTTTAAATTACAAAAAACGTGATTATGTTCTGCCAATACATATGGTTCATTGGGGCATAAAAGAAGAACTCGAATGTAAGCGACATTGAGGAAACCCGTCCTGGTGACATAATCCTCACTGTGAAAAGGATCTGACGCACTTTGGAATTATAACGAGGCACTAATTAACGTCCGAAGAGCAATTGGAGAGGATGCGTGTACTTTCAACTAATTATCATCAGGCCAAAACAATTATATGGGAGGGAGGGAAGTAAAGTTAAAAACGGTTAAAATTATACTCAAAAGTACAAGCAAAGTAGACCAGGGGGTAGGGGAGGGGGTTCGGGAGAGAGGATCGGAAAATGCCGGTGGCTAGGTAGCCGTTGCCCACGCTAAGCTTGGGGCCTGCAGCAGGTTCTTTGTTTGTAACTTTAAATATAATTTTAACCTTTTACACCTTACTTCTCCCCCTCCCATATAAATGCAATAGCCTAACGAGAATTTATTAAAAGTTCACGTATGCTCGCCAATTGCTCTGAGGAATTCTCTGATTTCTGATTTCTTTGCGACCTTAAAAACATCCAAGGATCCCTCAGTCTTTAAGGTGCTCAATGGGTACCTGCGTTTCGACAACAAACTTGTCGAGGCGAGAGTAGTGGCTTAGTTTGTTCTGGACTGCTTTGAAAGGAACACATATCCAAGTGACTACTAGGGGGTGCTACGGCGTACTCGAACTATTATAACCACTGAAACCTTAAGACGATATGCTGAGAACCAGCTTGAAAGCACTCACATAAAAATGGAAGAACTAAAGCGTCACGTTGGCTAACGCTCTGCCGTTCTAGACAGCCTGACAGACGAAGAAAGACAAGAACTCATCAGCTATACGCAGGCCAGAGAAAGTAAACGTGGGGACCAAGGAGAGCGTCACTCCTACAATGAGTGCAAGAAAAGAAGCCACAAGCATAGCTACCCAAAGAACGAGCTAGATACGTACCAAATTACACCTTGATGACGCTTGATAAAACGCTGCTTGAAGAATTATCTGTGGGTCCGAAGTTCTGCATACCTACTCGAAAGGTCGATCAGTAAGAACTAGAAACCCAGTTTTAGAATCTTTGCAACCAAACTTATGATTTGAAGTCCAGCTCCGCAGAAAGTGTCCAACACTTCAAATGAACACTGGTGCACTGCAGTTACCAGTACCTGTACAAGACACCTTCAAACCGAGAATTATTGACAAAATGGCACCTAGAAAATTTACAGGAACTGTGACGGAACACAGACATCCTGGTCATCAGACCTGATAAAGGAACCGGTGTCGTTTTAATGAAAAGGTCGGACTTCATTCAGAAGATGCGAACGATCCTATCAGATCAGACTAAATTCAAGAAAGAAGATAAGGAAAAGGACCGCACAGAGGAAGTAGAGGCTCAACTGACTGGCTGCTTACAGAGACTACACACGAGAGGTTTCATAAGCGACCGGGAATTCGAAAGCCTCCGACCAGTAGGCACGCTCATCCCCTGTTTGTATGGTCATCCAAATATCCGTAAAGATTGCCTACTGGTTCGTTTTTTCTGGACATGCGCAATGCACCGTGCCATGCAAAAGCAAAATGGTTGGCAGCGAAACTAAAACCTTTGCAGCATAAACTGACACCACGGAGCTATCGAGACATGTTTGAATTTATCGAAGACATCAAACTTGTGAACTTAAACGACATGCGGATGCTCTCCCGAGACAATCAAATACATCTGCGAATTCCTATTAAACGATCAACTAGAAATAGGAATACCGACAAATTTACTAAAGGAACAACTACTGAAGTGCAAACTCAATGTGCAGTTTCTTCTAGATAGCCAAATATACAGACAAATAGATGACGTTGCCAATGGCTCACCTCTGAGACCTCTCTTGGCTAACAGATTCATGGGGAAGTTGGAGACATTTCGATTTAGCGATCAGATCCACAAATTAAAGCACAACGGTCGCCACGCGGATGATAGCTTCATGATCGCCATAACCGAAACCGATAGATAGGCACTCTTAAACGCGGTTAATAAAGCCCATCCATCCATACAGTTCACAATGGAGAGGAGGGGGTAGGTTCGTTCCCTTTCCTGGACGTCCTCCAAACTCGAAGACCTGATGGTAGCGTCCGAAAAAGCGTGTATAGAAAAAAAAACCTGCTATGGACAATAGACGAACTTAAGCAATTTCGTACCCCTCGAACAGATGCGAAAACTAGTTCGATGCTGAACGCAAAGACCTAGGAAAATTTTCTCAGAAGACAGTATTGAAGATGAACTCGAGAAAACCCAGGACTTACAACGTGAGAACGGGTATCCCTAGAGATTCATAACCACGAATATGGCTTCCGAAGAAATAAAGCCCGCAACACATACTGTGGAACAGAAAATCTTGTTTCTCAAAGTGTTCTTTCAAGGAGACGTGGCAGGTGAACTCCTGAAGAGACGCCTTCACGAGGCCGAATCACGAACCTAACGAGCAGCGAGAATTCGGCTATCATTCTCAACTAACACAGTCTTAAATGGGGAAGGCAAGGACAGATTACCGACTCAGACCACTTCCATGTGAATCTACGTCTTTACTTGCTCCTGTGGAGCAGATTATATTGGCCGCACGAGTCGGCGCCTTGGCAAAAGAATGAAAGAACACCTCCCGCAATGGCTAAGGAAAGGTGAAGTCAATGCCACCAGGACAATCAACAGCTCTATTCTAGCGCACATGGTGGATTCCGGACACCAGGTGGACCCCAACGGAGCCTTCAGGGTGATATAAAAGTCCCACCAAACTGCCCTAAGTTACTGGGTCAGCACCTGCTAGCAACAGCAGAAACAACCACTATCCAGTTGAGAAAGCCCTTTTTTTGTGTGCAAAAGAACCTGCTGCAAGGTCGAAGCTTAGCATGGTCAACGGCCTCCTAGCTACCGGAATTTTTCCACGCCTCCCCTCTCCCTAATTGCCGCTAAATTAGCCGCTTGCTACTACCCCACCCCCTCCCCTAGTCCCAGGACTAATTTGCCCGTAACGTTAAACATTATTTTAACCTTTTACACCTTGTTTCCGCCCCTTTCCTATATAAATGTAATGGCCTGACTATAATTTATTTAAAAAAAACGTATGCACGATGGGAAATTTTGCGGCACTAACAAAAATGTTCAAAAAGCGGAAGTCTTTCGTATGAAGTCAGTACGTTATGGACTATAAGACTGAGAGCCAGACGTTTTCTTACTAAATGCGTCATAGCATTATCACGCAGTTGTTTTACTATCTGCCGTTATCGCACTGGCTTAAGCTACTTATAAATACTCTTGCGACCGCAGTTTTTAGAGTGAGTTCCAGGTGAGAAGAGGATCAGCTGGACGACCAATGACAGGCATAGGGCATTTTCTACAGAACAAGTGGAAGTTAGGTTGGGGGAAGTTCACAGTCGCATCAATGTGCGACTAGAAGCGAGGGTGCCACCTTCGAAGTATGAGAGCGCGACAGTCATCACCAGGTCTAGGATGATGTTATGTGTGAGTCGACCAGAAGGGGATGATTGGCCAGGTCGATGTGGATGAGGCAGGCACTGGTGCTTGCGCACGTGCTAGCAGTCTCGAGGGGTTGAGCATGCACACGGAGTGGACGGCCTTACGCACGTAAACAAGAAAAGACCCTGTGTAGCATGTTTAGACAGACTGATCAGTATTCTCAATCCCTGCGTCCAAACGCGCACCCGGTCGTTTTAAATATGTCTTACAATCAGATTCTGGTTAGCGAGGAAGGAGGCACAATGCAAGTCTGCCCATTTGTAACATGTACCAACGTGCTTATTACAGCCATACACTCTCTGTAGACCTAATCGCAGGCATGACCATTTGTAGTGGCCGCACTCTGGCGTCAGCTTGCGAAATCTGCCCTCAAAGCACTTACGCTTGTGGTTGGATTGAAAACGAAATGCCCACGTCATATTGCGTGCGCTAGTTGGGGTGTAATTAGTTCTCAATGCCTACAGCTTTACTAAGTCACAGTATTCACATCGTGCCAGTCACCACGGAACAGTTTATCGACAGGCCTACCGACAATTACACACGGGCTCCTAGTAGACGCAGAAAGTTTGGGAATGTTTGATCAACTGACAAGGTAGCTAGGTCTTGTTGGCTGCAGTTACTCAGCGTTGAATTTGCTACCGACACCAGACCTCCAAATATGGCCTGCGATACATGTGGCAAATCTAGATTGGCGGCTCAGACTTCTCTGTCTTTACGCCGATATCTAACGACGGCCCTCATGATAGCATCTAGCAGTTGAAACGCGGTGCGTTTGAAAGGCGAAAGGCAGGTTGCAGAAGGGCACTTTAACTGCACTTTAAATGAGGTCACGTGTTTATCGCGGCTAAAAAAAGTTTCTTTGGGAAAGGATGGTTACTATCACATACGTCAGGAAGAGGATGGTTGTTGGAATTTTCGGATAACCTTGCAAACCCATCCTCAGTAATAAATAAGTTGTGAGTTATACGTGTGGAGAAGGTTCAAGGCCACATACGATGAAGATACCGGGCATCAACAAACACTATGGCTGCAAATTCGTGCAGAATGCCCACCGTTGCAGAAGATCGAAACTCGCCCGCAAATCGGCAGTGAGTAAGGTTTTAATACTGATCAACAATACGAATGATACACTTTCTTTCATCATAAAATTTGAAGATGCGTTATTTTTAAACAAGAGTAAAATAAATATTTTTATTTTTATTCTCCGTAACTATATTTTAATTTATAAAGGCAGTCAATATCAATTATAAAAACGCATGCTATATAATAAGCCATTTTTGACATTATCTCGATTTTTACGCGGTCAAAAAGAATCTCGTTAAAGAGCCGGCATCATATCGTGACTTCGAAATAGACTGCACACTAATTAGCACTCCAAACTTCATCAATGATACCGATTAGCGAGATAGCATCAATAGTTTGGAAATGTTGGCATGTTGTAGGAACTGTACAGCGCACTTTACTTTTACAAATCAGTGGCTTGATTTGAGTTGACCCAATCGTGAAAAAGCTCGAGGAGTTTGGCGGGATTTGAAACCAAGCATCAGAGAAGAACTTTGCCGGAGGTCAATGCTCTAACCACTAAGCTACAAACGCCCCACCTCGCGCCGTGAATTTAATCACACTTGGGTCGATATTACCCACCCAACTTTACCGCTCATATGGAACTAGCGAAACGGAACAGTAAGCTGACTGCCCAAGCCGGATTTTCTAAGCAATCATCTAGAATCCACCAAAATGACAACTAGGCTGACTTTATT
>JAYGXS010000005.1:41325517-41383307 GCA_036362985.1 Ligula intestinalis
TTGGGGGCCCGTGAACCATGACTCAGGTGGTTCTCGGCTCACCCAATGATTGATAATATGCAGCTATTAGCTTGTACCGAGGGTTTGTTGAAACTGGAGAGGGAGACAGTTTGAATGGAGACAGAAAGCGTGGCTATATTTTTCATTCAGAAAAACCAGGTTCTTCAACCAGACAGCATTTCATTCTTCTGTTGCTAGCAAATACTGACCCAAAAACTTTGAGTAGTTTGTTGTAACCACATAAATTACGTTAAAGGCTTCAATTTAGGCCCACACGATGTCCGGAGTGAATTATGTGACGATAGTGGTGCTGTTTCTACTCCTCACTTCATATTTGTTCTGCTATGCTGAGAAGTGTTCCCGCTTGCTTCTGGACACCTGCCAACACGTGCAACAGATGAATTTTAGCACACACAAGACTGCCTTCTTTAACCGGATTTTAACGATTTTTGCTCAAGGATAGAGTCGGAAATACGGTTTATGTAAAAGTTTAGTTTTTTATGATGGTATTATTGTTAAGACACAAAATGGTTATCCTGCCTGAATGCTACCGTAAGGCCACCCATTTTAAGTGGGCGGGGCGTTACTTTTTACCTAGCCTGTTCAGTTGTCCGTACACGACATCGTTACCAGCAACAGTAAACAAATATATGTAGATGGCGGGTGGCCTGACTACTCTGCTTTCAGCCACCCGGAGTAAAAAACCTTGAAATGAAAAGGTAAACTCTCAAAGATACGGAAAGCAGCGGGTGATGGGCCGTCCTGTGACTCGCTCCAAGTGCTTTAATGATTAGCATCCTCATTCTCTACCGATTGTTATTGATAAAACTGTGCATATAATAACTCTTATCTGCGATTTTCCCTAATGTCATGTTTGAGAAAAACACAAAATGTCCGGCAAATGAGTTTGCTTTTTCAACAATGGCATCTTCTCCTTCTTAACGGCAGAACAGTTTCCAGACATTGGAGGAAAGGGAGTCAAAACGCGTCACGGTTAAGTAAGACAAATTTCATGTTCGCCGAACATTAAGGGGATATCAGTCAATGCCCATTAAAGCAAGTCAAGCGGAGCATTTGTATCAGTTACTTCTGCGCATTTTAGAGCAATTCGTGAGGGCATTATAACGTAGCCCACATATTGTCATGTTCAACCGATCTGCAAGCAGAAGTTTGGCAGATAATCTGTCTATTTTCAAGGAAACATATAATTAAGATGCTTTATTGCTGGAAGAATAATTACTTCTGCGATGAACTCTTATTTATAGTTGATCCCACAAAGTTGGTTAAAACCATCATTAGATGCAAAATCATGCCAAGCAGAAAGACCGCGCGATAAGGATTTGGTATCGGCGTATGAGTTCAAATGGCCTCAGTTGTGGGCAGCATCTTATCTAGCATTACACCGCGAACCTCGTCAAAGCACGATACCGCTTACTCTGGTGACGGATGTCAACGGCTAAACTGACAGGAAGGGTCACCGAATGAACATCATAATATTGTTTTTAGCGTTGCGAAAATTCCCATCAGAAAATTCAGAAGGCTAGGCTGGCAAGCGTACGTATATATTCGATAAATGCTCGTTAGTCCAGTGTGTATAGATGAGAATGGTCTGCACTAATCCGTGCTCTATTTGGGTCCTTCCCCCATTCTACTTTCCCTAGACTACTACACCAAACCCTGTCCTCATAGTCAACCTTCGCTTATCGACCCCACCCCCATTCCCAGAACTCACTAAGACGCAAGTCCAAACACGTTTAAACGTGTACCCCGTCCTCTGTAAATTTACTGGTCCGACCAGAATTTACCGCAAGTTGCGTACGCAGTGCTTCTGTACAGGGCTTCGTGGTGCTTCGATCATAAATAAGGCAACATCCAGCATATTGGCCTCTGGCCTCCAGTGTTTTTGATTTCTACCAAAAGCCCAGCAGTCGACCCACAGAAGGAGATCTAAAAAGGGCAAGGCTAGGAAGAATCTTTCCGCTCAAGAGAAGCGCTATTTCCAACCCGCGCAATTATTGAAAAATTGCATGGCAAAATTGGATTACCCTACACCCTCTTTGCCAAAACTAGCCCCATTAATGGTGGTAGACTCATCGCGGAAAAGAAGCTAGAAAACATTTGTCTTTCCAGGTCATTGATAAGCAAAGGAATCGTCAATGGTGTTTAAAAACGAACAAAAGCAACTCAAAATATCTTAAACGTGTTTCGATAAGAACACAGGATGAAAAAATGTTGAACTTGTGACTAAAGGAATGTGGTAGTCAGGACACAGCAGGTTACTTCTCACAGCTCTGGAATAACAAACCGCCGCTTGTTTGCTCACATACTTGAAACACTTGTTGCTGTGTGAATGAAAGCTCAATTAAGCATCAAAAATTTTCACAAGCCAATATTTTTTCGCTTTATCCTTTTGAGATATTTAAATTCGGCATGCACAGGTATGCTGATACCACAGAAGTTTGCCGAAAATTTGGACAAGGATGAAGCACACATCGAGCTCTTCATTGATAAATTATAATTCGTAAAGCTGAATATTTTTTCTTAGAAGGATCTAGGTGTATTAAATGCGATGAAACGTTTGAAAAAGTGTTGTGTGTGCAGTTTGCGTTATGCGGTCTGTTTTTCAAAATTCGAGAAATTTCATAAAAACCTACCACGCACTCTTTGTAAAAGCTAAATTTATGCATGACTGCATTTTGTCGGCCGTGAATTGCTTTTAGTTTCGTGGAATCTACTGCAAATAGGAATCACCTGCAAGTGAAAAACTCTATTTCATGTTTCAGGGAAATTAGAGTTGGTCTCAAGTGTAGTGCTAAGTAAACTTAACGTTTAGCTTGAAGCAGTGAAGGTGGAGTATTGACGTTTTGCCGCACTCGAATCGTCCTGTTGGAAGGGGACACCAATCTATGTTAGCTTTGAAACATGCTGCACGTTAATTTTGGTTTAACGTAGATTCAAATCATGGTTAATTGTCAAACGCATCGGAGAAACCATTACATTTTTTTGGATAATCTTCTTTCCTGTACAGCCGCTCTTTGGTTCATTTGTTGTTCTTGAACGGGGCATTTAAGCAAATAAATAGAGCGAGCAACGGTCCAATATAAAGAGAAAATTGAGCAATTCTTATCAGCATTGACAAAAGGACAAAGACCACATTTGTTCTTTTAAATTACTTTCAAGGTAGCTAAACCACGTATTTATTTATCACCTGCGAATCTAAATACAGCACTTAAAAGAGACGAAAATTATCAAAAAAACCATTTAATTGAGCTAAGTCCTGATACTATCCGTCATTTTTGTAGACGTTTATAGTTCTGACCATATTTCTAAGGAATAATGTACAAAACCTGTTAACTTCAGTTAATGTTTTATTCAATTATTTTCATTTGAAGGTATAAAAATAAAACAAAGTAGAAAGTAATGTTAGAAATTAATCTCGGAAACATGGTTTGAAACTGTTTTTATCACAATACCACAAACAGCTGTAAAAAATGGAATGTCTTAATTGTCAGCCGACAATAATGTCTGAATTTACTCGCCTTTGCTTTGAACTTTAAATTTGGTAAAGGCTGTCATTTTCACAAAAAAGCACATTGGTTGATTCTAATTTCGAGTGCTTATTAATCCTTGCAAAAATTTGGCATTCTCACAAGGGAGTTTATATACTGTTAAACTAATCGTTTTTGTAGAAAGCTATGGTGTGTATACGGCCCGCATCCTCCATGAAATTTTCAGTCATCTTGCAATAAACCTCCTAGAAGAACATTAAAAGAACCCTAAAAAAAACTTTGCCTGGATCAGAATTAAATTAAGTCACAAACAAAGCAAGATAATCTTATTGCATATTTTTTCGTTAAAAAGGAGCCACTTTACACTCTTAAAGTCTGTTTTGGACCAAAAATCGAACAACTGCTCACTGGAGTCACGGCTTGTCTCCACAACATCCACTCGAAACTCACTTTGTAAAAAGATTTAGAGGAAAAAAGGCATAGTTTTTTGAGGACGGAGTCCGCGTCGGTGACATTGAAGCTCAACGCCCAAAATTTTCTTTGAATTTATTCTTCTAATCTTACAGTTCTTTCCAGCCCAAATTAATGACAGAAAAATGCAGTCAATTGCGTAATCAGTTCAGCACGCCACTACGTTTACATATGTTTGAAATTCTAAGAGTAAAAGTCGTTGTACTCGAATCATAGAATAATCCTGACAGCTTGAACATGTGCGCACTGCGTAAACACCAGTCGCATGTAACTCCGCCACATTCCAAATCATTAAACATTTATAAATGACATTTGCAGATGCTAAATTACGGTAGAGTTTATTCTTCTCCATTCTCTATGGAAATGGTGATTCTCGTTTGCTTTGTCTTGATAATATCTTTGGGCGGCCGGCAGACTACTTCATTGAAAATTCAGAACATTTAAACATGTTGCATTGGTCTACAAAAACCTTGGGTCGCATTTCGTGCGAAACCTATTACCCAAAATTAGCTATATTGAATAAGTCATATATCATTTTTGCAGGTCTATGCTTAGGTCTCCGCAGTCTGATCGTACCATGAGAGGTTGTGCAGTGTTTTTCCGGCAACCATTAGCAACTATCCGTTTTGCGCTGTCACATGCGTGTAAGCGGAAAACGGTGGGTATGGCAGTCGTCAAAAAACGCAAAGCGATGTAGATGTAGGTTTGAAATCAGAAGTAAGTTATGAGACATGGCAATAATGGGGCATCTTGGACATTTTAGATCTAACTTAATCACCCAACGCCTTCCTGAGAGTGTTAAACCCTTCAGCAGGACGTGTTTTTATGTAATTTAATCAACAAAGATTTTTGTGCAATGTGGTCAGCAACTTTCATGACAAAATTTGACTCATTAATTAAGCATGAATTTTATCAGGTTATTTTGATCCACTGGGCAGATTCAATCCTGAGAAGGCCTGATAAGACCGCATATATGGAAATAAACGTCCTCTTTGGATTAATGTTTCATTTAAAACTATAACTTTCCATCTGTTGAATAAACAGTGCAAGATACAAGGGTTTTAATGCAGATTTGACGGTGTTAAGTGAAGCCTATGCCATACAGTAAATATACCAATTTCATAGGAAATGGCCAAATCGTACCAACTGGAGGGACAATCACTTGAGTGTTGTCGTCCCTTTTTTAATAAATGTCATCAATATACACGAAAAAATGCCAGTGAACCAACCTTCATTAGTTATCAAGAAATATTTGCATTCTTTACGTAAACTTCCGGGATTTTCTTATCTTTGCACTCCTCGTTTTCCTGAATTCCGAGATGTTTAAGTATTCTTATATTAATTTTTAGACTTTCATCCATTAGGTTGCTATTTCGAGTGCTTTACCTAATGAAAAATATTACGTGTGCGGTCTTGTTTTTGCCTACGCATGATTTATCAGAAACGGAACACCAGCAATCTGACCAATCCTCTATGAACAGCCCTTGAATATTTAATCGTAGAATGAAGCCCGAAATTAATAAATGTTAACGTATTCAGTCTTTTTACGCAGATGCTCCATTTTCATCAATAGCTAAGAAATTGCCCGTTGTATTCACGAGAGCTAAGGTTCCAACTTCTTTTGACTTCTTTAATGAAACAATTACAGCAACATGCATGAAAGCAAAACAAAAGGACTGAGAAATGACGGAAGTACTTTAAAAAGTCTACATTTTGAGGTCTTTAATAGAAAAAAAACGGTTATTTCACATGCAGTCGATTAAGAACTCTGAGAATCAGGAAGAATTTATTAATATTTAAAGAACACTCGTGACCTCAACATAGTCCATCGCTTCTTTAACTACTACAGTATTTTTACGTAAGAAAGGTCCTATTGATGTCAGTTTTGTAGGCTTATGGCTCCATTTTTGAAACGTATGGAAGCCCGTCGGTCAGCAACTAAAAATCTCTCGGATCATCTACTTTTTATAATAACAGTCAGTAGACAGTTAAATTGGCTACCATACTTTCTATAGTACTAATTCTAAAAGAGCATTTACAGAAAAAGCGTATGGGAAAGTTTTGAGCAGAATAACGAGAAAAAATGTTTTAATAAGTGCACCTAATTTACGTCTAGTACCAGCATTTTGTCCTACAAAAACAGTAGTAAAAGGGGGTTTTTGAGGTAGATAAATAGATAGCCAATGAAAAATATTTGTAGAAATCAAAAGTCAGAAAACGTGGTTGAATTTGCTTCACGCGTCCACTGGGTGTGAGTTGTTCAGCCAGTAAATTGAAGGTTTGTGTGACGCTTCGTGCCACACACTTTTCTTATCTGACTCCAGAATGCTAAATTGCGCCTACGGTAAGTTAAAGTAGATGACCTCTTAACCACAATACCTATCGTTTCATGAATTTAAAAAAATCAGTATTTTTATAATAGGATGGTTCCGCAATGCGTTAAACGATAAAACAAATATGCAATATATACAAGTACAAATCAACAACATTTATAAGTGCAATCAAATAAAAATGCATACAACACTTTTTAAAATATATTTCACTACTTATCGTGGTTCGCCACTCACCAAAAACCTATAACCACCGTTTCTACAGGACAGTTTGCTGGTACTAGGACTATACGAGGTGCATTACTTAAACTACAGTGGCGGAATTTTGTTTGTACAGGCAAAGCTGGCCAACCTGTTTTAGCCTAAAAGATTAGAATTATAATCGAAGAACGATGTTGTGCGACACGTAATTAGTGGAACACAGAAGCTAACGATAATTTTAGAAGAGAAATGTGACAGAATGCAAAAGACACCAAGCGCCAGCTGTGTGTCTGGCAGTAGATTCTGTGGGATAAGTTTAACCTCATATTTGTTCTTGGCAGCTAACTGCCTATTTGACCTATTTTAAGTAACCCTGGTGGAAAACTGTTCAACTGAAGTGCCTATATGGGAAGTTAGATGGTTACCAGGGGCCGTTTTTGTGCTGTTTTCACAATCCCTCTTCACAAACTAAAAGGGCAGATTGTAAAGACAAGCTAAATGGTTACTATTGGCGGAAAGCTCTTGTATCTTACTCTAAGCGTAACATAAAATAGGCAAACCCTGTGGGAGCAATTTCAGCATGCTTCCTACTTGGCAGCCAGCACTGTGAGCAGCAATGCTCATCAGCACAATTCATTGCCTCCTTAACAGATAAACCAATGGCGATGCTGAAATTTAAACTGCCTGAGGCAAATACTTACTTTTAATTCTGAAATCGAGGAATGCAATTCGCTTTCCTGTTATCTAAGGCCATACAACAGAAACCTCTTTTTTGGAGAAAAGCTCTTTTTTTAGCTTACAAGGTTTCCTAATGAATGCCCTCAGCTTAGTCTGTGAGGGATTCTGCATAAGGATCCACATATTCCTAAGACGCAGATAATATTTTGGGGTTTGCTGAATTCATCTCTCTTATAGCCTGTAAGTAGAAATTACTTATGTTTTTATATTTCCCAAAGAAAGCTGTAACAATCAACGATCTAAATCGCCACAGAAAACAAAATTCATGATGTCTGTAACATGGGGCCATCCACAGTCCATTCACATATTACGTTTAAACCCACAGTGAAATATTCATAGGCATGTGAATAATTTCTATAGCGTTGATTGTGCAACTCAACATTAATGTACTACAGAGTGCATTTACATGCTACAGTGTATCCGCATGGAAATCGTAAGCGAGTGAAAGACAGAAGTGTACAGAAGTATAAAGAAAACAAAAATAAGTATCGTATTATACTAAGATGTTTATCCCATTATATCTCCATAATACATTATAAGTAGTACTAGGAGTCTTTTTAACAATACATTTATATTACGGCTGGCAATAAATTTCTTTGGAAGTAAGATAAGGAAAGAAAATAGGGTTCGTGTTTTTGTATTCAATAAACGTTCGAAAAAGTTGAACACCCCTGAATTCAGTTTGCGGCCGAGTAATCAATCCTCAGAACACAAATGGATTTGACTTGAGCCAAAATGTGTTTTGTTCATATTTAAATAACTGCGTTTGTTCGTTATATGAATTAACTGATTATAATACTTTGAGCAACTGCTACCTCCTTTATTGCTGATTTATCCTCACTCATGTGTCCTGTAATTTTCAACTCTTACAACCCCCTATTACCACCGGTTCCGTACTGGAGAATAAATTATTTTGCTCGCTAATCCATTTACTTAATCGCTACAAAGATCATTCATATAGTTAAAATTCCTTATATGTTCACATGAACAGGTCGCAAAAGAAAACAAGACTAACCCTGCGCTTTAGTTCGGGAACAGTTAGACTTCAAGTTTCCTACTCCTTACTCAACTCTTGAAATGAACCTAAATTTCAACCTGAATCATAGCTTAGAGTCTACCCTAAACTCTTACACCATAGTTGCTCCCATCCCTTACATTTAACCTAACTCTATTCTGAAAGGTAAGATTAATGCGCCCACAAATGTGCACAAGGCACATATATAGTGGACGGATCCTTTAACCATGTCTTCTTTTTGGGGGAAGATTTAAATAATCCTCCAATCTTAATAAACTAAAAAGGGGGTAGAGCTGCCATCTGTCCTGATAAATATCCTCCCTACAGATTTAATTAATCACTAAGTAGCGCAGTGTGCGATATTGTCAGTAAACATCCAGATGCAAAGACATATTGTCGGTGTATAGATTTGGTGTGGTGAAAGTAACCTTGACATGACAACCGTGAAACATCGCTCAAAGAGGCTCCCTGTTTCAGCATCAGCTTCCGTCTTGATCGATTACAATCGAAGTTGACTTTTCGCAAAAGTATTCACAAAAGACAAGGCAGGTCGAAACGATTATAAACCACGCGCACATTGAGTAGATTTCTATGATGCACGATTACACGGAAGAAGGACATGAATTGGTCTTATTCATGCAAACTTGTTTAACACTTCCTCAGGATTTCACAAAAACTGCGCTCCATTTTTCCAAAACAGTCGTCCTTATTGCACTGCTCCTGATTGGGAACTGAGTTCTGCAGGAACTAACCAATGGCTGACATCTACCCAAAAGTTACTAGAGATGGACCAATACAATTACGAACACCTTGCTAATTTTGAATCATGTATATGTAATTATGCCCTAAAAACGTCATTTCTGTACACATTAGTGGAAATATATCCGTAAAGAAGGGTATGTTCAGATTTCTTGATGCATTTTATGCGGCGCATGTCTGTGAATGTTTTACTGCATTCGTACTCAGCATGAAAAAATGTAAACTTTTTCAAATATTTCCACTTTTAACTTGTTCAAACTCAATTTAAATATAATTTTCTCTCGGTTTGCCAATGAATGCTATAATAAGTGGTGCTTATAGGTTATAGACGAATGGGAAAATTCGCACAGATTCCATTTTGTCTGCTCACTGTAAAATGCATTCAATGTAATAAACGAGTTGTTTCTTGGTAACCTTATCATAATGTTGTTTAATTTAAATAAAAATATAAAAGATTATAGGATTCGTTTGACCCCGAATTAAACTGTTGATATGATCTTAAATGAATGACGGACGAAGTATATTTAAGAAAAATGTGAAACATGTTTTTAGCCGATACGCGTGTTTATTAAGCCACAAAACATGAATTTTGTCTAATCGGTTATGAAGAAGGTTTACCTTTGAAATTTTTCGTCCGACTACGACGTTCTGGCATTAACTACGAGACTTAACATGCATGATATTATTTTTATATGTGCCAGGTTTAGTCTTATTTTCAAAACGTTCATTATTATAAAAAGTATATATGATAATAACAAATGGCAATCGTCCTTTTGGCAAAGAGAGTTGAACCCTCTGAAGCGCATTTATGGGACGAATCTGAAAATCACCTATTCAGAAAATGACGTAAAAGCGCAAACAGAATTTGATCAACAGTCGGTCCCACCGTTTTGGATGCTAGGCGTGTTTAGCAAAATGTAATTCAACCTGCTTCGTGAGACCAAACTGCTAGCACATTTTGGTCGTCCAATTAGCTGGTCCACGATCCCGAAGATTTGCCGACCAATACGCATGCGTTGGAGGTCATGCAAACTGCCGCCACCTCAATTTCAACATCAGCGCACAACTTAGCTGAAAATTTCTGAAAAAAATATGGCTGGCAGCAGTTTGCATTCTGCGGAAACGTTAACAGCTAAAAGTTCGCAGTTTAGAGAACTAGAATCGCGTCAGTATTGACATGATTTCCGAAGGCCTGACTGCCCTCCTTTTCGGAAATTATGCGATATATTGTTAGCAAAATAGGGCAAACATGACTATTAGGGAGGAAGGGGCAGGGGAGGAAGGACGGATTAGAACATTTAAATTCATTCTAAGGAGGTTCTTTATTGTTGAGGGTGCGTGGGAGCGCTAGTGCGCTTTTATTAGATGTCTTCGGCAACAACGTGGCTCACGCACGCTAGGGCGATAATCTGGATGTAAAACGAGTTCTGGTTATGTGTCATCCTATACACACAAAAGAAGAGACGATTAATTCCGCACCGGCACATCTGTGGAAAGTGGCTGCGGTAGCTATAAAATTTCAAAGTTAAAGCAAGGACCGTTCTCCAAAAGCACCTTCTCTTTCAGGTTTATGGCAAGCCTCGCGTGAGCCACATCATAACCAAATTCCGTGTAGCCATGTTGTTGCTGCATGGGTTGCAAATCTTTCCCTGTGATTAGTTCTCATTAATTACAAAGTCCATGTTAAGTGTTTTTTTGTCCTCCAGACTAAATAAACACTCTAGATTTTAATTGCAGACACTCCCTATCTTCATATCTCAAGTCCCATCAGCATTTAAAAAAACACATTGTGTATTTGGTTGACTAGCAGCAACAACCTTTTTATTTTCACGTATTGTAGGCAGGCCAAGGCTTTGCATGTTCTGGCTTAGGTTTCGAATTAAAAAATGGGGAAAGGGGCATATATATGCGCAGAAATTGAGAGTACTGAACGCAGAGAGCACTATTTCTAGACTTAAGTTGCTATAAGCTAGTGAATTAACAAAATAATATATATATCTGATGTTATTGGTAAAATGCTGGCTTTCCTGTGCGTGTGTGGATCTTTACTGAATAAATTTGGGGTTGGATTCATCAGCATTGGTTTCTGATAAAAAACCGTCACAGAGGTGTGTATGCGCGCCAGCCCTCGTCGCCCGGTTCCAACTCCAGTGTTCTTGTCACGACACCAGGGCCATAAAAGGCAGCAAACGAAATTTCGCGATTTGTTTTGCACAAGTCCACTAACACTTTAATTTACTCGAACTTCGTTGGCATACACATGGTGGCTACCATCCGACTCATTGGCCACCTTGTCACTTGTCACAGTTTATGTACTGGCTTTTATTGATGAATGACGATTTAATTACTTAAGTTGTCTATCGGACACCTTAATATAGGCTGGGGTTGACACAGGCAGCTAAAGCCCGATTTTGTTTGGAATTTTAACCTGCCATCACCTGCGCATGAAATGTAGAACGTGTTCATCATTCGTCATTTTTTGGCATCATTCAGCGTAGAGCTGAATCGCATTCATCGGTTGTCGGCCTTGGAGTGTCCTCTTGATGAAAAGCTTCTAATAATTTTGACGCAATAGCCAGCTCATTTGCATAAAGGGAAGTCGGCTCCAAGACACCATTACGAAGTAGATTAAGAAACAAATTGTCTGTTAATTTAACCTTAATTTATCAAAACGGCCTGGAAAATTTGTATTTTCTCTGGCGGCCCTGTCGGTGCAGTCAAGTAGAATGTGTTTGTGTGGGCTACTTTTGCATCACGTGGATGCAGCTTGCAAAGTTCATGAGATTAATTGAATTTAGAAATATATAAACGCCTTAGCGGTTAAACTACTGGTTTTATTACGAGCCTGAGAGGACGGTTTAGGGTTATTAGGAGGGTTTGTTAGATTTCCTTAATTCAATTTATGCAATTTTGAAAAATTCGCAGCCTCGGCGGGAGTCGAAAGCACACAACAGGGAAGGCTTTTGCAAAGCCACTGCTGTACTATTGAGCTATGAGGTAACCATAAGCCGCGCACTGAATTACACTTGGAACCAAATGCCTTCGCTGCTGTGAGATTCTGAGTCCCACCAAGGCTGCAAATTTTTCATAAGTGGGTCAAGTGCATCATGTTTAGTCCGTTTTTCCTGTGTTTGGAGTTGGATTTAGGATTAGAATAATGCTGGGGACTATGGTCACGGTTTTCGTTGAGAACAAGGTAGCCGTTCTAATTAGGACTACAGCTTAGGATTTGCGACCCTTAGTTCATGAGAGAACATTTCGTCTACCTACGCATTTTACGGTTAGCAGTTTGAAAAATTTTTCTGGCTTATTGTCCACCAATACTCCTACATATCCCGTATCACCTTGTGCACAGTCAAACCAGCCTGATGATGACTTTGCATGCAAGCTTTTTTAAAATTGAGCAATCGCCATTTATCATTATGCACTTTTATGCAGATAGGTTTTGAATGGAAGGCCAGAATATCTACTGCTTCGATTACGTGGCGACGCACTCAGCACTGCCTCGACATCGCACCTGTTGTCCCTTTATGCAGCGGACACTGTATCGTATTATTCGGAACATTGCGCGTCTGGATTTGCGTTTCAGTTGCCCCTCGGGCAACACGCCTCAACCTCCGGCTTCCAGAAAGAAGCGCAAAGGTGACTCAATGTGGAAATCGTTTCTGCGTGTGCGAAGAACATCAGGCACTGCTGATGAGACGACCGACTCCAAACAGGGCTCAGTTGATAGTGACGACGAATCAGTCCTCTACCTTCATGCCCCCTTCAGTCAACCACTTCCGCAGGAAGCATGCGAATCGGAGGATGAGAGACTTAGCGGACATCTGACTGAAGATGTCGTGGCCCTGGCTCAAGAACTCGATGCAAGCAAACAGGAGTGCGAGTTAACGCTGGCCGGAGCACCCGAAAATGTCTGTTTGAAGACAAAACGTGGCAAGCTGAGACGACAAAAAATGCGGGAATTCGATTTGCCGTCAGAGTCAAATGAAGTGTCGTTTACGTGAGTTTATTACATATAAAACAGTGCCTCTTGCAGTTTTTGATCATACATAATATCTGTCGACTTATACCGATATTTAAATAGCATATATCTACAGTAGACCTACCAGTCATTAAATTTTCATCGAAAATGCTTAATGTGCGATTGATAGGAAACAAACTTGTTTTGTTTGCAACGTTTTCTCCAGACATTTCACTCAGCTATAAAGAACAACTTTTGAAATGAAAATGGGAAAGTGCAGATTGTATACAAAGGACTATTTGACTAATATAATTTTCTTCGCCGTAGATTTTGTGCGTGCCTACAGAAAAATATATTGAAAACAAACTTGGCTACCAGCACATTATTTTTGTTATCCATTTTGGGGACAACGGCATCTTCCTAGTAGAAGGTCAAGGTTCTATTTAAAAAAGATCTACATTACCGATTCATATTACTCTCGGTTTCTTGCTACACTTGCATTTGGATTATTCACACCAAAAACTGTACACTCTTCGTGTAACGAAATATTGTTCATATAATTTTCCATTGAAAGGCTACGCGTTGTGCAATTTACAAGCAGCGCTCATACACGCATACAAGTGGACAGTCTTAAATATTTCCTGATAGTAAAGATCTTACAACCCGCAATATACACTGTTCTTAACAACAATATTAAAGGTTGACGTAGTTTGTCGCAAAAGTAATTCGGCAAACTATATTTGGATGTGCTTTTTTGAAAAATATCATTCGAATATATGAGGGCATCGAAGATGAATCTGTTTAATGCATTCTAACAGAGCATATATCTTTCTGCAAAGCGTAGTTTAAGAAGGGGCAGAAAAGAAGTTTGATTCAAATATTATGACCTGGCACATTAGCTGCGTTGCAGAAAAACCAACAGGAAAGCCTACCATACATACCACAGGTTGTCTAGCAATAATTTTCATCAAACGCAACTATTGTCACTTCCTCATTATAAAACTAACCATATTCCAAAACTTAACCTAAACCCTACTGTAAGGCTTGAATTCATAATTTACGCTCAACTGAACGGTAGGCTTAACTTTAACAGATGTTTTACTTTTAGATCCCTGGATGTTACCATGAGAAAGCGTATTTCTTGCTCTTATTTATTGTCAGTTGGACCATTAAAGTGTCAATTGACACCATTATACTGTAAGCAATTTGCAAATGTCCAAACTGTGCCCACAGATTCAGTAGGCCCCCATCCATTGTGCGAAAGTTGGGTAAAGTTGCTGGCACCTAAGTTATGTCCGCTGTTAGTTCTTTTTAAGGCTACATTATGTAAGCAAACAGGGAGGTTGGTCGAACAGCGAAACTTTTGATTTTGTGCAGGACTTCATCGTCAGTGATAGCACCTGTAACCAGAAAAAAGGCTATGCTTATACGGAGTATAATTCAGTCGACGACCAAACACCTACGGTTGAGGTCACGTGTGTAGGCTTACGCTAGATTGATACATCGATTTACTGTTTTAAGTCCACTTATTTTTTTCAGTACCATTAAATGACTGGGGATTAGTGGTTATTCTGAATTCATGGCTCGTCTTTGAAACTAATAGGGCAGGTTTTAAGTTCCTACCTTGCAATAACGTATCCGAAATTGCATGAGTTTACGCCTGGTAACATGGGTGTCTTTTCCAAAAAAGCTCGACTACGCAGGTCAGATTAAATGTAAGCTGACTGCAGTGGAAGCTGGTAGCTTAACCCTTGATTTGAAATTTAGATATCGGTGGTGGGATTCCGTATTGATATCCCAAACGCATAAAACATGTGGAATGCTTATATGCGTTGATGAACTTTAAGGTCATCGATGCTGATCATTCGTTACTAAAAACGGTTGGCACGGCGAAAACTGTGTAAACTGACTTGAAACCTCTGAACTGTGTGATAAGTAGTAAACAAATTCGCTTGTCAACTTTTCATAAATCGCCAAACATGGCATGCAACCTGTTGGTGAAGCACATGGAAATTAACCAGGTTCGCCGAATGTGGGGCAGTGCAACTGGCATGGATGTGAACTGGGCATCGACTTCTTAGCCATAACGGTAAACACTGCACTGCAAAGCAGCGTGGAATGCATTTTCACTTAAAAGGGCCTAGAAGTAGGCATGAATAATTCAAAAAATGTATGAATATTAAAACATTTTGCAATTGCAAAGTAGCCGGGTCTTACTGAAAACCTGGGAAGCCTTGCATTTAAGCTTTTTGTGTGTTCTATTACGGCGGCATTTCCTATTCATTAAAGATTACGGCTTGGTTTCCCTGACACATTGTGTTGTAAGTTTTACATTTAGACGTACTTAAATATTCGCAAAGACAGTTTTATCAGAAGGCTACATTTTTAGGTAAAATTTTACATTAACTGCTTGTGAAACAACATCTTAAGATGTTTTTAGTGGGAAAAATATGCTTATCATTCTGTTACGAATCCTGTATATTCCAATTTTTTTATTTCACTGTAGAAGGGCAATGTTAAAGGCCATTTTTTTCTGAACCACACGTTAAACACACTCAATTCTAGGAAACATTTTAAAATTTGAAGTTTATGGGGAAAACGCCGACATCGTTCTACTTTGCGTTCTGTTATCAGCAAATGTTGGCACGCCATCCGCACTATCACTGGGATTATTGCCGCCTTTTTGAGCCTAATTGCCAACCCTCTTATGTGACGTTGTGTTACATTTTGGCATAAAAATGTGGTCACGTTAGCGGTACACACAGTTTAACACATCCGGACCTGATGAAAGCAAAAATGAGGATGAACATAGCATGCATTACGAACTGTCTGGTAGAACTGCGTATGGCGTAACTGTCTAAAGGTTCAAGCGAGACGATTCACATGATCCATTAAAAATCAAGTAGGTATTATGCTCATCTCATTTCAGACAGGATGCTCCACTCTATATGACTGATAAATTTGTTTTACCTTTCTCTCTGAATTTCATAGTGGAATATACTTTACCTCGCCCAAATCAAGCATTAATTTATTCACAGCACTAAGGCACCTTCAATAATAAACATGGAAATATCTGCTGAAAATAAAAATATATAACTCCATTCGACAAATTGCACTATATTTGTCCAAACGAAAAATACTTTTGCATCATTTTTATTTAATTGCGTGGTTTTTCAAACGGAAGAGAAACATCTAGCTCTGTTCCGGAAGTAGTTTTTCACTATGAAATTCACGTTTATTGCGAAATAATTGCACTTATTCTGTTATATTTGCTGATTAAGTGATCTCACGCATCCTCAGCTTACCTGTGAAAACCAATCCAAAATAAAGTGTGTAATAAGGAGAGGGGAAAGCAACCCAAAAAATATTTATTTTTCAAAAATAACGAAAGCTGTAGGCCATGTTTCAGTACAGATCGGTGAAATTTGGTGGAAGGTACTCACAGTGAGGATACAATGGATGCTTAGACATACACAAACCCTCTAGCCGTTCGGTTAATTGAAAAAAACATAGGAAAACTATGTGGAATTGACATTAATATAGTAAATAATTAAATTTTAATGCATTTGACAGTCCAAACATCTGATCTTTGGAATACTACAGGAGCTACTTTGATTCCTAACTAAAGGTTACGTTAATCATCTAACGTAAAGAATGAAACCTGTCCTACTGCTAACTTTTGAAGTGATTTCAATTGTTTTCTTATAAATGATTAAGAGTTTATTGATTGTTTGGTCAAACACATTTCAATAGCTCTACATATAAAATGTGATCACAACCAACTCCTTTTACGTGAGATTTCAGTATGATCCGCAGCTCTTTAAAATGCAGCTCCTCTGTTAGGTATGGATCCGAGCCTGATCTCATTACAGTGCGCTTAGCGCCGTATCTTGGAAGGTTGCTACCTGATAGTCATGATTCGATTTCGCAGTTCGTCGTTTATGTATGTGCGCGTACAGTAAATGGCTGGTGGCCTTAGTCTGTACGTGCTCCTTCTAATCGTGACTCCTGTCACTCGCACTCATTTGAGACCTGACATAGTTACCCGAGATCGAAAAGAAGCAGAGTTCCTGTCAATATCCGGAATCATTATTTTATTAGTCTGAGTTTTCAAACTATTGCGGCAGTTCATCATCAGGGATACAATCGTCAAATCAAATCAAGTAATATTTATGGCAGGCATACGCCAATCAACCGTCATATGGGCCAGGAGAGGTTGATGACTAAGCAACTACCAGTGCCATGAGTTTGGAGATGCTTGTGCAGAACTATGTATGCGGGTGACAGCTCGATACATCGGTTTACTGGGTTGTCATCCGGGACGCAGGCTTTAATCAGTTCTCGGCCTGCCTTGTTGCTGGCGTGGACAATTTATCTCGCAGTTGCGAAGTTGGATCCGTGACCAGTCTCTGAAGGCGTGCGCAGCGACTAACGATACAGAGTAACCTCTTCGCACCGCCAGCTTTTATTCGCATCCAGTCTGTCCCTTTTTTTTCTGGGATGGTTTAGAAATGGTATGCGAAACATTATGTTTGACTGCTCACTGGATTTTAATTGATCCTTGATTTTCATGACCCGGTTACGCATGATAGCCTTAGGATTGTATGCAATTTCGGGCCCTAGTCCCCCGACAATTCTCTCAGTCGCTTCCGACAAATCTTTGTTGCATAACAAAGCATGCCATTTAGTAGGGATTGGTTCCGGTTGGGTCCTCGGAGGGCACGCGCGTAGGCATCGGCTTATGAAGGAGTTAAGATAGCCATTCCACATAAACTGGTCACGAAAGTATCGGGCCTCACTTGCGTTTTCTTGCAGAATATTGCAGACAGTGTGGCTTCTTTTTAACAGTGTTCTCAAGGAGCTCCGTTCATAAGCCACCAAATGGTTACAGTGAAGCTGAGAAGCTGTTTGGTTTTCCTCTGTTTTTTTCTTAGATCCTTGCTAATATTTCGCCGTCGGGAGTTTGCATGACGAATATGACAAGGAAGGACAGCTGCTGATGCTTTGCTGCTTCTCTCTTGAGTAGAATATCTGGGAAGGTCCAATTACGAAAACCATATAAATTCTGCAGCCTAGTCCTTTTTACGAAAACAAACCTGTCTTCAACGTAACGGCACTTGGGTGAAGTTCATCATTTCCAGCCCTTTTGGGATCAAATCCGCTATTATAGAGGAGATATAAGGACCCATCGGAGTTCATTTGATCCGTTCATACATCATTCCAGCAAAGGTGAAGTATGCCTTTCGGCAAAATTCAAACAACTCAATTTTAAGTGAACTCTGGGTTTCTGCGTAGAGCTTGTCGAATTTCCAGCGCAAGAAATCTCGTGCTCAACCCGGTGGAGCGTATGCAAGGAATTATATCACGTTAAAGGAAATCACCAACAGCCCATATCTGCTACTTCTCTCTGACAATATCTCCGATAATTAATCCGCAACAGATGTCGAAACGTCAGGCAAATAAAAGTATTGTCCTATCAATCGAGTCGTCTCCTCCTCTGAACTCATTATTTTTTTCCGATTGAATCGTTCGGCACTGGGGATATGCCAGAAATCGGGAGTGTGAACGGACCGATATATTAGCGTTGTCTTGGAGCTGAAAAACTAGGGCTTGTGTTTTGAGGTTCAGAGATAGGCGAGGTTCTTTTGTCTAACAGCAGCCGTAGAGAAGCTTAACACCACTCCAATGAGGGGCCCGAACAGCGATTGCGGCTCAGAAATGGGAATAGAGAGTGAAGTCAAAAAGGCAGCGCCTAAATATAATAAACCACAAAGCTCATTCGTCTGCGCCTGATTCCGCATCTGATTATCATGACTTTGTCAGGAAAGCGAGCACTTGCCTTTGAAGGCAAATGAGAATGAGAAAGATGGTACGCAAGTCTACTAACACAAACAAGTAATGCACACGTAAGTCGCCATTCCTGCACTATTGCAACATGCAACACTCTGTGATAATCGCCATATTCAACGGTCCAACAATGTATCAAGACTATTCCGCATATGCTGAAAGGTAGGCATCCCAAGAAATGTAATTTTAAAGAAAGATGTTATTTGGGAAAGTGAGGACATTTTATTCAGTACGTGAACGACACTGGATTCCAAGGTTATCTTTAGACTCGAAAAGCTGTGCAACAAGCAAGTAAAAGTTCCAAAGTTCCGGTACAGTCCTATAATCGCATAGTATCGGCGCCAATTGACAGTTGTCATTTGCGTCACCATGGAGAGATGCACAGCTTCTCAAGTCTGAGGACTACCCACAGATCCCGTGTCAAATATTTTCTGACAAATGTTTCCTCATTTTCCCAAATAATGTGATTCACTGAAATGTAGCAAGATATTTAAGCGTCTATGTAACTCGTAGGAGAGATACTAGGTATTTTGGCCAATAAAATGGATGCTTACCTAATGCGCTTAACGGTGGACATATTCAACAGAAGGTACAATATAGTGACATTTAGTTTAATCCTCTCTGGTTGAATATCTTCCACGCACGCAACCATATTTATGAATTATTTCTGTGCTTCATCAATAATCAAAAAGTTACTAAGCACAACCTATGTTGGTTATAACACTAACCCTCAAGTATTTAAATATTTTGTTCATAAACACAATCCATTTTCAAAGATGGAGTTTCTTTACTAAAATTAATTGCACAACTATTATTTACGATAACTATGCAAACAAGCCTCATTAGGGATACGGTAGATTAAGTATAAGGTAAAAACTTAAATTGGTATATCTTTTCTGCAAGCGTCATCTACTCTGCAAGTAAAATTTTATTTATGCGACATAGGAAGTATAAACTAACTTACGAACTTAACTCAACTAAACAAAACGAACTAAACGAAATAAATGGGGTAGCTAGGTTTTAAAAACACTATGTAGAGTATATAACCTAGCTTTTATTCACTGATTCTTCTAATTTGCACGGAAAATGGAATGATCATGTAATATGCGTGCAAGGAGCATAGTCAATTTATAAATTTGTTCTAATTCTCCACAATAGGCTGTCTGGAAGCTTTTTTTTCCCAGCTCTCTAACTGATTACTGGTTCAACATTCGCTAAGTTTAATTTGAGTACATGCTGAGACGCTATGTATGGCCGCAATTGGTTTTCAGTTGTGTAGTCGGAGATTAAAAGTGTCGAAGGCGTCTACGTCGACGAATTGTTATTCGATGGAGGTTTCTTTAATACGGTTTCACAAAATAACTATTGATTATGAATGCCCCAGAAGGGTGAACTAATCCTTGTAAAGACCTTTCCGATTTATTTGTCGACGCACAATTTATCGGGAAGAATTGCTGATTTCTGTTTGCCTGCAAGTGCAATTGTAGCCTCACACTTAGGTTTTTACGATTAGGCGGGTTGATAGAGCGTGCTGAAACCAAATTCTTTTTCTACTTTTTACAGTATTGAGCCGAGGATTTTGGCAAACTGACAGCTACTTATGTTGACTTCGTTTAAATTGAGATTTGTGCTCAGGCTGGACATTGACCAATGGTAAAATCTGAAACAGTTATCAAAGACAAAACATACGCCACCCACCCACGCACGAAGATGCTCTACATCAGTTTGCTTCATGTCATCTTTTGATTGAAACATCCGGAAGAATCTGCATTGCGTAGCAAAAAAGAATATGCCGTTATTTAGCGGAGGATTCTGAATTAATTGTTATATATTATTGCTTGCAAATAAGCCTAAGTAAAGGCTGTTTCACAATAATAAAGTAGAATGGTTACCCTATCAACATTCGTAAAATGAGCACTTATTTTTCGATTCTGTGGATATTGTTAACGTCTGCGAGATCGATTAGTAGCAAAAGAAATTTATTTTGTCTCAGTAAATATTAACTACTATTTATACTTCATTTAAATGGCAAACTTCTCCATGCTTGTTAATCATCATCTAGAAGGTTTATAAAACTTGCTCAAGCTGGTTTGCGAGCGATTAGTTATCTTTTTACAACGTTTAAATTTTTTACGACTTTTCGGCCGTATTGTGTTTGTAATAAACTGCTTCCCAACCTGCCGATCCAGACTTTCACTCCAGATTTTTTGTGAGCTGATCCTGGACTGTAGATAAAAACACAAGGACCACAAAATTCACTTTGCTTTGATCGCCACATAAAATCACTATACTTATCTCTATTCTGTGAGAAAAGATTTTGTTATGGTTTTTTTTTCAAAATTTCCGAAATTTTATACCACCGGCAAACTATTTTTTCAGAACCGAAGACCTGGAAAACCAGGTAGTGTATGGTACGCGTAATCGAATTTTTGGGCTTACTCTCACAGTTAAGTGCTAAGTCTGCTCAAACAATTGATTGGCAACTGAAGGAGGAAGTGAGGCCATGAACATAGAGCGCGTAATCCCACCAGAGGACGCGTCTGAATTTATCCCACAGTGCCAAAGGCAGTAGCGCCTACGTTTAGCAACTAAAAAGTCAACTTGATCTCTGTAGTCAGTGAAGGCCACGTTGATTTGCATTGGCATGCTGTCGGACCAAAAGTCTGGCCGGTAATATTTCCTTCTTATCTGGCGCACTCACGTATTAGAGACCGGAATAGCCTAAAACCCTTTCTTTGGCAACGTAGATGTTGTAGTTAATGTGGACAAAACGTGTTTTCTACGCATAGACAAGCCGTCTACCTCTCTAAGTCACTACCCTCAACGTCGCCTTTGGTTTTTTTTCAGAAAATTCAACTTAATATGGATAAAGTTAAAAGAACACCACCTCAAGAAAATGTTTGATATAATGCCTGCATCAACTTCTCATTGCAAGATCCACAGTCAATTTCACTGTACCTTCACGCAACTCAGGCCCATGTCAGTTGGCATGCATCAAAGACACTTGTTTGCACTTATGCAGACCAAAGGGCATTTTTCGATACAGAAACAAAATCTAAAATTAAAACATCCGAATTTTTGAAAATGAAATGCATGTGGCAAATAGGTGTGCAGGCATTAAATTCGCAGCTTACATCTTAAACTCGTAACATTTAATCCGTAAAGGTCATATCGCATATATTGAGATTGCTCCACTACAACTGTTGGATATACCGGTAGTCAGTATAGCACGTTTGCATTTACAAATATAAATTATATTTAGGGCTAAGGTTGCGGTTGTTTCCAAAGAATTCTATATGAAATATACAGAAGTCTCTGGCTTTTGATCATGCACTGATTCTAAATGAATTTGGCGAAAGGTACTCCTGTCTAGCAGGTGGTTTGGTGTTACAGTCCAAAGAAGTGAAACTACTCCTATGTCATAAACATTGCTATAAGCCGAACCGTAACCATTATCTTAACACTTAACTCTCTGGAATATGGCACTTGAGCTCCTCGAATGCGTGGCGTACATATTCATGACTAATAACAATAACTTTCTTATCACATGAATTTCTCTCAGTAGTTGTGCGATAAGGCAACTTTTTGAAGAGCGGCAAATACGCCATCGTATTTCCATCACCTTTATCTCTCACAAAAAGGGGCAGGTAAGTGAGCATAGCGATTACCCTAGTCGGAATTTTGCTTGCCTAAATACCCTATTGATAAAATCTCAGGCAAAGCCTCTTCCGATATTTGCCTAAATTTTGCGGGATACCTATGCGACACGTTGGGTCCTCTGGATTAAGTGAAAATGCATAACTTATTTGGGAAGGAAAAGTAGGGTTTGTTTTACCAAAAATAATAAAAGTTTTATTAAGTGTGGGCATGCGGGTAGCAGGGCAGTTGGAGATTAACCACGCGATCTAACTGTTACATGGGTTGGGTTTCTCCCACCGTATACAGGCTACTTCCATCTAGCGAAAGGTTCGATTTGTTTGTGTTCAAATAAAAAACTTGTAAAGATGTGTTAAAGTTCATAGATTAACCACTGTCAAGCAGGTATTTTGTAATGGAGGACCGTGGCACTTTGTTTTCTTGTTTTGAATGAAAATTAGGTTAATTTTCAGCGGCAATGACAGTCAATTGCCTTTGATTTCAGCCAAGGTGCTTGCATCCACAACTGCATTGAATTCATAGACACAGTTTGTGGTGGCGTGTGAAGGCAAAGCATCCTTTTTCCAGTTAACTGGAATGCATTTTGGTTGGAGTAATGAAAACTAGTTCAGCTGCACTATATTTTCTGTCTATGGGTAACGTAAATTGCAGCAGCTGGTTGTGTTCAAGATAGAGATGAAAAATAACAACTATATGTTCGTGCTAGACCTCCTGCTGTTCAGATAGGCTGATGGTTTAATAAGGTGCAAGGTGTTTCACAAGACTTCCTGTAGGATCAAAAACCTAAATTGCATTAGCTCCATGCCAACACAGGGAAACGAGACTTGGTACTTATGCTTTTGTGGAGAACTGAAAATATTTTCTCTACTGAGTCCCTAGCAGCAGAGCTTGCTTGCATAAAAGAGGCTATAATGTTTCAGTTGCAAAATACACCAGAACTTGACAACCGAAATCTACGGAACATACGGTTTCAAAAATGATCTTTTTATATCTTTACACTGTCCAGATGACAATATATCAGATAGGTTTAAGTGATGACTTGGTTGCAAAAGTGTCCTAGAGTTCCGTATTCCTACCACATGCCTTCCAGTTAACCGGTCAAAGGATGCATTGCCTTTGCATGCCACCCATAACTGTGTCTATAAATTGACATGCACTTGCGGATGCAAGTACATTGGCCGTACACCAACGCAACTAGCGATCAGGGCCGCTTAAACTTTGCCTACTTGGCTTTTAAAACAAGGAAACAGATGACATGGTCCTCCATTAAAAAATATCTGCTAGACAGTGGTCACTCTGTGGACTTCAAAATACCTTTCCAACTTTTTGTTTGAGCACGAACAACTTTAACCCTGCACTTTATGGAAGCAGACTTTATACGATGGGAGAAACCCGACGTATATAATAGCTAGATCATGTGACTAATCATCAACTGCCCTGGTTATCGCATGTCTAGCAGTATTCTCTTTGATAATTCGCGTCCCTACTGTTCCTACCCAAGTTCAAAGGCAACATAATGTTTCACTTTTCACCGAAAAGAATATTTTCTTAATTCTGTTCTTACAGCCTAATTATTGTGCATATAAAATGCATCTTCAATAAGAGTTAGCAGTATTAAACTCAGTGATAAAGTTTAATGTATTTGAGTTAGTTTTTTGTCAGTCGCTTAGACTGTGTGTTTGTACGCTACCTTTACAGGCGCCCACTTTGGATTCCGTCGACTGAATCTTTTCGGTGCAAACGTTGATGTTATAAATAACAGAAGACCGTTTTATAGTTTCTTAATTTGCGTTTGAGTGAGCTTGTGTAGGTTCACCCTTCACATCCCATTTTACAAAAATCAATCCTTAGATAATTATTTAGGAATATTTCTTCTGATGTTATAGGCTGAACATTTCTTCTATTACGATCGATTTTCTACCTCACTAATATCCGCGCATGTTTCTGGACGACCTTTTATTAACAGTCTACTAACGATTCTACTACGGAAGCCAAAACCTAGTCATTCTGTTATCTGGGTCCCATTGTGATACGTGTTATACGTGTGAGGCATTCAGGCGCACAGCTAAGAAAACATATAGGAAAAGACAGGAAATTGATGATGAAAATGTCAAAAGAAGCTAGCATATTGTAGAAAAAAAGCGCTCATTAATCACAAATTAAAAAGCATAGAAAATATCAAAGAATAAATAAATCAGAATATCTGCATTTAATAATAATTTTCAAAAGTTATTAACTACCATTACCACTGATCCTGCATTACATGATTCTGGGGTTTTGAGTCTCTGTGCTGGTATCTATAATATATAGTTTCCATATTCTTTTGAGCAAGAAGTAGCCCTTTTCAAGTGTTTTCCATTTTAAACTTGAAATGCCCATTTTCTTGTTTTTGTTTAACCCGTCTGTAAAGTAAACGATCCAGCGTCTGCTTATCAGTTGTGAACCACGCTGCTGACGAAGGTATCCTATCCGAATCCCCAGTCCATGATTCTCTTCAGAAGGTAGACCATAGATTGGAGACGAGAGAGGTATGCACGCGGGATCAGAATACCAGTGGCTCCCATCGGACTCCACCAGGTTACGAGGCCGATACCATTCCTCTTAAGCACGCAATCCCCACGTCAAAAACCTGTACAGGTTAGTTTATAATTCATTATTTTACAACCACCCATGCGGAGCCATATACAAGCGCAAGGCTGAAGAAAAGCCGTTCGCAAAAATACTTATTTGGGTTGCCTGGGAATTACGCCATTTTTATTTTCGAGCAACTACTGCATTTAAGCGTATATAAGAAGCATAAATACAGTATAGGCAGACACATTTGCCGGCTATCACAAGGAATGCTGGAATGACCGTGTCTGGCTTATCCGCCGCCGTCAGCTAGACATTCCCAGACGCAAGTGGCATCCACTTCAGCCTCGAATTCGGGAGCGTTTTGACCAGGGTGTAACGACCTAACAATTGAGTCCCCGGCCTGTTGTTCCTGCCCGGTTGGTTCGGAAGATATTGATACTCGTTTACAGACTTTCGTTGATCGCCAGTGGAACTCATCTGTCCCGCTCTGCCTTGGGCATTGACAGAGACCCTGGTAGTCGTAGCGGTTTGCAGTAGAGGTAGGTGTTGTTGCCACCAAAAGCAATACAGACTGGAATGGCCATTTCTGGGTATGACTGGCTGCCGATGGTCTAATTAACCACGAATGGCCATTTCAGTCTCCCTTGTCCTTGCCGTAAATATATTCTGACTATACTGCAATTTTCTACAGTTGCCAGGGCTTCTTTCGAGACCTAAAGCAGTCTCGGTCGGTGAACTTTCGTCAAAGAGCGTAAATATGGTATATTTTAACGCATGATATCGTATTTGACGTGAACTAGATACAAAGGGTTTTTTAATTTTATTTATATTCAATCAAGTAGACTCTGTATTAAGGTTGCCCGATCCTCCAAACTGGCCAGTTAGTTAAAAGCGATCATACCAGACCTGTGTCTTACCAATCTTCTACCGCTTAAGGAAAGAGCAGTGAGGTGTTCTCTTCATCATAGGGTTACTCGGCATTCTGTATGTCTTTTCAGATAGACAATTGACCAAAATAATGCTTTCACAGTTTGTTGGAAGCTAACAGACTGTTTAATATGCCCATTTACGCATAAAAAGTAAAAATACAACAAATACAATGCCTCAGGAAATATTGGTGCACTTTTGGAGGAGTGTCTAGATTACAGTTAGGGAGTATTCTTCCAATATTTGACAATGTTTTTACCTTTTACAAAAAAATAGCTGTCAGATAAGGAAGAGCTAGCTTTCGAAATGCTCCCTGTCTTTCCATCGTTAACAAGGGATAAAGGCTTATAGGTTCTCCTTTACTAACAGAGAAGGAACAATGCCTCTTACACAGGAAACAGTTACACCCAGAAGATGGTTCCTGATTCATGCATTTAGTGAAACCGCTTAAACATGTAAGACCACCGCTTGACAAAGCTACAAGAAATTTGGTGCAGGGTTTACCTACCCCCATCCTCTCAGCGTTCCCGCATGCTTTCGGATATTTACTTCAATTTTGAAATGCAGGCTTGTATATTCTTCGAAAATTAATACGCAACAATGAGGTGCAACCTACGGAGAATAGCCTTAAGTCTTAATCCAAAAGCCACTAGAAAAAATTGATTTGAAGTTCATCACATTTAGGGAATACTCATGAAATATGTTTTAACGACGAACAGATAGTAATTTGTATGTATATGACTGCCCATAAGCTTATTTACGGTCACGAACTGTTAAATTATTTTAAATACTGGCCATATTGCACCAACAGATGGTTTTACTACAAAGTAATTTAATGCGTTTGTCAATGTCACTGTAGGAAAAAAACATGGCGACTTCGTGCGTTCATGATTTCCCGCCACTATAAAAAACGAGCAAGAAGTGCGCCCGTTCAGACAGAATTAACTTATGCCTGATGAGCTCACTTTGTTGCAGTCTACCTACATTAATATCTTTAAGTGCCCATTGTGCATCGGACGGTAACACCTAATTATATGTCGCCTTCTGAAACCTATTCACATCAGCAATTGTCTACTTTGTATCCTGCACAAATATTCTTGCGAGGAAGATATAAATAGCGTCACTGCTGACTAATGATAGCGCCATCAGTAGTACCAGCATGACTATCACTCAGCTACACTTCTAGACAGTAGTAGTCGAAATATGGGTTGCAGCACCAATCTAGGTTTCCTTGAGTCTGCCTTGAAACCTACTGAAGGTCAGTGAGGATAAATGGTGCGGTTATACCAGCGCAAAGGACTACTGCCATTTAATACTAGGAAAAGCGGTGTTCAGGCATGCGTTGAAGAAAACGGCTTACGCCTGAGCCCGTTTGGTCACCTTGACTTTGTCTTGTCACCCATTCAAACGGGTAGGGGTTTAGCGTGAGGTAGAAAGTTGTTTGCCTGGCTCACTTATATCTCACTCCAGTCACCATGCCTGCTCTAGAGCATATGATGGACATCATCGAAGACACTCAGATATAAAAATGAATATACTCTGTCATTCAGTTGGTGCATTACCACAAACATCTCTCCGTACCCATTGAGGCAGTTTCCGGCAAGATTGTACTGATTAATAACAAAGATCGCAACGAAAATACAGATACGCTTGTTTGTTCATTTGCAGAAGAACAAGTTATAAATTATTGTGGTTAAGTGAAAAAAAAACAACTTGAAGGCACTACTGGACAACGTTTTACTGTGTATCCTTGTTTAACTATATCACGTTGCGTAAATGACCCAAAATCTTAAACTTATATGCACCGTTTACTTGCTGAAGTATTCTTAAGACATATTTCGAAGGATACATTAACATGAACGAGTGACGTACTTCCAAGTCATTCCCTAAATACGGTATTTAGAGCGTACAAATAATTTGGCCCGTGCGCACCACTGCAACAGCAGAAGGATATTTTATTTATGCAGAAGTTTCGATTAAAAATATTTCTCCATACATTTTTGGAAGCGTAACTTTATTGTTATCCATCATCCTGAAACGAAGATTAGATCATTTTCAAAACACACGTGAAGCAAAAAGATTTGGAATTTTATTATCGTACTGAGAATTGGACATTTTTAGAGTACCCTTCATGTGATTTCCATTTCAATGAGAATGTGTGTTTTAGCCCACGTATTTATATAGGACTATTTAAAACTTTAACTTTCAAAGTCACTAACATGTAGGGCTTCCTAAACATGAAAAAATATATGCGAAGAATGTTTCTAATATGAATCTGTCCTATAATATTCCGGTTACGCTGTATTGGCCACATAAAGCCAGCCTTCCTGGTTAAATCGTGGACAACATTAATCAAATAATTTATCTCAAAAATACTAATGGAGGCAGTTGCGCGTTTGTCTCGGGTAATAAGAATCATTAAAGACATATTTCTATTAAATCATCTCAAAATTTTTATATTTTAGTACCAATTGACCTGTGGAAATGTTCCCTTATGTCACTTTGTTATTTATGTTAAAAATACGTGCATTCTACCATAATTAACTAAATATATAGGCCAAGCAGAATTTCCGAGAGAGACAAGAAAGACTAAAATGTTAAATTCCGGCGTCATTAGCCGTCATTGGCCAGCTAAAATGAAGCCTTTGTTCGGGGACATCGGAAGCAAAAGCCCAGGGTGTGCTTGTTAGAAAACCAAAATGTCAACCGTTGAGCCACGGTTTCATTATCCTGGAAGCGATCGGGTATGTTAACCATAAACTAATGGATCTTCCTAACGCATGAAGTCCGTATATAATATACTTTTTGCCAGCAATATTCTGAAAAACAGAATAAAAATTAATGAAATCCAGTAAAACAACATAATTCGAGGGCTAAATTTTAGCTGCATTGAAGGGCTGCTGTGACGTGTCAGAGTAAACTAGATTTTAGAAAACACATCAAGGAAACGGATTGGTATCTTAAGTTATGTTTACTTGCAGACATTGCCAATTTGAGTGTTATTGTGTTACTGCATATTCTGACGCTAGATTCCTTGGTTGCATAACTCATATTAATTACCACTTATAAATAACCTGCGGATTCTCGAGCACAGGCCTGTCAAGCAGATGTCAGCGTCAAAACAGATGGAAGTGCCAGTAGGGTAATGGTGGCCCGAAAGAAACTGCTAGCAGTGCAGAACTGAATGAATTGGCAAGTTGCGCACCTTAAGTATATGCGCAATTAATTCATGATACCTTGTCTCTCATCTGATGAATATCGGCAAATCTTGAGGCATAATAAAAGTGCGATATGTGCTTTTTATGTTGATTGATATTTTGAAATCCATTTTCGGAACAGCAGTGTGCATTATAACCAACTGCATCACCTTATGTACGCAAATAGGTACTAAGAGTCAACGCTGAAGCACTTGCTGAGGGAAAATGTTGAATATTTTTCAAGTTAACACCCTAACAGCTTGACATAAATCGCCCTGGTCAGAAGCAGTGCAGTAAATCAATCAAAAGCCTAGGACCCATGGAATTCACCAGTGTAAATCTTGTAAGCTGGCTGCCCAAGCATTATTGCGTTTGGAATCAAAAGAAAATATGTTGGGTACTTGAGTCAGCCTGCTATCCATTTGGGGAAAACTGTCGGGAGAAGTTTATTTATATATATATCAAAACAGTTTGGCAAGTGCTGCATGAAACCTTCCGCAATTTGAAAAAGACCAATTATCACTCGCAAAACAACGTTGAGTAGCGTTGTAATACTGTTTATCACGCAGTCCGATTTCGATAATTTTCAGTCATGCTAGGATGCCAAAAACGTTGACGCTGTAAAAAATGGCTGCTTAATAAGTCTGCAGTTTTATCATTGAATTTAGCTGCCTTTGTAAATTCAAATATATTTTACGGAAAGTATGCAAAAAACCATCTTATCTGCTTATTTGATAGCCAATTATGCCTTCATTAAATATTATTCTTTAAGGTAGGGTTTCCTTCCATACTGTTCATATGTTTTTGGCAGACTTGCATAACTATTCTGGAAAAATTGTAAAATACCTTTCGGTCTCTTTCGGATGTAACTTCATGATGGCAAGAGCAATTAAACCGCTGAGGCTAAATCTAGATTGCCTAACCTAGTACGTTATAAGTTTCCCACTGGATGCTGTTAGTTTATTTACATTTTAGTCAACCTACCCACACAGCCTTTTTCAACCTGCAGAGTCGACTGATTCTGATTCAGCCAGTTGACTGCCTAAACAGGATTCTTGAGGCAACTAGTCGTGTTTTCCACTATAGGACTCTGAGTCACACATAGGCAGTAATGCATATTTGAAGATTTGAACCCCTGACTTATTTGTGAAAAACCCGGCGGCCTTGGTAGGGTTAAAACCCACGACAGCAAAGGTACAGCTAACGCTCTAAACACCTTAGCTACTAGGCCCACCGGGGGCTATGTGTCATTTAACCAGTCAGCGCACCACAATGTATGCAGCCCACATATTACGATGCTGAAAACTGATTCTCAAAGCCACGGGTAACCAGCCGCAAGCTATCTTAACTGTCTAAGACGCTAGCCCTTACAGAAATCTTGAAGTCGCTGTAATATATTTAGAAATTAGGAAAGAAGAACTTTGGTTACCCGGCAGAAAACCCTTTGCATAAATGTTGTCTTCTGTTTAATTATTTGGCGAACGTCTAAGCCACTGCACGATGAGCTGTGGAAAATTGCCTGTTCCAGAGTAAATTCTGCCCCAGTAAATTTAAGGGTAAATTTTCCCTACGTTCAGAAGATGAATAAGAAAGAAGGTCCTTTACTTTTTTTCTATATAAGGGGACGTCCACAGCTCAGGTTAATGGACCACGTCATCCTGCTGTGCTTTGGAACTCAATGTAGAGAGCCGTAGACGGTAATGCAGTTGGTAGTAGTATGGGCAAAATGAAATAACTGCCAGAGACACCGAAGCCGGCAGAGAACAGTTCTGGCTTTTTAGCTGCCAGCATCAAGTCGCACCCTTAATTAGGTCTCGGGACACTTAAGGTTCATTTCAACACACGATGTGTAAGCAATAAGTCCAACTTTCTAACAACTTAGTCACATTCCCGTTTTCTTGCTCGTTGTTGTAGGATATGTTAACAGCGGGTCCAGGTGCACAAGTTTTGAGCACATATTTAGGATCTAATCGACGGACTGCCGCTGCTGGGAACGTCTAGAGTCGGGTCTGGTGCGCCTGTGCGTAAAGCATGCATGTCGTTAACATTGTGAGGCTACGCCCGGTGCGGATGGCTGAACACAATACAGTAGTGGGGAGGAACGAAGTCAGCTCCCAGGTCACGGTTCATATGAGAGGACTTGGCCAGACACTTATGTTCACTGGTGCTGAACGTCTCGCAAAAGGTGACGATGTAGTGATTCTCCCGCCACAATTTACACTGCAGCGTCTTGCCTTCACAGAGTAATTACCGCAGCACTTTTGCAAGGCATTTCTTTAGCCTGCTTTATCTCGCACGATGGATTCGAGAAAGGATCTTAAAGCATCAGGCAGAAAAGACCGTTTTTGCACGCAATATTTTCCGACAGAGTGAGACGGTTTCGCTGATAGCCACACAGACAAAACTCACATTTGAACGCTGGATATACCTTGCCAGTTGTAGAGCGTGTGCGCTTCCCCTCTTAACTGTAATTCTATATTACTTTCTTCAGTTCAAATGCGCCGGGTTCACGCACGTCGAGTGAGCTCCGCCTCACAGACCGCCAAGGGCTCATTCGAGAAGGAAGCAATGTGGGCAAATCCACCACCACCGCCACCGATTGCGACAAACAGAAAGGTGGAAAAAGCCCCGGAGACGCCTTTGCAAACGCAAACAGCAGCTTTGCCGGTACAGCCCGCCGTCATTCCCCCCTTCACTGTCAGAGATCCGGTTGAGAAACAGGTGCAGAACTGGCTAGCGAACACCTCCGACGAATATAACATTTTGCTTAACAGGTAGGAGGTATATTTTTCCCCTTTCAACAGGTTGAAATTTAATTCAGCTCAGTTTACACAAAACATCCAAACTCGCTTGTTCCAACTGAAATTTGATCAAGTTGTGAAGGAAACTTGATCCCTGGGATCACATTTTTATCCGCCTGACGTTCCGAAATTCGTTGCGGATTCTTTATCAAAGCCATGAGCAGCAAACAGTAGCAGAAACAGACGATACATGTATAGGAAGTTGCAGTGCTTCTTAAAAAGTCTCATAATTTGTCGTTATTATTACATACTAGTGCTGTACAGCTCTCTCCTATAAATACTGTTAGCTTCTGTGCATATTCTGCCAACTTTAGCTACTCTGTTTTACTCATTTTTCTAAGAAAAGAATCTGCGACGGATGTCGAAACATCAGGTGAATAAATTTTTGGTATCAGCGATGGAATCGTCTTTCAAATTTCTTTCCTAGGAATCGTATGCTCGTTTATATTACGTGATGGAGTTTATAACAGGGATCACAGAAGAGTTTCAAGAATGGTGTTGCCCCTTATCCTTTATACATTTGTACTCATGTGTTTGTTGCTACTTCTGTGCAATTTCGGCGTATTTTTATCTTCAATGGATCCCCGGGCGTGCCCTTCTCGTTGCGTGTTTAACAAAATCCAGACATACATCTTAAACAGGAATTGTTGAGACAAAGTAAAGATAAGGTTCGGGATTTAGTGCACGGAACCTGTGCTTTTGAAGTCAGTCTCGATAACGTACTAGATTTTTGAGGCAAAAACGCAATGGCATCCCGAACATGATTGCATACCATCTAGTTCGCATGCATTATGAGTTCAAAATTTGGTCCTGGTCTTCCTTGATTTAAAACTCGGTGACGAAATTACGAAATTTAGTCCATGCAGTGGGGTTTTAGGCAGCAACAGCGAAAGCATTGATAAAGCACATTAATTTGTCGGCATACGCAATCATAATATCATTTTCATCCTCAAAAGGAGGTGAAAACGACGGAGAGATGAGTTCATGGACAGAAGTATATTTAGATTTTCATTTGAAAACATTCCCAGTTTTATCATCGAAGTGAAGCATGAGTTTTCTTCCTGCTGGTCATAATTGCTTCAGTCCTGTGGCGCCTTTGAGGCCGACGCTGTTGGCGGTAGGCCAGCTGGCGTAGCCCTTGCCAGCCAACGAACTAATAACTTGTTGATGTCCACGTGAGCTGATGTCACCTTCGGGGGCGGGCCGGCAAGGTGGTTTTTTACGTAAGCCACATGACTTCTTACCGGCTCTTCTCCTGTTTTCCTCTTAACCTCAGTAGTCTGCCATGTTCGCGCCTGTGTAGCCGTCCTGTGGGTCCTGTTTGAAAGGACTGAAGCCGTACGCACAGCGCTGGATAGGCCGGATGCAGGACTAGGGCTCTGTTCATTCCGCCAGTCGTGGACAAACTTTTCCAGCAACAGGCTGGCTATCATGTGAATTGCTCGTCTTATTACTCTTGCTTTATCAAAGGTGAAACTATGGTTCTTTGCTTGTACGTGAGAGTATGCCGTAGACTGTTGATCCTTGCAGTGTACTGTAAGCTAGTGATCGCGCAACCTCATATAAGGCACAGTGATACAGCGGTCAAACGCCTTGAGACGAGGGTGCATAAACAGGTGCTCAAAGTCAACCAACAGGATTAGTTATCTAGGATCTACGGCCACTTATAATGAGAAAAATATAGCCGCATTCAAATATTTACTGTTTTTTTATTTGAACCCATTAGTTATGTGGAATGTTCATGTTGACTATCATGTAGCAGGCTGTTCAGTTATTTCACTTACATCAGAATGCTGGCTTCCGGACGAGCTTCTTTATGATTACCTGTAAAAACTACAATCTGGACAAAAAGATTGCATAAATAGTATGAATGTCTCCCATTGATATTCTGTGTTCACATTAAATAAGATATGTTCGTACATTATATGCCACAGAATACTTTTCTCGAACATTTTTAGTAAAAAATGCCCTATCATCGAAACATTTAAAGTAAAAAGTGAACCTTGCTGTTTTTAAAAAGTGTTCAATAAACAAATATTTTTGAAACCCACCAGTTGCTGCACTTGCATTTGGTGTATACATTCTTACTAAGCAAACTATAAACGCTATTTTGCAAAATTTACGTAATGCAGGCTTAAAAATTCAAAAATAACCAGAATAGTTGCAAGTCTTTCTTGAAATTAATGACTATCGCAACACTACTTTTAGCATTTTTCATCTGAAGCCACACTTTGAAAAATTTGTTTTATACTCCATAAGCGGTCATCTCTACCCATAACATTGATTTTGGAGTTATGAATTCATGCGGGAACTCAACAGGCTTTTTTTGGTCGTTTTTTAATGCAGGGTTCTCAGTCCATAATCAAACCTCCAGTATGTGCGTCAAACTGTTGAAAATGAAACATGCCTGAAGATAACTGGTACAATATTTCTATTGCTGACAGTAAATTGAGCCTGTGGGGCAAGCGAATACCCAGATATGCTACTTCCTTCACCATGTTTCTTTAAGATTAGTGAAGATAGTGTCTAAATTAATGATTTTAGTGATTAAATGAATTATATGAGTGTATAGTCTCAGAAAGTATCGGCTTTTGTTATATGGGAAGATGTGCTTGTTGTGGGTTTCATCTCAAATTAATATATTCCTAGTATCCGGGGTATATGTGCTAGGCTTTTTTCTGTCAACCTTTTTTTCATGTATGCATGTAGATTCTGGGGGTCCGGATTACCGTTATATAGCGCCCTGTAAGTGCCACATGTAACATCGAAGGCAACTTATTTTTCACATAAATAGCAGTGTCTAAATCTAGCGTGTACACTCTGGTTGCCAAGTTTTTTTTTCGTCGTTTGCATCTATGGTGTTCGGTTACAATTTAACATAGGCAAGTTTAAACCCGCCAATTGGGTTTGAGTGCCTGTATGAACCGATATATTTCTTATACCTTGCATTTTGTGTTATTTAATGCATCCAAGTACACAACCTCTATATAAGACATATGGCAAAAACAGGCTAAATTGATCTATAATTTGTGATAAGCTTTCTTTTCAAAGCAAATTATCCTTCCAAGCTTACGTAGGCTGGTAGCAGTTTGCAGGTGCACATTGATCTCTCTGTTTTTGAAGCAACAAAGCTTTATTTTATGTGGATGACGATTAAAATTCACTCAGGTTCGAGGCAATTAATGTAGAATATGTTCTATGTACTCATCATGAGCTTTTAAAAGATATTTTTGAAATAATTTTTCAAAAAATAAGTTTGAGTATTCCTTCTGATGCCAATGGTCGTTTTGGTCATATCCAGAGAATCAGTCAAACGCGAAAATATTTTGCCGAAACGTAAACAAATTTCAGCAGTTAATAGGCCTAATGTGAAAACCGTAGGTTAACTAAAAGTGACCAATGTCTGCGAACGCTACCCTCTTTCAAGGGCACGTCAAGGGAAGACGGGAAACTTCCGACAGTTTTTAGATTTGTATTGAATTTATTGATAATCGTTTTGGAAAAAATGGGAAAAGTCCATTACCTCTATATAGTACACCGATTTTCTTTAACAGCATGCTTTTATGCCCCATCAAAGGATTGCAAATAGACATCAACCTTATCGAATATGAACCAAACTTTTACTGTAACCGATGAGATTGTGTCCGTTTAGTATGCGTGGGGTAACAATTTGCCTTTGAATTATTAATCTTACCAGTAGACTCCAGTGGCATCTATATGTCTCTTTCCTCCTTCAAGCACGGGAATTCCGTGTCAAAAAGCAGTCTTGAAATACAGAGGCAGGCTCTAAAACAGCCGCTAAAAAGCGAAACAGTCCGTCTTTGAAAACCACGCACGCATCTTCTGTGGGCTAGAAGCCAGGAGCTCACACAACACAGAACGGTTGGCTCGAATTCCAATAAGGAAGTAATGTCATAGCGAACATTGAAGCCATTGCTGCCTAAATCTGCCTCCTCAAAAGAGAGCCGAGGTTATCCACCAGATAGCAGTCTTCCAAGCCTGAAACTTCGTTGCATTTTGATAGATTAAGAAGCACGTTTTATTGTTTATAGTAAAGAAGGGCGTTAAGTACCGTTCACTCACCGGTCAAAATATCCTAAGCTGGTTGACTCACTAATCCTTTTAATTAAATCAAAGGCAAACAGCGCTTACCTACGAGCGCCATCCATGCCCCGGCTTGTGAGCAACTCGGTAGATTTTTTAATGGGGCTGCTTCCTTGCATATTATGTGCGTGAGACTTTCATAATAGTGAAGTAACCGACAAATAGTGCAGTGAACATTGCGCTATTCACGGTGGCTGTTTCAATAAAAAGGGCCGTTGAAGCACTTATCAGGTCACAGATGCTAGTTCTGGAATAATTACATTGCTATTAATTCATTTGAAGGGAAACATGTCGTGTCCATCAGCCACTGTGTGAAAACCGCATAATATACGCAAGCTGCAAACACGCAGAGAGTAGTATAAATAAATGTTCTACTTTACTCTTCTGACAGTACAGGTGCAAAAACGCAATTTAATCGTATTCTGCTGCAGATTGATACAGGTATTCCACTCATTAGTAGGTCCTCAAAAATTCCCTCTTTGCATTTGGGTTGATAGGCTGGCTTCTCACGTACTACACATCATTTTTCTGTACATGCCTATGGACCTCGAGTACACTTGAATTGCCTGAGAACAGACATTTATTCATAAAAACTTAACAGAAAATATGGACAGTTGGCGTACCCACCGATAAGACGGACCCCCCATAACAGTGCCAGGCAGCAGCATTATAGCAGCGAAACACACGTCTACACCTTTTAGCTGGCACCTATTCTGCCAATATGGTAGACTGCAAAATTTCTGTCCACTAGTTATGGTAATGCTTCCCAACTGTCTTGCAGGGTATTGCATAATTTCGCAAAAATGAACCAATCTGATTTCATGAAAATATGTAATCTTTGCAATTCTTTTGGAATATTGATTTTTTGATGAAATAGTAGTTAGTCTTTTACATAAGCGTCAACTACAATCGTGAAAATAGCTGCAGCTGCGCTTTTTCACTAAAATTCTGCTGCCTGTGTAAATATTAACACATTTTAATAACTACGAATCATTTCCTACTTACGGCGGTTTATTTCTCGTATAAAAGCAGCTCTCCTAACGCTATTGTTTAAAGTCGGCGTTTAGTAACAGAGAAGCTCCATGTTATGAATAGAAGGAGGAGCACGTTTTTTTCCTGGAGAAGACACATTCCTTCATTAACAGCCTAACCTTTCTTCGATGTAGGCGCTAAAAAGGTCGCTAGTTCAGATGTCTAAAAGCGCACGCAACTTCAGTAGTAATTGGATATACATCTGAATATATCTCTTTTACCATGGTTGAATGGAGTCGGCTTCTCGGCTCTCTTTTAGACTAACAAAACAAACAGTGCGTAAGGACAACTTAAGATGAATTGTTCTTGAATAAATTCTTCCAAAGATGCCGCCTCCTGTTCCACTCAATGGGCTCAAAGAATGAATTATTCAAGTTTTATTCTGTACAGCCGAATCCCATGGGCAGGAGTGATTTCTTTTTATTTATAAGTCTTCAATGTCTTTAGAGGCGCGTACAATTGAACATATTTTGATGTATTTGTCACACAAAAAGTAGCAACTTAGAAAGCCGCTTTCCTAACATAAATAATTTATTTAGCTTATTGTGCTTACACCCTTCAGTGTGTTCGAAAAGGAATGCAAGTAGCAATAATAAGAAAGAGGAAAACAGAGAATCTGTAATCAATTTTGTTGTTTTCTTCAAATAATATATACGTGCTCGTCTTTTCGCTGCAATTCAATCGCTTTTAATTTAATAAAATGAGCATTATTTTTTCTCGAAGTTGATGCTTTGAAGACAGCGCACATTTAAGTCAGTATTCAATATTCTATAAAATGTGCCCCCAGGAATTTTGTCTTTAGTTGGCACCGAAATAAGCAATTTTCTTTTATGCAAAGGCTTCTAGGATGTTTTCTCACACAAAAGAATAGTATTGTGAATCGCCACTTGAAGAGGTAGTAGGCACTTACAATTACTTTCAGTACACTAAATAAGTTCGCTTTTCTGCTATAAGGTTTAAGGTGGGTTAATAGGCCTGTTTTCTCCATTTTTTTCGTATGGGCTTTGGTCCATTACAATCTAATACTGACCTGCACATAGAGCCTACGCCGCCATTGAAAGGAATGCAATTGCATAATAACACGGTATTAGTGTTTCGTTTCTGCATTAAAACGCCTGTCTCCAAAGAAAAACTTTATTTAACCGGTTAACGCACCTTGTTAATAGGGAATTTTCCCAAATTAAACACTAGGAGCGAATCTACGGCCTGTCTGTCTCTAATTGTTTAACTATTTCTAGTGTAATGACGTAATCATCATCTCCCACGAAACCCACTGAGTAAGCGCAAGTTTATTTGCTCTTGAATTTCGTTTTAGCGATGAAACGCTACGAAAAGCAAACGCCATAAAGTTCGCCTGGGTAACTGGTTGTCTAAACTAAATTCGCTTCCTCAAGGTTAATCTAGTTAAGTATGAATATCGAATTGGGTTTCGCATTTTGCATGCGGACCTCCAACCATCAGAGATAGCCTAGCGTAGTATTCCAGGAGAGCGTTTCCAGGTAAGTGTCAACCGCATCAAAGCTACGTTTTCTTGCCCCAAAGAAGAGAATGTTCTTTAAAAGCGCATATTGAAGTTGATAAATTAGGGTTTTTTCAAAAATGCTTGGTTTTTCGAAAAGCGTAAATGTTCAAAATTGGAAGAAACAGCGTTACCTAATGAAATCAAGTTGTCAGTGTGCTGAAGACCTGGACAGGTAAATAATGAATGAGTGAAATGACAGAAGTAGATACAATTTTGAAGCTAGTCCCGTTAGAAATTTTGCTGAAGCATACTTACCCGTAGTGCCTACAATGCAAAATGTGGTCATTTAAAAACCATTAAATTCTGGCTTACAGTCCCGCATGGCTGCAGGAGAGTGCGCTATTATCTTCGTTGACTGACATGCATTGGACTAAGCTAAACACAGGCGCTGCACAGGTCTAAGGCGACTCATGATCTCGTATGTTGACGGACCAGTCAGTGATTTATGCACGCGAATTGAATCACTGGCCACAAGCGTAAACGTACTTTTTTCTGTATAATAAGATAACTTATTGATCGGTTCATATGTTGGGTGCCCCAATACAATGGAATTCAGGTCGTCTTTAAAAATGTTGAAGACTTTAATATTTTCAGTTTTTTTGGAAAATTGCCCATGTCTGCAGACTATTTTCTACATATTTATTCAAAACCTTCAAGTAAAAATGCTTCTTAACGCATTTGCAGGAAAAGTGAGTTTCTGGACATTATTTGTTCATGCAAAAAGCCGCTTAGGTAACAATTAGAGGCTTTTGTGTACACGAAAACCCACTACGGTAAAGATCAGAAATTAATATGCCTGCGATCAAATTTTCAACTTTCTGTGATCCCCTGCCTCTTATAAAAGTACCTTACTTGAATAGTTCGATGCCGAATATCTGCGTAGTTAACTTTTTATCGAAAAAATAACGTCATTGTAACAATGGGAAACTCTAGCCGGTCTTCTTCCGTTCTCCGAATTCTAGGAATGGCATTTAAATTGAAAACGCAAGACCTCGCCACGCTCTTTAAATTTGGACAATTTTCCTCATGCTTGTTAACTCTCAGTTCGAGTATATGCTTCACATTTACGTAAACTGCTCATATAATGTTTGATATGTCTCAAGGTTTTGTATTAATTCATAGCAAAATACGCACAGAAATTGTCTGTATGAATTTCCGAAAAAGGGGCGCGATGGCAGAAAGTGGGTTCGAAACGTATATTAGTTTACGATTCCTCTTATCGATCTGGTAAAATAAAAACTACCAACCCACAAGTTTCCCTCTGATTTAAGTGACATAAAATGTCAGAGATTTGCAAAAGTGTATTTTCAGTCCTGAATTCCTCCTATAACCTTAGACATATTGTGATTTAGCATTACTCTATTTATTAGCTTTGCGTCAGCGCAAGACCCAAATTATCTCTGTCTTCTGATTTAAAAGGCATCGAGTTCTATAAATGTTCGCATATAGTGCATCGCGCACAAACAAAAGGTTTTGTGTCTTCCGTTTTAAATAACCTATTACAATTCACAGATGGCTAGAAAAGATGGATGTTTCCGAAGTCTGGCCTGGTGGTTCCTCGAAAAAAATGAACTTCAACTTTAAAGGATTTTAGCAGATTAAAATAATGAAATTCGGCCAAGGATTATTCGCACACAGGCTATTAAAGGAAGGTTTTAATTCAAGCACCGCTCTAGTCTAGTTAACTACGAGGATCCCACCCGGACCCGTGAGTTTAATCGGACTTTGGTTTGCCTGGTAGGCATTTTTATACACTGCTTGGACAATCAGCTTTCTGTGTTATAATTGATGAACTACATATGTTGGGGTAGGCTAACTGCAAAATATGGCTCACGTGTGACTCATCACCTAGCTCCCGGTATGGGCCCCGTAGCCTAATTGGCTTGCTGGTGTGGAATCTAATCCGCCGCAGGGCCGCCTCCTTTTCACACTTCTGTCAAGTGAAATAATTGGCCATGAACGTCTGTCTAACAGACAGCTTTCTCTTAACTGACGACCCCAACTATACGTCACATTGAACCCCCAAATTTGATAAGCTACACTACGCTCGGGTCATTGTGTGATAATTATGAATAACACCAGAACTAGCAAAATCCTGACCACGTACCTGTGACCCTAACATTCCTAAGATATAGATTAAGGCCTGATATGATAGGTCACCGGTCGCATTTACTTATAAAGTTATATGGCATTTCCCTTCTATAGAGGATGGCCTAGAATTTTTGTAAAATGGTTACATATGCGAGAGATTTATACTCTTTCGCTAATCGACGTTGAGTAAGTAAGGTTATCGTGCGCTGTATTCTAAAGTAATTTCAGTCACGATAAGATGCAGGCTTTATAACGACCTTCCTGTTGACCGCTAACAAAACCTATGTAATGTACAAACTGGCTACTCAAGTGGTATACATTTCTTTCATTAATTTTAACTGCTTTTATAGATTCTAATATATTTTATGGATTACATACACGGATCCACTATTTATCGTAATTTACTGGCAGCAAAATAAGCCTTATTTAAATTTTATACTCAAAGAAGGGGTCTTATGTGGTTTTAAAGCAGTTTCTAAATTACCGGTTAATTTTGAAACCTACTGACTGCTACAAGTGAATTCGACGTTCACAAAGCGCGCACTATGAACATTCCGTTTAGGGAAAGGGGCGCTTTTGTTGAAGGTTTTAGGAAGATGTCACATAGTTTACAACAATTTTTGCAACAGATGTGGAACATTCTGCGTACATAAGAGGCAGCATTAATAAATTGATGGATGTGATGTTTAATGAATGAACACCTCACAATCTTGAAAACTTCATAATAAGACACTTTTTAAAACCAAATAATACCCTTTTTTAGCATAAAAAGTAAAGGAGACGTAAACTGCAACCAAACAAGTTCAATTTTTTTAATTGTTTTGTTTATATATTCCATAAAATATACCTGAATTGGTAATAACAGTCAAAATAACTACTAAACAGATACTAAGTGGCTACTTTTAACAGTTCAAACGTTTTGTTATCAGTCATCAGGAACCTCGTTAAAAAGCTGGCATCCCATTGTGACTGAAATGATTTAAGAATAGACTACACGGTAATTAGTATAACGAGCTTACTTAATGTCGATATGCGAAAGTGTATCAATCTTTCACATGTTACACGAATTCTAGGTCGTATTCTTGTTTAACTGCACGTGCGCATTCAACTTCTACACTGTACCAGCGTCAAAAATCTAATCACTTCGAATTACTTTTTCTAGGATATTTTCAAGTACCAAAAGATCCCGAAGACCCTGGGGCTTTGACAGTTACTATGCAGGTGTATTTGAGAGAATGCTCACACGTTCTGATCTGACAATCTTATGTTCACCTTACTTACGACGCTGGTGCGCATAATTAGTCACACATCTTATTGCTTCGGACATGTCTGTCAACGCAAATTTCATGGCCGGGCTCGCGCTACATATGTCACCTTCATATATTTTGCATAGGCGTGATTTAGCGTACAGATTTCATGGGTTTCAGTAATCAAAACACATATCACTGTTTAGTTAGGTACCCATTTCGGTTCCCTTGTTGCACTACAGTCAGTGGAATTACGCTGCGAACTTGATATTTACTATAAAGTGTCTAAGCTAATTGGGCAAGTGGTTACTTTGGAGATTAAGTCTAGGAATTGGATGCTGAGTGGAATGCTGCACATTTGATTAATCTATCCAATATATTGCAAAAAATGTTTTTTTGGTTGACAGAAAATTTTTATGAATAACCGTACGCATCAATGCTACCTTTATGCATTAATTTCTGCCCAGCTGCCAGCCCCGGAATTTTTTTTCATTCATTTGCAGGAGCCTATCGGTAAAATGAAGCAAAAACTTCAGTCACATTAATATCACGTAATTTAGGAACGGAGGAAAAACAGTCAATCCTTATGAAATTCCGCTGGCATCTATACTGAAACCTTAAACCGTACACTGTGTTTAGTATCGAGGCATATAGTTCCGTATAGTTCAGTATATTTAGGGTAGTAGGCAATGCCTTTGAAAACCCTATTGAAAACTGTATGCATGAAATATCCAACACAAAATATGTCCCTATAAACAGTGAGTTACATATATAAATGTACAAATGTTAACGTGTGCGTGAGAGCAGTCAGAAAAGTCTCTTGTGTACATAATATATCCAACATAAAATGTGCTACTGTAAAATAGTGATTTACATATACACATGTTAATTTTTATCGATAGGTATTTCAAAGGCATAAATTATTCCTTTTTCCTGTTACATATGAACGGTAGCTGCTAAGTAGACGTTCATCCACTTTCCGTTCAAACGCATCCGTGGAGTTCGCCAGTACGACCTCCTCGGGCAGTCCGTTCCAGGCACCGATCATTCGTTGTGAGAACGACTGCTTGCGAACCTCTAGATGGGATAGGGTTCCCCGCAGCTTGAGGGAATTCCCACGGAGGTTGGTTGAAGTGGCAAAGGCGAAGAAGTCGTCAAACTTCAGGGCACACTTCCGATTCCTCACGAGGCGGTACGTCTGTATGAGGTCGCCGCGGATTTGTCTTTACTCAAAGGGGAAAATGTTAAACGCTTCTAGTCTACATTCGTAAGATGAAGACTTTAGGCCCTTCACAATTTTGTTGCCCTTCGCTGCATTCTTTCCAGCATCTGGTTATCTTTGTGCATCCATGCTCGCCATGCCTGAACGCCATACTCCAGATGTGAGCAAATAAATATTCCATAGATTTTGCCGAATAGTTTCTTGTCTATTTCGACAAAAGTTTGCTAAATGGCAAACAGTGGTCTGTTGTCCCTCTTGACAGCCCTAGCACACTTAAAGACGGCTTCAGGGATGGCAAAATAGCCATACCCAGATCTTTTGGTTCATTGGCGTTCGACAGGCACCTTCCATCGAGTACGTAGTTGTGTGAGTCATCCGTCGCGCTCACTTTCTTCGTCTTAAGTCGCAATGTGACACACTTCTCTAAGTTAAACCGCATTAACCATTTTTGGACCATTCACCTAGGCGCTCAAGTCCTTCTTGCAGAGTTTGTTCATCATAAGTGTTTCTGATAGGTTGCCATATCTTAATGTCATCTGCAAATAAGACTCCATTACTGACCAGTCCGTGCCTACAGTCGTTGACGTAGATTAGGAACAAAAGTGGCCCAAGAACGAAGCCCTGAGGCACTCAACTCGCAACTGGCACTGAAGAGGATTTTGCGTTTCCGACGCACACGGACTGCGATCGGCCTATGAGAAAATCTTCTACCTAATTTAGTAAATTGCCCCTTTTCCCGGATTCGCCAACCTTTTATAGTAGCCGTTGGTGAGGGACACTATCGAAGGCTTTTTTAAAGTCAATGTAAACAAAATCTATGGGGTATCTTCGTCTTATGACTTGGACCACTGCTCCATAGAATAAAGCATATTAGTCAGGCAGGAGTGTTTACCTCAAAACCCGTGTTGGACACCATCAAAGAAGTCTTTTTCTTCGAGGAACTTCATTGTGGCCTTTCTCATGATCCTTTCCATAACTTAACGACAGATGCAAAATAAGCTCATTGGTCAATAGTTGCTTGCGCTTGTTCTGGATCAACCCTTGTGAATATGGTATATGTTCGCAACTTTCCAATCGGATGGGAGGAGGCCTCGATCAAAGGACAACTGAAAAATGTGCGTAAGTGGTCTGGCACGTTCCGAAGCCGGCTCTTGCAGTACCTTTGCTGGTATTTGTCTAGACCCATGGACTTAGCTTCATTAAGCGCAAGAAGTTCATTCTTCACATCTTCTTCTGTGAAACGGAGGTCTTCCATGATTCTGCCATTACTCTCTGCGGGGAAGTCTGTCAGAATAAAATGCATTTTCTCAGTGAAAAAAGATGCAAAAACTTGCATAGGTGTTCTGCCTTTTCGAGATTGTCAATAATTTCCTCATTATTTTCACTTTTTAGTAATGCAACTGTGTCTTTGTTTTTAGCCTGCTGTTAATGTAACTGTAGAGCACTTTTGGCTTCGTTACGGCTTGCTCGATAATTTTCGCTTCCTAGTCTTTCCGTGCTTTTCGACTGTTTGATCTAACCTCGTTCCGCTTTTGGCGGAATTCTTCGTAGTGTGAAGGCTGGTGTGTTGATGAGTACCTTCTCCAGAGTTTGTTCTTGCGGTCTGTTTGGCTCTTCACATCTGGCGTTAACCAGGGGGCCTGCTCACCTTTTGTAATTTTTTTCAGCGGACAGTTTCGATGCATAACTTCGCTTATAAGATCCCTGGCAGTGCTCCAGTCAGCATCTGGACTACCGGTTAGAAGGTCATACCAATTTATTGCTGCTAGTTCATTTCTCATTGCGATGTAATTTTCCCGCCAGTAGTCTAACCGAACCTCCGTATTTCTCGGTCAATTGGTGTTTGAAGCATATTTCCACAGGATCATGTCATAATCACTCTTTCCAAGAGTCGCGATTGACCTAATTTCGCTTGTATCAATCGGGTCTTCAGATAATACGAGGTCCACACAGTTCGTTGTTTGTGCTTCTTTTATTCTCGTTGGGAATCCAATATTCTGCACCAGAGAGAAGTCTCCCGTCAGCTTTAAGAATCTGGAGCTAAAAGACTCATAAGAACCCTTAACTGATAGGTTATCCCAGTTAATCAGTGGGGCGTTTCAATCTCCAGTGATCAGTGCATTTTCATTTTGAGCCAGTTCACGCATTAGTCCAAACAAGGTCTCGCCACCCTCTGGAGATTGATTTGGCGGTCTATAGACAGTCATGAAATGCAAAGTGGTTGCACCAAGCGTTTTCAGTCTAAGCCATAGCGCTTAACAACCATGAGCGGAACCAATTTTGCGTTCTGACGCAATGATGCCCTTCTTGACAAACACTGTTATTCCTCCTCTCCTCCTGTGTATCCGGTCCCGACGAAAAACTTGGTAATCTCCGGGTACAATTTCGGCATCCATTACGTCGGCCTGTAGCCAGGTATCTGTAATGAATATGACATCCTGCTGTAGGTCAGCTATACAAACTTTGAGCTCGTCAATCTTCTGAAGCAAACTCTGTGCGTTCGTATCAAGAAAGCGCAGCTTTGCCGGCAAAGAGTTCTGAGCGATTTGTGGGTCGAGGGAGCCGGAAGGTCTCTGCGAATTAGCTACTTTATTGCCTGAGTTTTGGTCTGCTTTTCGTCTGTAAAACTCAGTTTTATTGTCTGTCTCCAGAGGAATGACCTCTGGGCGGTGATGAGTTCCCCGTTCATTATTCGCAGGTTCCTTACACCCGCATTGGATCTCCTGTGGAGTTCGGTTTTCAGTGCCCTCCACTTCTCCCTGTCGGCCGGCGAGTACTCCCGCTGAATAAAAAACGTTGGGTACTTGTTCCGTAGCTGCGATATCCTGTTCAACAGTAGCTTCGCTCGTTCTTCGTGCTTTAGTATATATTTTATTGGTCTGTGTTGATCCGAGTCCGTATACGAACTCTTCTACTGCTATGCCCTTGCATATATCATGAAACGCCTATTTAAAAGGCATTTCTGCTTTAAGAGGAGGATTTATTAGTTTTTTAGTATGACCTGGCAATCTGAACATCAAAACGGTGGTCTGATAATTAAAACGATGCTTATTGTTTTACAAATGCTTCGCTTTTAAAAAGAATTTTCTCAATAACGTCATAGTATTTTCAAATTTATTATATGCTTTTAGATTGCACTTAATTGTTCGTTTAAGTTTTTGGGGGTCTTGCCGACAAATTTGTGCTGGTTTGTGAATGATTAAGGGGGTTTCCATTAATTTGGTGCATAGCATGAAAAAGAAAACTCCCCGTAGCTGTTTTACAATGCCTGATATAACTAAACATTCAACTTTACTTTGTAGTTATCTGGTCGATCGATTGCATGAGTAATTTAGCTTGACTAGTCAGAATGGTGTATCATAATTGGTGAGCTGGGCGGGTAATGTGACCAACGAATTATCTTAGCTCTTATCTTAGGTGTTGGCTTAAAAAGTGACTGTGCCTTGCTCTCCTGGCTTCGAACCTCACCGAGTGGTACGCAAATGCACAAAAGCATAAATCCTTAATGATTATGTTCGACTAACAGTTATGCAATCGAAACATTCACATTAATAGAAAAATATATGACTGTCTGTGGGGACTCTAGTTTGAACACTTAGGAGCAAATTAATGAACCTCTTCTGCAGCTAATCATCAAACGTCATTAAAACGATCATCAAGGCTTCCTTACTAGGGAAAGAGAACCATGGCTCGAGGAGCTGGCAGAATACGATTGACCAGCCACAGCGATCTCTTACGTACGTCTCTTGGTACGTCTTCCTGTAAAAATCCTATTATTCTCGAGTAAAGCAAACATATTTTGGCCCATGAAGAAGACAGCCATGTGAGTGTTTGTGGACAACTGATTGGATCCTTTCCAAAATGCGTGTTCTTTCCTCGTTTCCATTAGAATGTCATTAATGGTCTCCATCTAACGTAGTCAATACGCATCTATCTAGGACCTAGATAGTTAATCAACTGTGTTATTTATTGCTTTTCAAAACCTTGTAGAGGGGAGGCAGCTACGGCGCCTTCCGCTACTCAACCGAAACGAGAGCTCAACCATTGGTACTGACAGTGCCCACTGTTTGCCCCATAAAGACAGGAGTATCGGGGACGATGACCTGAGTGCGAAGTAGTTTGCTGTATTAGTAAAGTTGGCAGGCATCTACCGATGCCAATCTACCATCGCCCGCCTGGACCCCATTTCATGCTGCCGATCATATAGCCTGGAGGCGAGAAATGGCGCAGTTGACTGATGCGGCATATACCTGTACCTGGGAGTGCCACTAAAAATTCATGACACTTATTTTTAGTCCGTGTTGAGTTGACGAGTTTGCCGCGCAGTCCATTTTAAGCACATGAATAAGCATCTGACAGTTCGACCGTCAGCTTCGAGTGCGTTTATCGTGCGTTTCAGCAAGCCCAGCGCTAGCACAGTAACTTGCACGTGAATTAGTTTTAGGTAATTTTAGACCTGCGCAAAATATACTGTAGGATTTTTTCCCTTACCGACTTATTTCCGGTTCCAAAACAGAGTCAAGATGATCGGAAGTGGGATCGGACGCAGGTAGCTGGCACGACGGAAGCCGCTCCAATGCGCAGCGCCACCCTTGCTCGGATCTCCGTAGTGTGGGAGGACCAAAAGGTCACATTAAGAAGGAGACATTGCTGCCTGATACTCAGTCTACAAGTCAGCCACCCCTACGACTGCACACATGTTGGGCTGACCGTGAGCTTCCCGTCAGTTGGCAACCTTCCATGCCACTACTTTTTTAATGCACCGCGATAGCCTCACCCGCCCAAATAGCAACACAGTTTAACTCCTAATAAACCCGATCGCTGTGTACCTGCACCCCATGTCAAGTAATGTGACAATAACGATTCTCAAAACACTTCTTAAAACTCCCTCTTCTGAGAATATATTTGTTGCGGATCATCTGTTAGGGGGCCATTAACCTTAATCTTAAGCCTTCTCTCAGGTTTATGCTATGGTACACCTCAGAACTGCGGTGAGCTCCGGTTATTTTGTCTTAAAGCCACATGCATTGCGAAAATTTATCATTAATTTGGAACGTTTAAGGGGCCATATAATTAATCCTTACCCAAGAAGTCATTGAAAATCCATCTTATGTGCAAAACTACCTGTCTCGGAAAAAAGGTTTTCCCCCTCTTTGTCGTCTTGCCTTTGCGTGCACTCAGACGAAGGGTAGTTTTCTAGCGTTTGTTAGCCCCTGTGTGTATGTACTTTTACCGTCAATTGTCCATTATCTGCGATCTTCCTGCAATTGTTCGAAAGATTTTGTCTACACTCTGCAAAAAATATTTTTAATAGATAGGCGGAAAGTTTTAGCTAGGTTTCAAATGCTAGAGTATCGAGATGAGAAGGCGCATTGACTCAAAAAACAGAACATTTGGCCAACAAGCCAGTCAACTGTGTCCTAATTGTTGGTCGTACTTTGTGCCCGCAGCTCACGGGGACATGAGCTTGTGAATATGAGGAGGGAGAGGCAACGGTTCTCGTACTCTGAGCTCTTAGACTGTCCATCAGCGAAGCGATAGACAAGCAGCGCTTAAATGGTCCAGTTCGCAGTTACGTTCTGTCAGTCAAACTGGCCGCTCGTATCTGGACCAAAGTGCCTCTGTGGGGTTCTGCAGTTCATAGCCGTAAACGACATTCGCTCCATGGTACACCAACGTTTCTTCGGGAAAGCGTTTCTCGTTACCCAACGATTTCCACGCCCACAGGAATATGCGCTCGTGCGGTCGTACAGGCAAGAAAACGATGCTCACAGAATGTATTTCACAAATACACACTAATACGCCTCATAATTAAGACCGATAGACGAGTACTTCCCTGCTGTATGATCGTTATAGTTTTGCTCGTTCAGTAAACGGCAGCATGCTTAATGACCCGCCGTAATTCGGGCTAGACTAAATAGTGATAATCTGTAATTAATCCCAAAACAACACTTCACAGCCATTTTACGGAAAATTAGCTCAAGCCCAGTTTTCGAGGAAAGGCGCTGTTGAGTGTCTTGTAACCTTGGCAATTATGCCATTTTTGAAAATTTGACATGGTTATTCATGCTGCCTAGCATTCCAGGATCAGCCAGAGCTGCCAAAACACGTGCAACTCAATTTCATTTATCAAGGGTAGCCGCGTATTAGTCACAGATCCTTTTTGAATATATTGCTATGTAAACTTTTGGCCCGTGCCTATACACCTTCAATATACTCGTATATTCCAAATCCAAAAAAATTTCCTAAAATACTTTAAAAAAGTATAAATTATCTTTGTAAAAATGCAAGAGACCAGACAGTTTTTTGTAGGAAGATATCAGTCAAAGTTTTTTTTTTAACAAGTAACAAGCATTCGTGAACTTTTAAAATGCTCCTCCGGGAGCAGAAACTGACAGATTAAAATAGACGACCTCTTGGTTGACGCGATAATATGTCTTACGGATACAGCTGGTTAGCCGTTGCGTGTTAGTGGTTTAACGACGATAAAAGTTCGGTCAGTGGAGGCTGCGGGTGTTAACGAGCGACTCGCTTCACACGCGCCCTTCTTACTTTTAAGACTTGTCGCCTACCAATTAGCAAGTAAAAATGGACGAAGGCCAACGCAACGCCAGCGCGAGCATTTAGACTGAGCAACCGGTTTCCTGGTCTATTTTTTCTCAAGGCTGGGAACTGTGTCATGGGTTCGGTGTGACTGACAGAAAGGCAATAGCGCGAGCCATCACCGAGGCCATCGGCGGCCTGATCCGGAAGGGAAAGCCCATTAAATGTTCACCAAGTTTTAGTGTAGCGGCGGCCAACCGGCCGAAAATGAAATGGTGAATGTTACTTGCCCGATACTGGTGTTATCGTCCTTTCCTGAAAGCAATTTATATGCAGACTCGTGGGTTCAAAAGGTCCGCCTACTCATCGCGTTCTTAAGCGGGCTGCGTCTAGCTTTTTTTGGACCAACCTGACAACCAACTTGGCTGCTAGTATGCGTATATTTAGCTCTTCTTGAATGTGACAATTCGGCGTTATAACTCGGTCCTCTCGCAGTGTCTTTTCTATAGAGCATTGTCTGTGGTAGTCACAGGCATGTTAGATCTTACTGGGTCTCACAGAATCGAACGCTTATGGTGGCAACCAGATAGTGTGCGGTACGTTTAGACGTGCTCGACTTAAAAGCACCAGCTACCGCACAAACAGTAGACTACCTAACTCGTGACGTGGGAAGATTGGCATGTGAAGAAGTGGTTTTATACATTTTCGAAAATATTTTTTTTCATTGAATTGCTTGATGTGCAATCTGTTTTCTCATAAGAATAAAATTTAGGTCAAATCAATGTTTAAGAGGAAAGGTGGGCTAAATAGGGCCAAATTAGACGTTCTTTGATACAAACTTTATAACCTATGCTATAAAACACCGTGGAATAAAAGTTTTTTTAATACATGATGGCTAAAAACGATAATTAGTATAAGCCATAAAAGTTTTAACTTTACTATAACAGAGGACGGACAATATAATTTTTCCTTCGCGAAAATCAGATAAGTGTAACTATGAGAGATCACATTGTTTTCTATGACAACAAATAAGCAAACTTAAAATGGTATGGGTAGCAGATTATCAGTTTCGTAAAATCTTTGTTTATATTCTGCCACTCTGTTGTGCGTATGCAGCATTAGAAAGATGATTAAAATCAAACAGTTATACCAAAGACTGTTTCGGTATACAAACAAAAGTGAGTTGGGGAACAGAAGCTTATATAGGCCCACACATTAATCCCCACTCACTGCATTTTTTCCTATAAGATGGTTATTATAGGGTGATTAGGACGCGCAGTGGAATATACTTTAATAAATACCAAATTAATTGTTATTTTATTGTACATAGAAGTGTTGTTGGTTTATACCTGCAGAGTTTCCTAAGCTGTGTTATCGTTTAAATTATTGCCGAAAACCCGATTATCAAATTACGGGGTTCTTGAATTTCCCAAAAAATTAAAATGTTAGTCAAAGGGTCGTCAATTTCAACTAACCTGAGGTCCACCTTACCGTTTTGAAGTTATATAAGTAATGTCCCCTGCGTGAATTGCCGCGCACACCTTCATTTTACCTGCGGAAGAACTTACTCCCAGTAGCCACGGGACGCAATTTCGATTACTTTTATTTTCATTTTGCACTTGCTTCTAAAAATTTTCTTTCCTGCCTATCCTATTTCCCCTACCCTTAAAACTCTATAACCGCCGAATTAGCAGGAAAAATGTTGGAACTAGATGTTAATGAATTGACCTACAAAAGCTACTTTTGCCGTGCGTTATTTTATCTTCAGCAAAACCTGCATTCCTTAGTTTTAACAAAATTAAAAACAGTCATAATTTGCACTTTTTGCTTTATTTTACCTTAAAAAATGGTAAAGTACGTAGACATTTTACGTCGAATTAGTTAATAAAAGCAATTTTAAGAGATGTGCACTGTCCGAATGTGTTCTTTATGATCTTTGGTATGTGCGTTTACGAATTTTGTTAATGATGTTTACTTTTCCCCGCAATATGTTGAGGTTTTCGGCGCTTCTAAACCATAACTCCAACAGTAAACTGCAAAAGGAAAAATATAGCGAAAAAATACTATTAAGTTAAAGTTTATGTTAGAAAAAGCTCGCATCGAAATTTTTTAGAAGCACAAAAACAGTATTCGTTTCATATGCAACCGGCTAAAAACACTGAAATTCGTGTACTTTTCTCCAGTACCTCACGAACGAGCTATCATTTGTCGAAATTATGCATCAAAAACAACTAGAGAAAATGCTACGGAAGAGAGTGCATCTAGATGTACAGAAAATGGCACTTTAACGATTGAACTAGACAATTCCGTTGAACTATAATAGTGCGTGTTCGGCATGTCGACCTGTGGCTTAACGAAGTATCTCACTGCTGCTATGTCCATATAAGTGCATTTAATAGAAAACAATGGGTGCATTAGTCATATCTTCCCAAAAACTGATAAACGGCAGCAAGAACTCGAAATTCTTTTGCAACCCCGCTTGAATTTCTTCTCGAGCATCTTTCTGCTGAGTAAATGCTGCCCTTTTCATTGAACGTAATGTGAAAGCGTATGTATCGATACTTTGCCCAAAAGGATCAGGTTCAAATGTGTTTCTGTACCCGTTGGCGATTTTCGTGGCCAGGCTTTCTCTACATTAAAAACTTAATTTGCCGTAGTAAACCTGCTCCTTCAATTTTTCAGAAATTTTCTTTGATTTTACTTCTTGTATTTTCAAACAGCGTCATATTACTTGATAAACTGTAGGATGTCTCCCTCTTAATAAGTATGGTTGCTTTTACTGCTGTAGGATACTGCGAGATGCGGCGTGAGGTGCTTCTACTTAAGAGGGTGTGTCTTGCAGAAATCCTTAGATTTCATAATGCAGGGCAAGTGCTATAAGGTATTTGGCGTAGCGCATGTGTACTTCGGTATAGACTCATTCAGACTTGAGCCGCTGTTGCAGCGTCTACTCTATAGAACACACGGCGGAGCTCGTAGTTACTGATAACCTGTCCTGTATGACCTATGGTCTTCATTCTGAGATCACATTTGCAATACATTTTACAAACAAGCTCGTTAATTTCTTTGACCTTGTGAATGAAAACGTCTACCTCAAAGGACCCCATCCTAGGCATGAGGCATTTCAGTTATCGTGAATAAGAGAAATCAATAAATGTAACAGTTCTGCCTTCCCACGTCAGAATATTGGCGTCTTTAATTGGGCATGCATTGAAGATTAATCCGTACTTCATTGACGCGTACGTTTTATGAATTTTAAAAGCAGTAAAGTCCTTTCCAAGATAAAAACTAAAAGAAGAGGAAGATGTCGTCTACCTGAAGTTCAAACATGCGCCGCATCACATGGTCGGTGTTTGGAAAAGCGAACTATACGAGAAGTGCATGAAACTTTTTCAGAATTATTTATCAAGACTGCACATTGCCAAGAGAGGCCAGAGAGGCAAGTCCGTAGGTGGTATACCTATGTCTCTCTTGGCCAACATCTTCATGGGCAAACTGGAAAATTGTCAACTCAGCAAGCAGATCCTTGAGTTAAAACACTATGTCCGATATGTCGATGATATCTTCTCCATCGCCCAGCTGATACTGATGTAAATGCGCTTCTAAATACTGTTAATCAAGCACACCCTTCTACTTAATTCACCTTGGAGGTGGAGACGGCAGGTTCGCTTCCTTTCTTGGATGTCCTCCTAAGTCGAAGACCTGACGGAAGCATTCGAAGGAGCGTTTACCGTAAGAAAACCTCGTCCGGACATTATGCAAACTTTAACAGTTTTGTTCCTATCCAACAGCAGCGTAACTTAGCCCGCTGCTTTACGCAAAGAGCCAGAAAAATCTGCTCAGCTGACACTATTGAAATGGAGCTCCAGAAACTCCAGGACGTGCTTCGAGAGAATGGATAGCCAGACAGATTCATCATAAAGAATATGATGGACAAAAGGAACATAGCCCACCACACCCACGGTGGAAAAGAAGACGTTATTCCTCAAATTCCCCTTTCAAGGGGATGCAGAAAGCGAACTCTTAAGCAGACACCTCAGGCAAGCCGTAGCACAAACCTTCCCAGCAGCGAAAATTCAGGTTTTATTTTCAACCAACCCGATACTGCATGGTGAGGGTAAGGATAAGCTGCCAAGTCAGACCACTTCTATGTGTATCTACTCATTTACTTGCTCCTGTGGAGCTGGTTTTATCGGTCGCACGAGTATGTGCTTATCTAAAAGAATACGGGAAAACCTCCCGGCATGGCTAGCCAAAGGCGAGACCAAAAGCATAAACAGTTCTATCCTAGCACACATGGTTGATACCGAACATCGTGTGGACCCAAGCGAAGCCTTTAATGTAATTTACAAGGTCCCACCAAACTACCCAAGGTCCCTGGATCAACGTCTGCTGGCAACAGCAGAAGCAACTGCAATCCAATTGAGGAAACCGGTTTTGTGTGCACAAAAGAATCTCGTGCAAGCCCCCAACTTGGCATGGCCAACGATTACCTTACTGGCTGCACATTTTCGTGCTCTGATTAAACTCTGTATGTAAAGAAAGTCAATATATCGATTTTTAAATTTTAACCTTCTTTGTAACTGTTGGCCTGATGGAAGTTACTGAAAGCATTGGCTGGCCAAAATTGTGTTCTGAATTTGGAAATGCAGCAACCTCTCGCAGCATGCTGGCAGTTAATAAGAGGATTTTTGTTAGAGACACCTTTTGTGAAGATAAACTGTAAGATGAACCGTATACCCCACAAAACAATCCGAACTGTTTGATGGTGTTAGCGTCTGTTCTGTAATTTTTTACGAAGTATAAGATGCATTGAGTTAAAAAAATATCCGAAGAAATATGTAACAATATTCGAAAAAATGATCCAAATTAAGAGTCAGTCCTAAGGTTTGGTTGCATAATAGGTTACCTTACGAGCTTCTCTCCGGTCTGCTGCAAAACCTACACCTAGGACAAAATGTGTAGGTTATATATGTTTTCCATTAGTCCATACAAAGTCAACCGTAGGCTCGCAGAAAATGCAATACATATCATTTCCCCGTCTCAGGAAGCAGTTATTTTGGGATTCCGCAAATATTTTACTCAAAAATATAAGCGTTTTTACCAATATTTAGTTGTTAGATCCCTTAGGAATAGAAAATGTCCACTGTAAGGGCATTGCATTTAACCCTTTTGTTAAATTTTTCCTTTTAACTATGCTGTATTGCCCATATTAATATAGCATTTACTCAACCATATGTAGACACATTTTGCATTATGAGACAATGAAGCCTTGATTACATAGGCTGCCTTGTTAACTCCAATCTTTACCGAAACAGGAGACCAATTTTCCGATTCTTCGTGGAGTTTAATTGCTTTCTAAATGGAAAGCCGCTCTGAGATATAATAAGTTGCATAAATACCCCGCCCAAGTAATAATTTGATATTTTTTCTGAAGAAGCTGCCTGCGTAAAGTACCTGTGTTGTCTTAAGCAACTGGCACATATTAGTTTATTGCATATCAGTAAATAGTCATGGTACTGAGGTGTAGGAAACCGCGTTTAACCACGACCTCTTCGTGCATAGTTTACATATTATATTGAATAAAACATTTTCTTTCTTTTCGCACATTTTTGTGGTGTTGGCTAATTACATAAGACTTTGCCATGAGCCTCAGATGTGTTAAAAGCAGCATTCACTTTTCATGCTAGTCTGCAATGAAGGCATCGGCGCGTATATGAGATAATTCGACAGAAAACACACAGGCATAGAACCGCAAAGGAAAACCACACTTAGTAATTAGGTAGTGCCATCTGCTCTGAAGCTATCTTCTACAGAGGAGTGAAGCAAATTCACAGTTATACGATTAATGACAGCCTACGCCTCTTTCTCCCGTTTTACCCCATATATTGCTTCTGAAAAAAAAGCCTGAATGCTGCATGACTTTGATGTTAAGTACAAAAGGCGTGTATAGGCATATTATTGGTTGTACGCATTTGGTAAAAAAGTATGTGTTTTTTATTGTCTTACTATAGAAAGCTGTCACTTGATGTTCAATAATTGTCTAATTATAAGATGTTTCACGACCGTGGTATTTCTTCCTATAAAAGATAACAATTGACTATTTATAAATTTTACTTGTTGTTAAAACTGTTCACGAGGCTTATGTTAATTGTTCTTAGTACTATACAAATGCACGAGCTTGCATACGTTGGAACATTTGCAGTATTTTGTGTTACAAATAGTTTATATGTGTATATCGGCAACATTGGTTAAAAATATGCGATAATTTAGAAACAATTTGAAGCCTGGAAGATAACGTTCCTCTGAGCATAAAGTTGAAGAAAACGAAATTTATTGCAAATAAAGGAAAGATAAGCATTTTATGGATGTTTTGCATACAATAGTCGAAGTTATAATTGCATAAAGGGTCAGCAAAAGGCTACTGCTTACGAAATCCATTTTTACAACGCATGAAGCCTGTTCACGTCTTTAAAATATTTTGAAATATTGCACGACAAGTTACGTTAAAATAATATCGCACTACTTTTTGCTGATTTGGATCAAGTTTAAAATGTCGGCCAACATTTCAGCAGATATCCAATCTACTGTATTACTTAAGTAGCCCAATTTATTCCCCGGCCACGCAGGTGTGCAAAGATGCTCAATGACATTTCAGGATTTTACTTTGTATACGCTAGCGTGCTTCTGATTCCCTCCCCTTTTCCACCTATCGATATAATCTTCTTCTTCTTAAATACCGGCGAAATTTGGCAAGACGGTGCAACTTTAATTCATGTTGTGAGGTCGAGGTGGGTACACAACGGGCGATCTAGCCACCCATTTCACTAATATCGCTTAAGGAACTAGTTTGCGACACCGCACAGTAGATTGCTATCTCATTAAAAGTTAACTAAAATTCTTAAATTTGTTTTCGTTTCGATAAGATTACTTTGGTAAGATTACTTTCTTGTTTATTTGTGGAGCCTACTCCCCAGACATTCTGTCGTGAGAGGGGGCCAGCTTATGAATGACTCTGCAACTAAAATTCTTTTTGTGCGAAATAACAACCGAATTTATGCGATTTTTTTCGTTTATTTGGAATGTCTATATTAATTCAAACACACAAAAAATATTCCTCCTTCAACGCAATTTGGTAGACAAGTACGTCTTTTTATAATTCTATGCATGAATTAAAAGGTAGTTTTCGGCTCCTAAGTTGTTTTCAGTTGTCAACTTGACCTGACCTTCTGTTCTAATTGCATTCATATTTTACAAACTGGGCACAGTATACATCCCGCATACGATTAATCACAACGCTCTCGGCGCAGTGCGGATTATATCACATTGTGATTTCAAACGTTTGCAATAAGTGTAGGCTATGATATACACTTAAAATCAGTATTAATAATAGTACAGATAGGCTGCTGCACACATTAAATGCTGACGGTTTTAAAAGTCTCATGATTGGAAGTGCTTTCACGTGGAAATTTTCCTGCTCACCAAATTCAAAACTCACATATTTTGTTTGCTACAAAAGGGTTTTAATGTGGAAAGAACCTTCTTCGAACTGCAGCATCATGTAGTGGTTGGCATGAATCGGGATAACGTTACATGCCGCGTAATAGAAAGATCCTAATAAAGTTATATTTTTGAGACGACAGCATTACAGAACACCATTTAAAAGCCGATTCCATCACCTGTATTTTTCTGCCAATCATAGCAGCCCCTCAGTAAGTAGAACTCGCGCCGTCCTCTTCGATGCATACGGATCTTTTGTAAGTATTTCTCACTAATAAGTTAGACTGGGAACTGAGTTATGCAAACAGTTGCTGATTTGTTTTCAAAATTACTGGTACCTTTGAACATGCACACTTGGTAGTTTTTTCAAAGGCTATTGATGAGTATACTTTTTCCTTAGATTAGCGACAAGCTACACGTGTTTGCTGGAGGGATATACAATCCGTATTGCGGTAGAGCATTAGCCTCCGGCAAAGGCTTTCTCTGATGCGCGGGTTCAAATCCCGCCAAACGCCTAGAGTTTTTCACACTTGGGTCAA
>JAYGXS010000005.1:41383317-41396894 GCA_036362985.1 Ligula intestinalis
CTTGGGTCAACTCAAATTAAGCAAATCTGCCAAACCAACTTAATAATCCGTATGGCATGTTAAACTCCATGAGATATTTTCGGTAAAGTGTTACCACGGGTATTCAACCATCCGGACGCTAACAAACTGATGAATTAGGAAGGGAATATCGGCTGCCATCTTCCAGGCCCGTTTCCTTGGAAGATAAGAGAAGTCTTGGGAAGGCCATAGTAGTGGGAAGAATGGATTCTGTACAGATAGGAAGAAGAATAGTTAGGAGGAAGTTTCACTGGCGGACTAGTGCATCCATTTCCCAGTTGGGTCGGGCTTGGAGTGATGTCTGGCGACATTCGTCCGAGTGGCTATCTTTAGCTGTCTGTTTTATGCAGTCTTGGACGTGACTGATTGGACCACACGATGTCATGCCGCTGTGTGGGCGCTGCCGAGACCTGGCGTGTAAGAAGGTCGCGCCAGACTTTGAGTGGGAGGTGGACAGGGTGCGGGCAGTCAGCGAGACAGCAGCCTTGGTTTCATGAGTCAGCGATCACGGGTTCCCATAATGGCGCTAGCACCCACTACAAAAACCTCATTCGTCATTATTTCTTGCATTATAAAAGTAACCATGTGAAATACAGTACTTTTCTGCTACCGGTAAGCCACTTCTCTTGTTTAACTTTTACTAATACAGTAGCACGCCGGCTATTAAGCCCACCTCGGGCCCAGACCGAATTGGGCTTAATAAGCGGCGGGCGTAATAACCGGAGAGTCCTAGTTCTTGATTATCAAACGCAAGATAGGCAATATAAATTACATACGTACTGTATTATGTGTAAAGCTTGGTTATGTAAAATAAGAGAATGCTATTTGTCTGTATTTTACGTAATAACAAAAACAAAACAATGATTTGGGACATTTTTAAAAAAAGCGGTCTAGTGTCAGTTGTCTTGGAGGAAACATCACTCTGGTCCTTCTCCAGGCACCAGAAATCATCGAATTTTGTGAAAGTTGATGCCTGTAGACCGCGTTGCGCACGCAGAGAGATGAGAATCTCACTCTATACTGTTGGCAAACTGGGCTCTGTAACCGGCGACTGGGCTTATTAGCCGGCGGATTTTGCTGCGTAAAATTCTGTCCCAAGCTGAGTTGGGCTTAATGCATGGCTGGGTCTTTTTACCGTGGGCTTAATAACCGGCGACAACTGTAACAAACAAATGGCAGAAGTATTGGCCGTGGAGATGTGTGCATCCCCTCCTTGACTCTCTCGGCTAAAAATCTGTGTAGTATCTATGTTTGCTGTTTAATATTTGCAGCAGTCCCTAAATAAAAAGACGACATTTTTTCCCACCAAACAGGCACCGTGAGCTCTCAACCCAGTCCACGGCTTGGCCTTGTATAGAATTTCCACGACCTGTGTCCCATTTTGACGGTGCGCACGGGCGCTAAAGGAAATTAACATAATTACGTACTTATTAGTCCATTTGACACAAGCGTAAAAAACGCGACGATCTTGATGGTATTCGAACGCACGTTTTGGTATCAGTAGTGCTGTGGACAACAAAACTGTCGAACCTCATCAGGAGCCATGAGTTGAATCAGACCTGCCTATAGCAAAGTACAAATAACATCACTCCTGATAAGCTAAACTGATAGTCGAAGCCGTATATCCTAAATAACTACTTTAGAATCCATTTGGTTACTAACTAAGGAGTTTGGCAGATTTCAATAAGTTATTCAACCCATTTGTGAAAAACACGACGGTCTAAGTGGGATTTTAATAATTTATTTGGTCGTATAGTTATCTATCGGCTTCTAGATTAATTGCTTATGACATCCAGCTTGGACAGCCAGCTTACTATATCAGGACTGGTAGATTTTGCACGTTGCAAACGGCTGACTAGGAAATTTGACTCAACTGTGATTCAAATAATAGCTTCCGGTGGGGGGCAGATAGCTCAGTTGACTTGAAAGTTACTTGTACATGTGCTGACATGGGTGCAAATCCTATCAAGGCTGCCAGATTTTTTCACAATCACGTCAAATTAATAACTGAAATCTGCCAACTCCCTTCTTATATTCAATATTTATTTATTATCTGACGGGGCCGAATCTACATCTGCTCCAACGACATACGCGTCATTTGACCATCGCCAGCGAAATCATTCGCCACATAGAGTGAATGCTGCACCTTTTACTTCAGCACAAACTGTTTAGGGTTATACAGACTTGCGTTGCATCTAGTACACTCCCTCTTCCAAGGCCTGCCTTACCGAAACTCTTAGCGCCGCTATGCCGTGGAGACGGAATCTCCATTGCCAACCATTCGCTCCCTGCGCACACATTAACCAGTCCTTAAACAATTCCGCAATCCCCGAGGCCATAGAAGGGTCAAAAAGTTAAACCAGTTCCAGTAAACTCAAATTAGGAGCAGTAGTGCTATTAGATCACTTCCAAGTACTGACCAATGACGCCAAGCGTTAAAAAATCTAGCAATATTTGACGGACACGGCAGAATTTTCTCCGTGGTTGTACGTCTGTGCTCATCAGGAAATAGTATCCAGTTAGTGTATGAAAAAATATTCTACCTGTTACTCAGTTAACAGCCAATCCGGTCGTTTTCAATTTGTGTGCGCACAGGAATGGTGTTAAGACTAAAATATTTTTTCAAATCCAGAATAGTCCTGAGCCCGTCCTACCATTTCAGCATACAAGCAGTATACTTTATCGTAATAGTAGCGAAAATTCGATTCCCAGGTGGTAAGTCAGAAGGAGAAAGGGCCTTCACCGGGAGAGGTATATTTGTGGTCTGACGTTTCGAATAGTTATCTCGACTATCCATCTTCAGAGGATGAATCCTCTGGCTCCTGGCTCTCGATATATGCCGTTCCTTTCGTGCGTGGGCGTGGTCTGCCTATCAACTTCGAGCCGCTCTGCATAGGTTGCGTCTCTGGGTGGTAACGGCTCACCGTACCAGCAGCCTGGTCACCGCCCCTCACGCATCGCTCTGCGGTGTTACTGTCTGCCCCTAGGCAGTCAGTGTTTGTTTGGCTTCCCGCTGTGTCACCATCACCTGTCCTCTGGTAAATTTGCCGGTCACCTATGTTGTGTTAAGAAAATTCTTATCAAAGGATGGTCACCTCATGGAAGAATCGAGGCCACCAACCAGTGACCCCCTCAACCGACTTACCCAGGCGGCAGACTACGGCGAGACGGAAGGAAGCCAAACAAGCACTGACACTCTGGCTACAGCCAGCCCCAACGCAGAACAGATAGCGGGAGACGGTTACTAGGCTGCGGGCACGGCCGACGGTTACCAGAGGACAGGCGATGGCGAGACAGAGGGAAGCCAAACAAACACTGACCCCTAGGGGCAGACAGTAACGCCGCAGAGCGATGCGTGACGGGCGGTTACCAGGCTGCTGGTACGGTGAGCCGTTACCACCCCGAGACGCAACCTATGCAGAGCGGCTCGAAATGGATTGGCAGACTACGTCTGCGGATGAAAGGCGCGGCATATATTGAGAGCCAGGAGCCAGAGGATTCATTCTCTGAAGATGGATAGTCGAGATAACTATTCGAAACGTCAGACCACGATTATACTTTATGTTTGGGAACTAAAGTGAATTCATCTATGCCATTAAGGAACAGCATAGTTCTCACAAAATTCTGCCGTGGAGGTAGACTATGTTATATACTCGCGAGGGCAATTACTAAACAGAGAGCCACGAGATGATTCGGCGAGATTTTGTATGGTCTTCAAAAATCATATGAATAAATAAATTGAAAGGTGGAAGATTAACGTTACTCGAATACAACATTTGAAGAGGTTTTTATTGACTATCAAATGAGTACAAGTTGTTTTTTTGTCTAACGTCGGTTTTGCAGGCCCTTCTGTAATATAAGAAGGGAGGTTGGCGCACAATGACCGATACTACGATCTCACCTGAGTGCTATTTCCTAATCAAGAATGGATTTCAGCATTCAAACTAACGCTTGATGCTATCGGTCATTGAACCTATTTCCGCAGATAAGTGGGTAAACAGAATCTTGTCTTGTGAGGAAGAACTCTGAAAAAGCTTACTGGTACATTAGACGAATATTGATTTGTAAGCTACTAGACTCCATCAGTCTACTGAAAGTTGATTGGTTCTCGTGACATGACACTTTGGCAGAGCTTAAACAGATATTTATCTGGCGTGAGACCTAAGAGGAACTATATAATGACCAGTCAGCCGTCAGAAATGAAAGATGGCAACGAAATCTGGTCTTGGTGGAGTAGGTAGATCTTTGTGAGAGATACGACACTGTGTTCCTTGCTGATTTGAGATTGTAGGCTAGTTGTAAGCACAACCTGCTAGAGGAGGAAATTCCTTTCTGCCATCAGCTTTGTTATCTCCAGTCTCACAGCCTCTGCTGGAAAGTTGATGACGATTATATTTATTTTTTAATGAGTATTACAGTTGTAGGTTCAAAGAAAACAAAAATATTTTGTCTTGTTCTTTTTTCTGGTCCGACAAATCAGACCGTGATACTTGGGCGAATTTATGTTAAAGCGATAAAGATCCCTGAGAATTTAAAAAGCTAATGGCAAGCGAACAAATAAATGTTTCTGACAACCGCTTCTTCTACGTGTGGTTTTGAGTAAGACGGTTAGAACCTGGAGTTGTAAGGTTTACGCGGTCGCGCGGCATGGGAGGCGTGTACCAGTTACCTTATAAATGCAAATAAATATACATTCACCATTGCAGTTTGAAAAAAAAACAGTTTGAATTTTTGTGCAATTTAGGCATTTGCAGGAAGATTGTAAGAGTTTGTGGGATACGATGTGTTCCAGCCGGATGATAGGCGATAGAACGTATCCCAACATGTTTAAGCTAGTGAATAGGATAAGACGTGAAAGGCCAGGTTAGTAGGAAGAATATATTGTGTACACAAAGGAAAGGAGAGTAAATGAGAGTAGATTGACTTGGTAGAGACACGTCCACTCAGTAGGTTGACCTGGTCCCAAGAGAAATCTGAGAGTAGTCGGGCCAGTAGGCAGAGAGAGAGAGAGTGCGCATCCATTGGCTAGGTCGGCCTGTGATTGGTTGGACGACGTGTTGTTTGACCCAGTTGCTGGACAACGTGGGTGGCCTGCGTCTCGCGCCAGTAAGTCCGGCGAGCTTAACGACCTTGAGGTCTACACGGATTGAGGCTACGACCGGAAAGCCAGACATCGGAACGTGCACCTGTTAGAGTACAAGGTCGCTGCAAGTTCCTTGGTGAGTCCAAGCCTTGCGCTTTTACTACCAAAATTTACGATGCATCTGAAAGCTTTCTAAACCACATCCACTAACCGTTCTTACACTAGTCGCGATGCTTGAATGGATATTTGGATATTCTAGTGCGTCACTGCGCACCGAATTCTGCTTTCTAAACATGAACCGTAGTCATTTGTACATTTACCAAAATATGCTTTTCAAATTGATTGGTAACTATATTCATCTCGAGGCCAGCTGCGTCCGCTCTATCTGATGCATTTACTTACTTTGCATAAGTGGCCTTTTCCCGTCACTACAAATCGATTCAGCACTCGGAACCGTATTCTTCATTTCTGGCCGACTTTCGAGCCCGACTTGCTTCTCTTTGAGACGGCCTTCGCACCTCTGCTGGCCCAAACATTTTCTTTGATGTACTCTTTATATTTGAATTAAATCTGTTTAAAACTGGACTTAAATAAAACATTTTGCTTGCAACATAGAAACGATAAGTTATCTCAAGAGATTTTAACCAAACTCATCGAGTTTGTTCTTGAGTAGAAATATTTATTCAATAGGTTTGCAAGCTCGATTATCGTAAGGAATGTACGTCAGATATCCCCTAACGAGATGGAGCTAGCCATTGGAGTTGCTTCTTTGTGGTCACCTCTGAAAATAACGTTCAATAAAAATTAGCTATAGAATTACATAAGTTCCTCATTTATTCTCACTGTCCCAAGAAATTCAAATGAAGTGTATAGCAAGCATGAACAAAGACCTGTCTTTTTTACTTATTTTTAACAACTGAAATGAAAAAATGTAGCATTTTGTTTGAAGAAAATTTTTCCGAAACTCCCGCTTAAGTTTGAACCTCGGCCTGCTGTTATAAATGAGTTCCACGTTTCCAAACTTCAAGCTATGCATTTTCCGTGTGAAAATAGTCATGCGTGGGTTAAGGAGATTAAGCAGAAGTTGTATAGGACTAACAAATGTTTGATACTTCATTAGCAACAAGAATGCTTTTACAGATACGGTCCTCTATCTTTGAGTAATTCACGGTCTTAACAAATCTCCTATACAGAACCTCCTTTTTAAAAACGAAAAATACCATGTTTTCAGTTGAACCATCTAAAGAAGACGCAGAAAATTGCATGACCAAAAATATATATATGCATTTATTTTTGTTTTCTGTTATATGGATTTTATCATTACAAGCGCATCGAAAGGCAATAAGGAAGTTTTTGTTTTCAAGTAGTCTCTTTTTACGAGCGAAATTTCTGCAGGTGGTTAGAAAGAAACTCGTATGTAAGGACGAAAATGTGTGGTCATTGTGGGCATGGAAGATGAAGTTGCCATAATGAGTTCATTTATTGCTGCGATGTCCGCTGAAGCTGATTCGTACGTTTTGATAAACTTGCCTCCGTTGCAGGTGAGCTGTTTTTTACGTCAAGGCAACTATCCAACAAGACCTCCTAAAACACAGAATCCGAAATGTTGATAAAGAACTTAGCCTTTATTTTAGAGACGACAGCAATTTCACAAGCGGTTTTGCGGTACGCCGCTCAAGTTCCTCTTTCCAAAGCTCTTCAAAGCATGCAAAGTTTCCGTCACGAAAGACGTCTGTAATTAACACGCCTACAATTAACCCGAACTGCGTTTTGCCCGAATGTTGTTCCCAAAGCCAGCATGGAGGGGGAAAAGAAGGCAATCGACCATGTGAAGAGCTGTTCTCACAAACAGTAGGACATTCTTACAAAATTTTGCGTATAGTTATTGATCGGATACATGGACCAATTGGACTTAACGAGAGGCCAATAGCCGCGGTCCAGATGCACGCTCTCATGCAGGTGCAGTTCTGCGTGATGACGCATAGTGAGAATGAAGGCCTTCTCAATGCTGTGTTCGAAAGTACGTGGTATTTGTTAGGAAAAAGGCGAGTGCATTCGTTATTTGAAGTGTATTTTGAATACGCGGCTACTTTTTTCGACATCGGAATTCAAAATTGTGTCATAAATTATCATCAGCTATTCAAGAATTGAATAATGAAATAAAGGGAGGCTTTCAGTAGCTGAGGTTTCAACGAACGATTTCGCCTAATCCTCTTCAGCGAGTGGAGAGATACACCTGATTACAGCCTTCCCCCCAGTCAATATTTGCTTAATGGTTCGACTGTCAATGTCGCCTGTGCGATTCCATCAGCCTCCGAATTCGCTACAAATTTCGACCGCGTTGATAAATGGTGTCTTGACTGTAGCCTGTCACAAAGGTTCGTAAATGTAGAGCGGAGTTGGCATTCTTAATTGGAAGTTGTGTTTTTACGGAAGCAAACGCTCATGCAATTGTATTGACACACCCTTAGCTACTTTTAACCAAAGTTACTTTACTAGGCTGAAAGAAGTCGAATTGAGACGAAGTAGACGCGGTCGATGGGACAGGAACTTTATTCGCCCGGCGTTTTGCGTTCCAGCTGCAACTCACGTTCTGGAAACAGCATCAGATCTCGGTAATTCATACGCAGGCACATTTGATGATCAGACCCGGCACCACCTTCGAGTTCAGTCAAGTCGAAAATCTTGCGAAAGGTGAAAAGCGCGTGGGCTGCGAGTTGAATGAGTCATGGTTTACGGGCCCCAGTGTAGTTGACCGACTGCGCCAATCCATAGTCCGTGTTCAGATTCAGTTTAGCCGAAGCAATCAGCCATTTGGAAAGCGCGCAAGTGAACACATTTTCCAAGGTCAGTGCCCGTGGGCCAGCAGGCCGAGCGATCATCATGCCGACAACCAACACGGGGGATGAAATATCTGCACGCAACGACCCCCAGGTCAGCCACCAAGCTATCAACGCACCAGAGTGCAATCATCCTTGATGAGGGGAAGTCTGCTAATTGTCAAAGGTATGCCTAGCATACCAACTAACCGAGGCTGTCAATTTTTCCGAATTGGGCTAATTAACTTATTCAAATCTGCCAAACCCAATCTTCTAACAGTAATTTCAAAATTAGAAAATAATCGGAGAAAACGTTTGAAAAACCTAATGTTTGGCAGCAAATAGCGCGCAAAACTTACGATGAAAACGCAACTAAGGGTAACAAGAACTGCACGAATTGCAGTACCGCGCAAAATTAAGGACTGCTTAGAAAGCTAAACTTAACTAAAGTTAAACTAAAAGAACTAAATGAAAAAACTAAAAATAAACTAAAATCGAAACTAAAGTAAATTACAACTAAAAACTGAACTATACTTAACGCTAAATGAAACTAATACTAAGTTAAAACTTATAACACTTGCACATAAAGTGAAAGGCAGGCATACCAGGCAATGGGATTTCAAGGGAAAGCGTTCGTTGAGAAAGTAAAGAAACTTTTTTGAGTAAATTCTTGATCCCGAATGGCCAGATCGTTGCCAGACTTGAGAAGCTGTGCAACAAAAAAGGAGTACTTCAAGAGTGTTCGTACCCCCAACCAATGCAAAGTACATTCACCAGTTAGCCATAACGCTATGGCGACTAGTAATTTTGTCCACCAACGAGCACTGTCAATCGCAGCTGCTAATTGGCGGCCACACTATACGGCTAGATAACTGTACGGGTATTTTTGAAATGTTTCTTTTGCGTTGCACAGTTTCTCAAGTCTGACGAAGACCTCGGGATCCAGGGTCGAAAATCTACTTGATAAAGTTTCTTCATTTTCCCAAAGAACGCCTTGCCTTGAAACTTATAAAACTAAAAGGGACTGCAGGACGCTAAGAAATGTTCGTGTGGGAGAAGTTATGTAGCTGGACTGTGTCTTACCTTTGTTGTGAGGAAACATGCTTACTACTACGAAATAAGTATGCAGTTTTGTTAAGCGAGCATAGTGAAACCGAAACCAGACTGTAACCAAGTGGATGCACCGCTCTGGGTTGGGTATGGTTGACTTATGATGGCTAATAAGCCAGAAGTTGTTTTTCCAGTCTCCATCATCCTTGTCAGTAATGATCGTCTATCTAGAAGTTGGGTTCCCAAGACCAACTAGTAGATGGCGGGTTTCGCTTCTGATAATCTATGCTTCTGCTAACATGCACACTTTTGACTTGCAGAAAGAATGCCTACAAATCGACAGCCAGAGACCGAAAAGTCATGGAGAACCGGAGCCTGGAATTGCGCCAAGCATCCTGCGAATCAGGCAAAAAGGCCTGTTATGAGGTTAACAGCCAAAAACGCCTCCCACGTCTGTGGAAGCAGACCACCCCTATGAGCCAAGCCATTATTCACAACCATCTAGAACAACAAATAAGCACCAACGTTAGTTCCGCAGGGTCACCCTTGCTGAGGGAGCTAACTGTGCCCTCCTTTGGATTTGACAGTGGTGAGGGTAGCATCCTGCACAGCCTGGAAGAGAACCCACAGGAAGACCTGCTTTCTCTTCGGCCACCGGTCTCAACTCAACGTCGTTTCAGCGACAATCCACTCACCGTCAAGACTTGTGCCTATGCATATCAGGTTGAGGGTCAACCTAAACTGACCTTCTCCTCACAGCACCTAGCACCCCAGACAAAATTGCAGAGTGCCCCAGTTCGTTCCTTTTGTTGCCTCTTTCATCGTCAGTACAGCCTCTGTGATCCTTGTGGACAGCGCTCTAAAACACCCCAGCTTCCGGCCGCTGGACACATTTGGCCCCATTGGTCGGATTCAGTGACGGAGACATCTCGCCCCTTTCAGCAAGCCTGCCAAATGTGCACCCACAATTTTCCCAACACCGACGGTGAGGTAGCAGAAGGGGGAACTGAACGAATGGCCGCCTCCCCCAATCGCCTGAGGGATCGGAGCAAAGTCCAAGACATTGAAGCCGCGATGGCCTCTCCGTCAGCCGGGTATGGCTATCAGTCGGCGCCTTTCACTTCTCGGCAGGCGCATGTCAACCGCCTGGACTTCGATGACTGGACGATGCGTAGGACGGGAGGAGTTGCAAAAACGCCCGACTCTGTCCCGCTTTCAAATCGGCCCTTAAGTTCAGGCAGCTTTTCTCTGGCGTCTGCAAACCAGGCAGGCCGAGAAGCCTGTGAATCACCAAATCTGCATATGATGCGGACGAGGGAGAGAGCGTCACGTCTACTATGCCGTGGTCGACTGGCACCCTCGCGCTCCAACTCAGGTCAGGAGGAAACACGGGGCTTTGTCCCTTCCAATCCCTCACCATCAGCTCAAATGCTTGATGGTGGGGAACGGGGAAATGACAGGCTCCAGAACCTGAGTGGAACCCTGCTTGACATTCAACAATGCCATACTTCGGAGTTGGATGTCCGACCGAGGTACAATGAACAGGCTTTGTCCACAACTGAGCTCACGGCAGATGGAGTCAACCAGGATGAGGCAGAAGCTTGCGCTGTTTTCGCGACACCCATGCAGCGTCTCATTCCACCTGACCTTATCTTCAGCCCGGCTTCACGGCGTGTCTCTGCTGTGGACATCAATGACGCAGTTGAAGCCCCCGGCGACATGCGAATGCTCACAATCTCCTCTCCCCGTCAGCTGTCCCGACAAAACTCGATACATTCCATTGAAGATATGGCCCAACTCGCTGATAGCTACCTTGCTGGAAGTGGTGCTGGTGGTGGTGGTTTCGAGGGTGGCCAGTCACTCACACCTCAGAGCAGCCTCAGTTCAGACAGGATATTCCTCAAACCCCAGTATGCAGCAACACCACCGGAGTTACAGAGACGTTTTCTGATGGAAAGTAATGCTCAATACTACGGTGTCACTCACGCCAGATCGTTTGATCAGTTCGGCAGGCAGGTGTCCTCGGATGCACGGCAGCATCTACATTCTGCTCAACCCTCACCAATCAGAGTTGGCTGCAATGCGCGCGCCAGCAGCACATTTCATCGAGCTGCTTCACATTCACCCACACTCAACCTGTTCGATCATCAACGTTCACAAGGAGAGGATTTGGAACCGCCGGCAGCGCAGTCGCCGCCCGCACTGCGTACTCAGCTAGAACACAAGTCAGAGGTAGACATCTTTGGACAGCGGCATCTGCGCTACCTACGTCGTCGCATCCAAGGCGGACAAAGATCCTCACCAAATAGTCAAGCCTACATCCGCATGACTCAGTTCAACTCTGACGAAAATGGCGGTGGTGGTGGTGGTGGTTGTGGTGGGAGCGGCGGCTCTCCGCGCCTCCTGTCGCCCAGTGAACCCACTTCGAGTCATGGTCCCACCGACGTGGGCAGCAGTTGTCGCACGCCGGAGTTTTTCTCCCTAGACTCCTCTAACAGTGACCCTGCCTATCAGCAGGACAGTGAACGCCCACCACGTGAAACTCGCCAGTACGCTCGTCCTGGAAGCAGTGCCTCACCTTGCGTGTCTGCCAGACAGGTTCGCGAAGGCCTGCAGTCAGTATACTGTCTCAGTGCAGGTGGTGGTGGCGGCGGTTTTGATCGGACTGTCCCACCGGGTTACCGTTGCAGGTATGGCAGTCGTCCACTTGACCGCACAGCCGTCTCCCTGACAACGAGTGCCGACTGTCTGACAACAGAACGCATCAACATTGGCCGGCTATCCACGGCGCACCTAGGACCCAGTAAGGGTGAGCATCCACATCACTATACACCCACCGCGACAACCGCCCGTCGTAACAGTCACCTACCCTTCACTTCCAAAACGCGTGGTCAGCGCATGGGTGATGAGTTGCATCCGAGGAAGAGCCTGGAAGTGGTGTCTGCCTGGTCCGCCAGCTGCTCGCCTTCAACGCCAAGTAGTCGATTTTCCAGCCGTCGGGAATCAGTTGCTAAAAAACGTGGTATTAGCAAGGCTCTCTCCTCAGAAGTCGATGGAAAAGAAGATCACGGCAGCTATCGGCACATGGCCTCGGATAAGCGACGACAATCCAGGCCAGCTGTCGAGACAGCTGCGGATCTACAACAGCAGCAGACCAACCGGCCCTTCCGTCGAGACTACACAATCGACGCAAAAACGGATCAACTCTTTCAGGCCTTCCTTCAGCACGACCCCAGTCTAGACAAGACCTGTATTCCATGATGTACAACGAAATACGTGGACTGTCTCTTGTACGCGGGAGGCCTCCATCAAGCTGCACGTCTTTTCATAATTACACATTTTCGTCTCTATTTCTCGCTGTGTTCCCCGAAAAGAGCTTTATGTCGTACTCAGCCGAACACTCACACAATCGCCAGTTCTCTCTCCCCTACCCCCTTCCCTTGCTTCCTTGGAGGTCTGTATAAAATCAAAAATGGGTATTTTGGTTTGCACATAATTTGGCCTACGAAATTGTATGAATTTCTCAAAAAATCTCAGTGTACTGTTCAATATACTTATCGGAAATTTGCGATTTGTCAGTTATTCTGCTTCTTTTTTAAAATAAGCATGGATAGCAGGATCTATTGGATTGAATAAATTTCGCAAAGGCTGGTCAATTGCATCCCATCATTGCATAAGCTAGCTACAGAAAAAAACATACAACATTTTGAATTTTCCCAGAATATCAACACATAACAGCAGCCATTTTAATTCACGGTAAAAAAAAAATACACGAAGAATATTACATAAAATCAGCATGAATGAAGGATAGCCAACGTAGACCACAGTAGTGATTAAGAATAGGTGCTCAACTACTAGATAAATTCGAATTTTACATCATGGTGAATCTGATCGCATAGTTTAGGTTCCTCCTGCCGTATAAAGGCGGCTTCCAAGTAATGCAGGGTCCGACTTATTCGTGCAATAACAAATACTCGGAAAGCCATTTTGAGGTCAAGAGAGTGGCCACTGGCTAGTAGATATTTATTACTAAGAAGAATTTGCTAGATTTTACATATTCAATTTACCCAAGTAGGAAAACCGTGTGGTCTCGGGGGGGGGGGAATATTAAGTAATTGAGGACCATGGTACTACATGTTCTCGCTTGAAAGCGAGTTAAGTGAGTGCTAAGCGGCCCTGACTGCCAGTTTAGCTGCTTACACACAATTCGCTTGCATCCGCAAGTGCATTTAACTTCATGCACACAATGTATGCTAATGGGCAACGTCAAGCGTTTGTAGTATGATTGAGGAAGACAATTTCAGTGGCGTGGTGCTTTTTTCTATGGTGCAGCGCAGCGGTCGCTTGACTGTCTTTGAAATGCATTCATTCTTAAAGGGTAGGGACAAAAGGACAGACTTGTTTGGGAAAACGACCTACTGACAAAGACTTAATTAGTCCTATCGAAGGAGAGGCCTATCGCATGGGGTAAGGTTTATAAAGAAGACTCGTTTTACTACGATCTTCAGGCCCGGTTCATAATGGAAAGATAATAAATAGTAGTTGACCCAAGTGTGAAAAACTCTAGGCGTTTGGCGGGATTTGAACCCGCGCATCAGAGAAAGCCT
>JAYGXS010000005.1:41427208-41480724 GCA_036362985.1 Ligula intestinalis
ACCAACTGCGCCGTCTGTGAGTGCGTTTGTTTGTGTTGTCCGACCAGCTGGTGTTCAGGGTTATGCTTGGCTGATGAAGGCTAATAAGCCCGAAACAGTTCTGTATCAAGTTACCCCCAGATGCTGTCATACCCCACATGCTGCTATTATAACTTGGCCGGAATCGGCCTGGCAGGCGGTCACCCGTTGGGGACCTCTGACCACCACACGAACTTTGTTTAGTTCGGAAGTCTATTCGATCGGTGTTCGCACATTCCTGAGTGAATATATATATATATATATATTAACATATATTAACATATATATATAATCATAAAGATTAGGTTATAAAATCGACCAACATGTGAAATTATCCCAAGGTATTCTGCATGCATCAGGATGCTGACTTTAGAATGCACTGTTTTGTAGCCGTCCGCAAAAAAACCCACTAGATAAATTTATGATTACTTAAGTAATATGTCCACTCAGTAAAATTTACGTTCCCCTTATAGTTTCGGATATATCGTACAAAAAGACACTCAAAATATCCTTCTTTGTGAGAAATTGCCAGTAAATCACGCCTCCTCCAGCTTTTAAATCACATGCAACAATATTTTTTATATCATAAATACTATGTGGTATTTTCTTACTGCCCTGGGAGGCCGTTTGATTTTTCCTATACTGAAATTTTTAAATGCAAATACAATAGTAGATCGAATTGAAAATCATTTGGGAATAGACAAGCTTCTTAAACCCCAAGGGGACATTTTGTTTTTGCATAAAATATTAACAATAAAAAAATTCTACCAAGTGTGAGCAGGAAACGTTATGTTCGCGAATGCATTCCACAAAATATATTAAAGCTTAAGAAACATAGAAAGTAAATATGACAGATAGACAGACAGTATTTCTAAGTGTAGGTTTTGCAGATGGCCAAAAAGTGCATAAAATCGTTAATTCCCTGGTGGGTCTGAATTAGCATATTGAAGCTCCACTAAAGTAATTCTTCTTATTGGAAAGCATGCAATTCATTTAATGAGACCAGACACTGACTACAATTAGCTGCTTCTTGCTTAAAAACCCACTTTAGGATTCAGCTTAATATTTCATGAGAAAGAGGTTGGTTACTGTACACATAATCAAAAATTCCCAAAAGTCATTGTCGATAGACGAACTAAGTGTGACAGCGTTATATTTGCTGCGAGCAGCGACAGTTAAAGACCTTTAGAAAGAGAATAGACGTTCTCTGGGACCAATACGTTATTTGCCCGATGACTTTTGCCATCTCACTGACATAAACAGCACTTTATCGTAACTTCCATGGCCGACTTCTGTTTACCCTGCGAGTTATGAAGTTCTTAAGAGAGAAATATATTAGAAATGATATGAGGCAAGGCATATGACGGAAACCTCGACGCATGGGACGGGAAGACTTCGCAGTAATTAGTTCAGAGTGGTGAGGGTGAGTGACCTTATTAAGGATGCGATCAGCAAACTGTTTGACCGTTTAAAGTGGCGCTGTAGTATTATGTCAGCTAAAAAAAAACATAGGAGACACCGGCAGCTGAAGAGAACATTCGGAGGCTACGTTTAAAAATGACTAGGTCTTTTTAAATAAGGCTGCAAAAACAACTGGAGAGCAGCAAAGAATGAGGAGGAGAATACAGGCATCTACAAAGCGCCAGATTAGGGCTTGCGGTGTGTTATGTGAACGCAAGCGGCGGATATGATATAAAAGTTCACGGATTTTGATAAAAAGGCCTTCTATATGAAGAACATGGTCCGCATGGACCCAACAACCGGACATCACATGCGACTGCAAGCGGATGCTACACAGGTTCGTCATCCCCTACCTCATCGCCGGTTATTAAGCCCAAGGTTAATAGGCCCAGCTGCGTATTAAGCCCAAATCAGCTTGGGATGGAATTCTACATAGCAAAATCCGCCGGCTAAAAAGCCCAGTGGCCGCCTACAAAGCCCAGTTCCCACTGCTGCACAGATGAGAGCTGCACTCGGCAGGAGTTTTCTTGGTAGCGGCGAAATAAAACTCCACATTTCAAGCTTTGTCGACAGCGATTCGAGCTCGATTTGGGTTAAGGGTTAGGATAAGGTTTATGGTTAGGGTTAGAGTTTGGGGTTAGGGTAAGTGCTAGGGTAAGGGTTAGGGAGGAAATTAGGTTTATGATAAAGGTTAGAGTTGGGTTAGGGGTTAGTGCTAGGGTAAGGGTTAGGGTTAGTGTAAGGGTAAGGGTTAGGTTTAGGGTAAGTGTTAGGGATTATTGTTAGGTTTAGGGTTTGGGTAAGGGTATGGGATTAGGATAAGGGTTATTGCTAGAGTTATGTTAAGGGTGAGGGTAAGGGTGAGGGTAAGTTTTAGGGTAAGGGTTAGGATAAGCTTTAGGATTAGGGGGTTTGTGTTAGGTTAAGGGTAAGTTTTAGTGTAATGGTTAGGGTAAGGATACGATAGGGTAAGTGTTATGATTAGTTTGAGGGTAGGATTGTGATATCGCTTGCAAAATGCCCAAAGTTTCTGCTTAATATTGCAAGATCTCTTCAAAAATTCCATTATTACTGGGTTTTGAGCAAAGTATATTTTTCGTAATAAAATTCCACTTTTCCACTTCTGTCGACGACAATTTGAGCTCGATTCAAGCTTTCTTCGACCTCGATTTGTTTTTCGCGCCTTTTTTCGATTTATGCGCCCAACTCCGTCAGCATTAGCCATTAGGCATTAAATTATTTCAACAAAATTTTACGATTTTTTTACTTATTTTCACAAAATCCTTTTTCAGCAAATCAGTTTTACCAACTCATAATAACCCCATTCTCACGGCTAGCGTATGACAAAAACCTACGGCTTGCTGTATCCGAGACCACTACCAAGGAAACTCCTGCCCTGCACTCTACACTCTGCAACGTGGTCCACAGGCGTCAGATTTCACAAAATTTGACGATTTCTGGTGCCTGGAGTAGGACATCAGAAAGCGCTTGCGTGTAAATTTTGCTCCAAAACAACTGACACTGGCCCGCTTTTTTTAAACGTGTCGCAAATAATATTTTGTTTTTATTATAACGTAAAATACAGACAAACAGCATTCTTTTCTTGTGCATAACCAAGTTCTACACATAATACAGTACGTATGTAATGTATAGTGCCTATCCTGCGTTTGCTAATGACGAACTAGGACTCGCCGGTTAGTGCGCCCGCCGCTTATTAAGCCCAAATTGGTCTGGGCTCGAGGTGGGCTTCACCCCCGGCGCCTACTGTAGTACCCTTTTCCTGTTTGTTTATAGGCGAGGTCACGAACACAACGGCAGGCATGAGGACGCTATTTACAAAGGCAGGATGCGACGAATCTGTTCAAGACGCCCCGCCGCGAGACCAGCGAACGATCCCTAATCCGCTGGCCTACAGTCTCTTGACCGCTTTAGCTCAGATGACCCCGATACTCACGTCTGCTCCCTGCGCTAGGCAAGGTCATAGGTGTGGTGACCGTAGGCTTTTAAGCAGCCGGGTCGAAGGTGAGCCAGGGGGGATGGACGGTTAGTGAAGGGGGGAGGCGGGCGGAGGTGAGGGATGTTCAACGCAGTCGGGGGAGGGGAGCGAAGGCCACAGCTGTGAAATTCCACTGGACCGAGTATGAATAAGCAACTGCTGTCTTTAAGGGGATGCCGACACGTGAACCGCTACCTGACTTTTATCACACACACACCCACTCACCGCCAACACTAACTTTAACAAGTGTATTGCCCCCTCCTCTGTCTGCCTGCCTCACCCTACCAAACGCTCTAGTGCGACAGATCCCAAGCCATATCTTCATTTCGTCTGAGGATGAACCAGTGTTACCTGCCTGAAAATTCATGTCTATAACTTTCCTTTAACGATTTTTTTCATCATATCATCTCGGAATGCAAGCGGCTTTCATTGTCTATGCATATTATGCACGGCACGTAGGAATCTATCCATTGACAGAAAGAATTAATTTTAGGCAGAAGGACATTACCAACAAGGACGGGACACTAGGAAGGCCCTTTCTGCCTTTTTAGGTGTCATCGGCTAGTGATACCCAACCCCTGTATGGCCGCGGAAATTGCTGCCACACCGAGATTTGAACTCGCGTTCTCTCCCGTCAAGGCGAACGTCCAAACGTTTGAGCTACGAGCTCACGGTCTAGCTGGTATTAGATCGGGAATATACAGTGGCATAGACGCGTACACCGATCTGTCAGAGGACCCACTCGTCCCCCCATATTGCCTTTCGAGCTCTCTCTCAAGCCTCCACCGCGAGGAACCTAGGATATAGGCAGAAGGACATTGCCAGCAAAGACAGGGGACACTAGGAAGGCCCTTTCTGCCTTGTTAGGCGTCATCGGCTAGAGATACCCAACCCCGCTATGGCCACGGAAATTGCTGCCACACCGAGATTTGAATTTACTAACTTACATAAGGAAATGCTTAATAGACCGAGCGCATTACGTATGCCTACGCAATGGGAAATCTACCGCAGTGTCACTTGTCAGTGGTGTACCTCAGGGCTCACTTCTTAGATCATTTCTGTTCGGTAGCATTATCAATGAATCGATAAATGGACTAGGCAGCCAGGGCGTTCAGTTTGCAGTCAATACCAAAATATTGCAACCGCTCCAATGCAGTAAGGATGAAGGATATTTATACAACAGACTTGACCTTTCACTTGAATTATCCGAAAAGTGGCTTATGAAGTTTGAGGTTGGGAACTGTGTTGCGCTGCAATACAGAACGAAGAAGGTGAGCGCTATGGGTGATTCTAACCAATATTCAGACGATGGAAGGCGCCTGTCCAATGTAAGCGTACAAAGGAACGGAGGAATCACAATTTCGTAATCTCCAAAGCCTTGTTGTCAATGTGGCAGGGCTGTCAAAAGGGCGATGTGTCTGCTTTTTGTCATTAATGCGACTTTTGTAGGTATCCACAACGAAGTTTTCTGGAAAATGTAGGGGAAACTTATTCAACCACAATAAATACATGTAGTTCAGGGCCCGTGGCTACAAATGGTTTAAAAACTACCGGAAGAGTTCAAAGGAGAGCGACCAGAAAAGGAAAGCGTCTAAAATCCTCATCAAACGAATGCAGAAGTGAGGCGCTTAATCCTTTCGAGCTTCAGTACAGGCAGACCCAAGGCGATCGCATGCAGACATAACGGCTTGTAAGGAATCGTGACTGTGCTGTACAGTTTGATGAATAATTGCCCTTGGTCATACAGGTAACCTACATGGGGGTTCATGCTTACTCATCTGAAGCAGATTCCACCCGGATGTTCGTCGTCATTCGCATTCACACTGATTTTTTGGGGCTTGGAACGGACTTCCCTATGACGGACACGACAGACGCACTTAAACTTAAGTTTAACTTATATTTATTTGACTCATACCGTTCATTTGCCCAAGAGCGGACGATTAGAGCCTACCATTGCTTTCGTTTCACCTACAGATAACGGTTATGTCTACTTTTTACTAATTTTATCTCCGATTCTTCAGGATGACTTCACTTAAATCCCACTGTTAAAAATGAATTTGCCTATGTGAGCATGTTACCCCCTATCTGATAGTAAAATATCTATTACACATCTATTAACCGTGAACTTTACTGAACTAACCTAGTTCTGTCCAAGTTGGTATTGTTTACAACACGAGCGTTTCTCGAACCAAAAGTCAGGGAAGGCAGAGGAGGTTGAAACAGCTGTTACTGCGGGAAAATGAGCTTTACGGAGGCTCCGCCAAGCGCTATAAACAAGCCGTATCCCAAAACCCGTTGTGTTCGTGAGCGTGAACTGCTGCGAGGCAATGCCCGCGCGATATGTGCTTCTGTTTTTTAGTAATGTCTCTGATGAAGAATCCGTGACGGATTTCGAAATGTCAGTCGAATAAAGGTCTTATTCCAGCGATCGCCGCTCCTTCTTCCCTATCCACCGACCTCTTAATGACCCTAAACCATGACAACCTTTTCCATCTCTATAAAGTATGCAGTAATTTTCTAGAGGAAAGAAATAATTTCTTTAGAAGACGAAGATGCGATCACTGGAACAAGAGTTTTATTTGCCTGACGTTTCGGATTCCGTCGGGAATCTTTAGTCATAGGTAATCGTAAACACCTATTCGATAACCCAGCTTCTAATACAGGGAGACATGAATGACGGTAGGAAACCTGTGATCCACTCCTGCGTACATAAACAAGCTGGGCGTGAAGAAGGACTTCGAGTGCAGTTCAATGACATCGATGATGTATCTTCTTCGTCGTTGTGTTATTCCAGTAATGTTTCTACGGTCCCAACAGCAAGAATTCGCGGTTAAAAGGGGACGTAACATCGAAGGAAACTATTATCTTCTCATCAGATGGCCAAAGGCGGCAGCATTCGCAATGGGTAGGTAACCACAAGCAGTATTTATTTCAACAGTTGGAGTTCTCGCAGAAGAACAATCGGTGGTTTGCAGGTTCTTTCTTGATGTACCTGCAAGAGGACATTGAATCTCATGATCTCTATGGGGTTTAGTTTTCACCTTCTCTTACTATAATTAATAAACTACCTCTATGTTGTAACTGAAGCATCCAGATACGAAAATATTCCTGCAGAATGGTGGCAGCAACCCTGTAGCCAATTAAACCGGCACCGATGGAAAGGACCTGACAGAGCAGACAAAAATGACCCCCTGCAAATACAGAACAGAGCGTAGGGAACATAAAGGGATATTTTTTCGACTTCTTCCAGCAGAGTACGATGCAAGCGAACATTAGATTTCTGCTATTGCTTTATGCTGATGTCTCTGATGAAGAATCCGTGACGGATATCGAAAAGTCAGGTGAATAAAAGTGTTGTCCCAGCAATCAAATGGTCTTCTTCTCGAGTGTTATTTGCCGCACTGGGCAAAACTGCTAGTTACAAGCTCATTCGTAACAACACAGCAAGTAATTTTCTGATATGGCCTTATAACTTTTGAGTTACAGTTGTCATATATTCTAAATAACAGCTTTCTCTGTGCTTTTTAGTTTAGATAGTGAAATAAACTATACATGTTACTGTGGCAATTAGGAGGGAGGTTCGGAAAAGTTGAAAATTGGATGTGTCAGCTATATGTGTTGTTACGTTCCCAACTGAGTTACCATTCCATGGTACTTACTGGTAATTTTAAGACGATAGGAATCGTCGATGGAGGAGAACTGGTTACTGTTTAGCACTGACCACCCATCTTCTGTGAAAGAATCAGTCGTCTCAGAGTTCGAACCACTGCTCATTCAGTCATCTAGACTGAATTCTATGCTGTTGCCGTACGTTCAAGTAAAAACACTCGTGACTGCTTGGCAGGTGAGTCATTCCAACATTTATGATCACGGACTGTGAAATGGTTTGCATTTAAATGTAAAATGGACAAAAATGGACAGTAGCGAGATCTGCAAAATGCGTCAGCATATCCACTGTAGGCAAGGTGTGTGCAACTACGCAATAGGCTGGAATCCATAGCATTAAAAAATAGTGGAGGAGATTCATATTTGCTTATATTATTTTATAGTAACGAACAGAATAATTGTGCATTACGCTTACCCATGCAAACAGCCAAGTTGGTAACCGTTGTTCTGTCGTCGGGCCTCTTAAAATGCAGAAAGGTTTCCTTTTGACCCTCTCTTACTAGCATCCACTATGACCTCCCTGGTGCAATCTACTCATCAGAACACTATGAAAATCCTTCTGATTGGTTGTAACAGTTAAGAAAACTGGCGCCAATGGAAAGGACCTTCCGGAGAGAAATGGCTTACCGTCTTAAACGGTAACTTGTAGTTGGAAGCGTTATCAGATTTATTAAAAAATTTTCTTGATTACAGTCCTGCAACACTTGATCTTCACATTTCCAGAAACACTGGATTTCTTTAAATTCTGACCGGTCTTCTTTCTCAAACTAACGCCTTCTTTAGTGAACAGTTATCTACGTCTCAATTGAAAGCAACAAACTAAAATACAAACCCCAAACGTTTACTACATTACCCACTCAAATTTAAATTTTGATATTTCAGGAGGATGGCCATTTACTCTATTTGGACATTTTTGGTCTTAGGAATCCGTCCGGCAATGCAAAAGTTTTAGCCTCCCAAAAGTTTGTCAGCAGTTCTCCGCAGACTACTGTTTCGGTGGTGTGTCAGTCAGCTTTGCTGCTAGATATTCTGAAACTGGCTTCTGCATCAAACTGGCAAAGTATACCTTTCAGTGCCTTTCTTTGAGATTGATGCATACGTTTAACGCTTATTGGACGTCCATCGTATCTCAGATTGGTCCGATACTGCAAAATATTGTATCGTCCATCTTTCGTCAGCGGTTATCCCTTTGCTTGCAGCTTCCTCGACTAATGTATGACACTTCCGCAGACGCAGATTACACGTTTCCTCCAACAACTGAATCATCTTGCGTCTACATTGTAGGGCTCTTGGATATTCCCGCCCAATGTCGCCTGCCAACCTGTAGGATTAGCATTCAAAACAGAAGTCTGAGACTTAGCAATTGGATAAAGAAACCCCAACTCAACATCTTGTGAAAGGTGAGGAATTCCCAAAAACCTTCCCATGCAAGCTTTCTGTGACCGTGCATAGTGTAAAAGACTTCAGCGTTGATGGGCGATTTGGAGAAACGCTAATTAAACTGCCCACCACTCCCACTTTCTCCCAAGTTGCCGAAGGCTTCACCTAGTATATGAATAAGGCAGACTTGCATCCTATTTCTTCCTCAGTGTGAGTATGAACAGACAGTGGGCTCTGTTTTTCTCCACTTTCTTTGCCTCTCTCGCTCCACAACCCCTCTTCCACTCATTGCCGATATCCCGGAGGATTGCATGCATCCAACCTAGATTCTTTGCATGCATACTTCGCTAGGACAGCTTATTCCTAGAGCAGTTTTGCTTTCGTAGAATTGGGGATTTACTTACTGTTTAAGTCGATAACTTAGAGAAGGAGCAGAAGCTGTGTTGTATAACAGTCTAGTTTCGAGCCAACTATGATTACGTCGCATGACTGCGGACTTATTTAAAACTAGTATAGATGTTTGTTTAACTCATTTGGCATCGGCTGTTTCTCAATGCAAAGGTTCATCAAAGATGTTTACAAATGACATTACAATCCCACGGACATCTGTACTAGTTAAGTTTATGTTGGTTAAGTTTAAGTTACTTTTCAGTTTAGTTTTATTTTGTTTGGTTCTTAGTATATTATGTACTCAAATTAGATTTCTTTATTTTTAATTGACTTTAGGTTAAACTTTAGTTGAGCTAGTTGGCTTTATTTTACTTGACGTTTTTTTTACTTACTTTAGTTTAGTTTTAGTTTTATAAGTCATATACGGTTCGTTTTAAGATTTAAAGAATGACGAAAATGCCTACCTTTCATGGTTTTTCTTTACCTCAACAGTTCTCAATTCTTTGCGCAGTTCAGCAATTCGCGGAATTCTAGTTTCGTATTGGTTGTATTTCTTATTGTAGTTATTGCACACTTATTTTGCTAAACATAAGGTTATCTAAATAATAACGCCTCTTGTTTTTTACGTTTCATATGGCATATGTTTTAATCACTTTTACTTCCTCATGAAAGGCCCAACCCGTACAGCCCCTATTAGCAGTGGTCACAATACAGAGGTTTGGCGCTGGCTTTAGTGAGACAGAAACCAGACTGTTATCTTGTTTTTTTACTGACGAGGCAACTATACGCAGGAACCTCAACTGCACGTCTTCCGACAGGTGGAGAGCTCACAGGAACCGCGACGGGCAAACATTCTGTGCAAAAGCCTATTAAAAAGGGACCTTAGCGTTGAAAGCCGATGAGGAGAAACGTTGCCGTAGCGCAGATAGCATTACTACTACGTTCACAATGTGCGTTGTGAGTAGGAGCAGAAAGTAGACTTTGTTTTTATTAACCCGTTCTGACTCTTTCGTTTAACAACCGCTCCCTTACTGCCTTCCGTGATCCCAAAAAATTGCTTACAGCCCATCGAGATCCTTTGCATACATATTTTGCTGTGGAACCTTATTCGTAGGACAGCTCTTCGTCGGTAGAACTGCAGAACCTATAAGTTTTCCATTTTAGGTGATTACTTCTTGGTTTGGAGACTAGCCGTCAGTGGCTACGGCGCTGACATCCTATTTTCAAACTGAAGGCTTTTTGTTAACGGTGTCGTTACACAATTCAAACGTACGAAGGAGAGCCGATAAACGGTAGTATTTGGCGATACGTCTAAGATGTTATAATTCCTTTCAAAATAGGAGTGATATTTTGATCACTTAATTGAAGTGCGCAGTTTAAAAATATTTTAATTTGCTTAGGGCAGTGTTCCTTCGTTTGCTTGTCAACAGAAACAGGCAAACGTTCAAATAAAATACCGACTTAAAGTAGAATAACGCTCTGTAGCAAAAAAGGTATTCCAGTGTTTTGAATTTTCCGTTTCTCTTTCATGCGTTTGTTCCCCAAAGCACAAGAAAGAAACATTCGCATAAAAAATTCCCCTCCACTCTGCCAAATTATGAACAATTTTAAAAACGCTTGCCTTGAAGAGGAGCAAACAAAAAATTACCTACAATAAATTTGGGGTGACCATCCGTGGAAGATAATACATGCCGCCGTTATCTGTGCCTCAGGCCAGTCGCCGGCTGGCCCGCTACAAAGGGACATTGCGGCTGTTAAAGAGGGTCCAATCTTTTGAACTAGGCTAACTCACAAATTGGCGCCAATTAATGGACCAAAGCATTAAAAAAATAAAACAAAGCGAAATGCAGGTTAATCAAGAACATCAAAGAAGCATTCAAAGTTATATTATATTATTCAATAATAGGAAGTGTATTGTAGAAAGGAAAAATACATAAATGTCCAAAATCACCGTTACTGAGAAAACTTAAGTTTTAAAGGTAAAAAAAACTGTCTATACAAACACGATTAAAAATATCAGCAAAAGTAGAATAACTCTTTGAAATATCCTCTGAGTGAAGGTTGCACTGCAGTATCCCTCAAAAATAAGTGCGTCTTCGGTTATGGCTTTCTAGCAAACAACCAATTTTTTGAAAAAAAACGTGCCAATAAAGGTTTTGCGAGAATTGGCTGCATTTATTTTACGTTTAAAAATATTCGAAATCTAATTTACTAGGGCAAACAGCTCAAAATTCTAAATGGATGTTTCTGATGTTGGAGTACACTAAATTGTAAGTCAATCTGATGAGGAATACATGGTTGATTTGCTACATATGCCCATATGACAAGCTTTATTTGGTAGCCACTCACGCCTCCATGCCAGGGCACGGCTTCGATTTCGAACACATGTGAATACTATGTCAGTCGGACGAACGAATCTCATGCCTCTTGCAGGAGGCATGGCACTCGCACGCGCATATCAATCTCCCAGATGCCTATCTGGCGTTGCGTGAGCAACGTCAGGGCTCAAGGTCACCCGCAGTGGAGCGAAAAATGAGGACTGAAAGTCACCCACGGCAGAGCTCACTTAATCCCACAGCGAGCTGTACTTTTCATTCCTTGTCAATGGCCTCGAGTGAGAGTTCGAAACGTCGGGCAAATACGATACTGGTCCCAGAGAGCGTCTTCCCGCCTTCTATTCAATTACCTGAGCCTCGCATACCTTCGACTATTCAGAATAAGTTTTGTTCAATCCTTCAAAATCTAATACTTCGTAAATGCATTCACCAAAGTTGTAGCGGCGTCTAGCAAGTGCAGGCCACTGTTTGCCTACCCTAATCCGCTCTGACCAATCAACTTCCTGTGGCTGACACCTCCCCTTGACCGCACTGTAGACACGCGCTCACAGTTCGGACACTGCCCCTCTCGGACGCAGCTGCGAACCCATCTGACTCTCAACTTCCTCCGACGTACTCTTCATTGCCTCTGCACAGAATATACTATTCCTCCCACCGGGCGTCCTACAAGGAAGAGGGCCTTAATATCGCAGCGACAAGCGTTTGCCCTATTTACTCAACGTACTGCGATAACTTCCTGAACATTGTCTCCAATGATTCAGTTTATTCATTTTATCCGGTGATCAAAATAGGCAATGTCTTTGAAAACCCTATTTAGCACGCGTACAAGCACCTATAAATGTTTACTACTTCTAACATTGTATTGGCAAACAGTGAGTACCATTGTTTTTTTTACAATATATGTCTGGCTTTTAGAGTTCAGACTTGGAGAGAGGAGAGAGGACGCATATAATTATCCAAGCATTGCTTGTACATCTGAAGGGAAGTGGTCGCCACGACTGACTGTGGAAGGTTGTTCCACTGTTGTATGACACGTTGCGTGAAGAATTCAGAGCGGAGGTTTAGCTTGGACATCTTCGTGCGCAGCTTCATTGCGTGCCCAAGGAGATGAGGCGAGAGGTGCAACTGAAACATGACATCAAAGCGTAATCCTTTCTCAAGACCGTTTATTATCTTGTAAACTAGGATAAGATCCCCTCTTTATTGCCTGTAATGCAGAGGGAATAAATTAAGGCATGCCAGTCTATCTATGTAAGTGTCGTTCTTTAGACCTCTTACTAGCTTTGTTGCCCGACGCTGCACTTTCTCCAGACCTGCTGTGTCCTTTGCTAGCCATGGCTGCCACGCCTGTATGCCATAGTCTAGGTGTGGTCGAACAAATGTGCCGTACACTCTGCCAAAGAGATCTTCCTCGAAGGCTAGAAACGCCCTTTTGATAGCGCGCAGCACTCCCGTGGATTTATTTGTAGCTTTAAGAGATTGTAATGAGGGCTTCAGATTACTCTGTATCTAAATGCTGAGGTCTTTTTGCGTAGACGCTACGGGAATTAGGATGTTTTTTCAGGTAATATGTCCTGCTGCTCTGGGGGATAGGGTAGTTTTTTGGACGCAATTGGAGGACGGCACTCTTTTCTACATCGAATTCCAGCAGCCATCTCTCGGACCACGTCTGCAGTTTGCAAAGATTATTTTGCAGAGCATCTCGGCCGCTTGGACGCTTAATGAACTGCCAGAGCTTAACGTCATCGGCGAACATGATTTTACCGCAGTCCAGTTCTTAGAGGCTGTCATTTACATAGAGAATGAAGAGAAGAGGACCGGGAACGGAGCCTTGAGGAACCCCACTCACTACGTCAACCCAGTCCGATTTATCCTCCCCGATGCAAACGCGTTGTTTTCGACCGACTAAAAAGGACCTGATCCAGAACGCTCAGTTTATGTAAAAGGCGTTGATGGGGCAGGCTGTCAAAGGATTTGCGGAAATTGATAAACACTTCGTCCACTTCGAAGCCCTTTTCTAAAGCACTTGTTCAGGCCTCAATTGAAGTAAGTTAATTTGAAAGGCAGGAGCACCGTCGAAGAAAACCGTGTTGGAAATTTTGTATGATGTCACTTTCATCGCAAAATCTTAGTATGGCCTGCTTGACAAGAACCTCCATCATTTTGCAGGAAAGTCAAATCAAGCTTATGGGCTGAAAGCTGTTTGCAGACATCCTACTACCTCCCTCATATAACGGTACGATGTTGGCCTTCTTCCACTGTAAAGGCAAGTCTCCTGTTCTCAAGGAAACCTCAAACATAATTGAAAGAGACACCGATGGCTTTGTCGACATTTTTTTAATTATCAGTCCAGGTCTCCTATCTAGTCAAGGAGACTTGTCTGGTTTGATGTGACTGAGGAAATGTCTTACGTCTGCGACAGCAAAGGTAACAGTTTCAATAGCGGCTGTACCTTCGCCCACTTCTATTCCTGAATTGTCGTCGGGGGATTCAATTATAAACGCCGATCTGAAAAACTCTGACAGTAACTCTACTTTCCGCGGTCCTTCCGTTACTACGTTCCCGAGGTTATCCCTTAGGGCTGCAATGTCGTCCCGGTGCTTCCTTTGACTGCGGCTGTATCCATAAAACTTCTTTAGACATATTGTGGCTTGTGTTATAAGTTGACGCTCAAAGGCAGTTCTAGAATTTCGTATTTCCTTACGGCATCTATTTCGTTGCGCTTTATATTCAGCAAGTGATGTTGAAGATGCTCGTACTTTTTCCACAACCTTTGTTTCTTCTTCATGGCCCTTTTTATCGGCTGGTTGACATATGGAGGGCTGGCACATGGTCTTATTACTTTCATTGGGCAATGGACTTCAATTAAGCGCTCTACAGTCCCTTGGATATGCTGCCATAATTCATTTGTATCGTTCGCACTGGATAACCAGTTTTCTGCGGAAGCGGTTTATCTCCTTTCTTCAAAAAAGGCTATCCAAATATTTCTGCGTCTATTTATTTGCGATTTTGGAGACAGTAGGTAACACACGCAGGTGAAAGCAACGTGGTCGCTTAACTTTAGTGGCGGTTGTGAGTTCACCTCTCTTTTGATCCCCTCTTCTTTACTAAAAACGAGTTCTAGACAATTTGATCGCTGGCGTTCTTGCAGTCGAGTTGTGAAGTTTATGTGTTGAATGAGATATTCGTCCAAAGAAAACTGGAGTAGTTGATAACTGAAAGGTGCTGCTGCGGCCTTTATTCCGGGCCTCATCAAATTGATGCCAGGAGCGTTGAAATCACCCAGGAGTATTATGCTTTCCTGTTTACAGATAACTGTCAGTGAATTTAACAGTTCTATGTCGTCACTTTCGCTGGAGCCAGGAGGCCGATAAACAACGCATATATTGAGTGCCGGATATTGTCTTATCGTAATTTTTCAAGATGAAAGCTTTTTGGTCGATATATGCAAACACATCCTTCAGGAAAAAGCATCACAGAGGAAACTGAAAGTCTCCAACAAAAGCCGACATGCAATCTTACTTTTATCAGCTAACAACTCTCTCTGCTGAGTTTTTTCACTAAAATGCTCTCATCTAAGAACCCACGCCAACCAATTTCTGCGTGCTTTGCATTTTTTAAAGATAAAGTCAAGGTTGATCACATAACACTTTGCCGGCTTTTTCACTTTCCTACACATCGGCGGTGGCAAGCAAATATGAAGCGGAAACCGACAACCCGAAGATCAACGTGGTTGTCGGCCCTTTCTCGTTGAAAAAAGTCGCCTGATGCAAGAGCCATAGTGGTGAAATTGGTGAAAGAAAACTTTCAGACAGCCCAGTGTTGTTGAAAGAAGTAAAACCAAATTGCGAATGTTGACCCAACGAAGCAGACAGTACACGTGATGCATAATTCCTGGACAAAATTAGAATTCCATCGACGCGTACGCTGCTCTCACACGCCTAAGCAGCTATGCCACTACTGGCATCATCACTAATACCGGCGTGGAGGAACTGTGTTATTTTAACTGGAATCAGCGTAATCAGGGCTACCACAGATTTTCACATGAACTGCACGTCCCCCTCAGACACTGACGAACATAATGACTAGATCGTCTTCCTGGGGGACTGAATATTGCAAGCATCTGGGAGAACTACTATAACCCGAGGAAGAGGTAGTTTGTTAGCAAGCAGAATTGCACGTGATGGTGAATGAGTGTAAGTACTGCGGTAGATCCAGCGAAACATTTACTATCAATTAAAAGTAAACCATATGGCGATCTGGCCTACATTGCAGAAAGTGGCCGACGCCCAATCTCACCCGGTCTCGATATACTTGATTCTGTCCTGATATCGGCGGCCGGTGAGTGAGACTAGGTAACGCGGTAGATTCAGCGCGAAACTTTACTATTACCCATCGCTAAATTATGCGGCATTCTGGCTTGAAATGGAGAAAGCGACCAACGCTAGAAGGGGGAGGTAGGGAGTGCAGTAGATGGTGTATATAATCTAAAATCACTTACACTTAATACCTCTCGCCAGTTGCCTTCCCTGCACCAACGTGTTTGGAGCATATGGTGGACATAATCGAAATCGATGCTCGAAATATCCAATGCGTCTATGTCAAAAAAATTTACAGGTGACGCCCCACTTCATACATAAAGTAGCTTAGTTATCGCATGCAATTTGGCGATCAAAAATTCAATGGGTGTTTTAAATCATATCTTAAGTGAATTATTTTACTCAGTAAACAGACTTGAAGCGCAGAATGCTGTTTACTAGAAGAGAGTTTTATTGAAGACAAAAGAGGAGCTAATTGGGCCAAATGCAACGTTGCTTACTGTAGAAAAAAATGTCCTATGCTATCCAACGATGCGGAGTTAACATTGTACTCTAAAAGAACATGAATGAAGACCAGAAACGTTTGAAGTATATAAGTTCAGCGAACATAAAATATATTTTTCATTCACGAACTTGAAGTAAGTGCAACAATGAAACGACGCATTAGTGTCGGAGAAGGAATAGGAAATTAAGTTCAGAAAAGTACATTAAGCTAATCTGCTAGGTCTTGTGCCATAAAGTAAATTAATAAACTCATAAGTCCGTAATTTGTTTTACCAAACTGAAAAGAAACGAACATGAACAAGCAAAGCACATGAACAGCCAAGATATGCTACCACTTTACGTGGTTAAGCCATAAGCATCAGATAATCAAACGTTTTCTATCTGCAGCACAAGACAAACAAATGAAAAAACGTTGAACGGAACTGGGGGAAGATTCTCATTACGTGGTTTTGTGCAATTTTCGACCAGCGCCTAAGAGATTATGAAGCATACTGAGAACTGCTCAAGAATTCACAGAAAGCAATTTTCAGCATAATATTTATCCCTCATGGCGAGTGGAGTAAGAAGCTGTCGGACTTTGTCATTGTTATCTTGAAGTAATCTTCGAAGCAGATAAATGACGCAGATATTTGGCGCCGAAATATCAAAGTAAAGTGACATTTCAAGCGGTAACATGTCATAGAAAGCATTTAAACTAAAGCATATGAATATCTGACTTTTGTTGTTAACTTTAATTTTTCTCGGCATTGAGTTTACATAATTCACTTTAAGTTTCTTAATGAAGGGAAGACGGCTTTCGACCTTGAGGTCCTATTCATATGCAAAAATCGCAAAAGAGTTAAAAAATAACGATAGTATATAAAACAAATGTAAAGGTAAACTCAGCCATATGTAAGAGCAAGTTGCAAACTACCACCATTGGTACAATGCTAATTATAATTATCACAGTTTCCCAGCAAATGAAAATCAAGTTTGCGTTGAAAGGTCTCAAAACCATCTGTAACATCAACCTCGTCAGGGAGTTCGCTCCACGCTCCAATGACCTTCTGCGAGAGGGCGTTCCGTCGAAGTCCATATGGACTCGCTTTCTCTGCAGTTTAAAGAAATGATCCAGCAGATGATCCGACCGTGCCAATTCGAAGAATCAATTGAATTCTAGGGCACACTCGCGGCCTCTGACAATTCGGCAGGTTTTAAAGAGGTCATCGCATGGTTGCCTGCAATTGAGACGAAATGAATCAAGTTTAGTCAATCCGTCTTCGAAAGGCAGGTGAACAAGATAAGCATTTTCCTGGTTCTAAAACCGTGACACAAAAAGACAGGCTGATTATAAAGGATATTTAAATACCAACTTTTAAGCTTACTGTGTTTAAGAAATATCTTATTTTGAAGGTCTTGATAAGCATGTAGAAAATAATCTTTATTTATGGACCATCACCTGAAACCACCGAAAAGCATAACGTGTTAACCAACTTTTCACGAACAATGTGAAACAAGTTGTTATCGAAATTTCGAAATAATTACAAACAATATGACGAAATGGAATTGCTTTTCGTATGCAAAAAATGGTACGTTTACGATTGTACATGACAATTTCATTCAAGTGTATTAGTCACTCACTGGAACTTTCGCACATAAGCTCACGGAAGTTAATACTCCTGTGACTTTTCAGTTGGCCCATTCAAGCAAAATTCTGGCTGCTTTACCCAGCCGTAAGTCCAACAAATCAGAAACAGAAGAAATAACTTTCAATTCTCGCGAAACCATGTTGCAATTTATACTCTAACTTTGGGCTTTTCGGTGATATTGCACGTAATAGAGCAGAATATATGTCCGAAAATACTACAAAACGATTATCCTCCAAAGGAATTTTACCTGTGCTGCTTCCTCCACGCCTTTTTGCACGAAAGGGCTTTTCCTCAGTTCAAGACTTATGTTTACCTAAAACGCTCAATTTCCATTTTTTGGAATTTTCCGATTTAAAAAAGCTAGTATTTCCCAGCAATGTAATATTAGATGGAGAAGTAGAAGACGTTGCGATCACCGGAATCATACTTTTACTTGCCTGAGCTTTCGGGCTCCTTCTAGAGTCCATGGTCAGAGATAAAAGGCAATATGCCCTATTTGAAGAACGGACATAACTTTACTATTGTAGGACGTTAGGGGACGCAACGTGACCTGCGTTTGCCTAGCATGGATTTCCTCGCAAAAATCCTTGGATTTCATGAGTAAGTCCACTTACTCTATGCACACATATGGAACAGCTGAATTAATATTCCTACCAGGATTATAAATGAAGAAAGAAAACTCCTCGGAAGATCGAGATTTACTCGTGAATTGTAAAGCAAGCAACACCGGCCCGTCGCCAGTCTAAGTGATAATTGGGGGCTGTGCTTATCGCGCTAGAGTGTTTGGGGCAGATGCTACATCGAACGGGAGTGGGGATTGGTGATGGGGTCAAGGTGATGAATATCGTGTTGAGACAGGTGCTGCAAGTCAGAGGATGGGTGAACTTTTAGATTGTTTGCCACGTTTCAGGAGGATGCAGAATCGAGGAATTTCTTCTTGACCAGGCACGAATTTCAGATTTATTAACCACAATTATTTCCGCATTGTACGTGCTTACGGTTTCCCAAAGATAAAGAAGGCAGACGTGCCACTGCGGACTGAAGTACCATTAATTAGATTGTCTACATATAACTTAGTCAAATGGTTATAAAATAATCCGAAGCAGCTGGTCAATGGATCGCAGCACAACATCAGCAACTCTCCAACTTTCCTCCAGAGAAAACGTGGTCTGAACGTACATCCTGGTAAATGTATTTGATCGATAGACGAGGTAACTCTTTTTAGCCCCCTTGTTGCAGTTTCTTATCTCTGAAGATGGACACCTGTTAGAGTCCGAAAGTTCGATCAAAAATCTGACAAGTCGAAATAGCCAGTTTACCAGTCTTTTCGTTAAAGGGCCGGAAGCCATACAACCGGGCCAAGGCCGTTTCGGGTGATTTCGCCCTATATTGATCAGCCGATGTTACGGCATTTGCGTTTCTAAAGCGCCTGCATCCTATAAATAATGAAATCACCAATGCATAACGTGCTTGTTTCGCATGTGGTCTCTACTTATGTATTGGAACGTGAATCTGCAATGTCAGGCGAATGTGCTCCTTACACCAGCAATAGTCTCCACTTCTTCTCAAGTACTTCTTGAGACGTAAGACATTTGCATAGAATTGTCTCCGCATTGAACTCAATCAAAGTGTGGACCGAGTTACAAGTGCCTTGGAGTGACGACATGGAATGCCAGCGACTGTGAAGCCTCTAAAACCATCTCCGACCGGTGCAGCGAGCGAAAATATTTCAGGTGGTTGGAGACCGATTAACTCGGCCAATTGTCTGTATTAATAGCTGCTAAAAATGGAAAGCACTCTGAAGCGTTAGGAAAATCCATTTCAATTAACATATACTGTTCCGGGAAATATTACTTCCGGAAACCACTACTGTTACCTTTATGAGGTCCTTAGAATCATTAAAATAGCAAAAGAGCGGCAATGAACAAGAGGTTCGATGGCAACTTAGTAAAAACGTGTTCTTTTATGGTATTAGGAGTTGGCAGCAACTTATCGCCCTAATGGAAAGTTATGATTTTCAAGAGTAATAAAGAATCTACAGACGCTTAAAAAACGCTCAGTAAAGTACAAACTTATGAATGCTTCCCAGCCCCCTGGCGCTTAACAATTTTGGACGCCAAATAAGCTGTTACAGTGGTCTTCTTTTTCTTCACATATAGATGGCCTTTCGATACGCAACGACCCATTTGTTTATCTGCACAACTTTGAGAACGCTTAATTCTTGTCAGCCGCGTACAATAATGTTAAACTGCGGGGAAGGCGGAACATGCCCTCTTAGGTGCAACTTCAAAGGGCTTTCCACAGGGTTCGCCCAGATAAAAAATTGCCAAAAGCGTACCAGAGAATTTTCTACCAGTTCATAATAGTAGGTTTGTAATAAATACTTTGCGTCAAGCTCAACTAAGATTAGGAAATTTGACGTATTTGAGTATTTCTGAAGGCTGTGGGAGAGAATATTGCGCATCAGGTTTACTGTTGTCGACTTCCAATGACACGGCAATTGTTAACTCACTTTCCCTCATGTAAACCATGCAAAATACCTAAGTATGTAAAATTCTGACCAGTACTCGCATAAAGGCGTGAACGCCTTTACAAAAACTTAAAAAATGATAATGATAGTACGTAGAAGAAATAAAAATCCTGAGTGTTTGTTAAAAAAATTAGTAATCCCGATATTCCCCCAGGTTCCGTAGCCGTAAAAATTTCTATAAAATGTTTTCTTAAGTTGACAACTTAGGATAAGCACTCTCTTTTTATTAAAAGAACGTTTACTTAGTCAACATTTCTTTGCATATAACGCGTAATGGCTAACTATTTTCTGCGAAAATTTCCATTTTACGATTGAAAAGTACTATTGGCAAACAATTGTTTTGGTCACAAAACATTAGGCCGGTACACGACATGGGAAATAAAAATGGTCAGGTAATTGCAGCGTTTATATGATCGTCAAGTTGTGGGGGGAAGAGTGCTAGTGGGTGGGTAAGTGTAATTAAGCATATGGGTTTTCCTTCGTATCCTGAAGGCGGGCGCTAGTACGGGTAGTACATTGGTTTCGATGCGCAGATAAGACAGGGGGATGTTTTCACGGTCAGCGGGTTGAGGTCTGTATGTTAGCCGCGCAGGTTTCGCTTGACAATTTTCCATGGCTTTGTTTTCTGTAGTTTTGGACAACGTGGCTTCAAGAGGTGTGGAATTTTCGCATGCAGTCAGCTAAGGGAAGCAGATTGATTGTACCAGCGCCTTTGAAAGCTTAGGGTGAGTTTTGCTAACCGGACTGCCACTGTCTCTACTGTGGCTAGCACCCATTTACGCAGGCCTTTGGCGTAGTTTGTCGGAGTGTGGTATATGACCGGAAAGGCTTCTCTCATGTCCACTTGGTGGTTTTTATCAGTTGGTTGGGTGAGGATTGAGCTTGAGATAGGTTTATTTTCTCCATGCTGAGCCAAATTGGTACGTGATCGAGAATGGTCTTCTACAGACGTCGTTTTGTTCGACCAATATACCCCGCTCCACAAGAGCAAGTAAAGGAATAGGTGCCCATCGATGTGGCCTAAACCGGTAGTCTGTCTTTACCTTCCATTCGTAAAAAGGGAGAGTTAGTGAAGAGTACGCGTAAATTTGGCGCCGGGAAGGCACTCATCACTGCTGCCCTCAGGTGTCGTCTCACCAGTTCACTTGCTGCGTCTGCCTTAAAGACAGTCTTACGAATTGACCTTTCTTTTCTGCCGATGCCACTGTGGTCTTGGTGACACGTTCCTTGATGTTCCGAAAGATGAAACTTTCTGGATAACCGTTTTCATGGAGCGTGTTTTGTAGCTTCCGCAATTCTATTTCCACTATTTCAGGAGAGCAGGTACGGCGTATTCTGGCTCTCATTCCCTGAACTACGTTCCGTTTGACGTTAAGGGGAGCGAAGCTGTGAAAATCAATGCATTGTCCCACCTAGGTTTTCTTTCTGGATATTCGGAGTTGTATTAAGCTGTAGTGGTCCGAGCAGCCACTTAGAACCCAAGATCTGACAGATGGCGCCTTTGGCCTGCGATCAGGCATTACTTGCCGGCACCCCTGTCCGTTCTCGCTCAATGGTCTGAGCCAATTACGAACACACCCAGTCTCGCCTTGCCAGCCTTGCGCCAAGGCAACCAATCACAGACCGACCTAGCCAATGAACGCGCTCTGTCTCTGTCTTCTGGCCTGAATTCTGCTAAGACCTCACGTGGAATTACGCCTCACGCGCGGCGGTCGCGACGACGCCGGCTTCACGGTCGGACGCCTTGCAAGACCAATTGGCGACTTTCCCCTAACTCTGTAAACAATATAATGTTCCGTCTACTCTGTCTTCCGAAGACTTCTCCTATCTCCTAAGGAACCAGGGCCTGAATGATTGTAGGTGTTAGGGTTAACCGTCTTAACCTTAACTCCTATAGAGTCATCCTTTTTGTCTTTGTAAGAGAAAATTAAGGAAAGCGAGTTCGTTGTTCACCTCTCTTTCCGCTGTACACGCCAGCATTGTGTGGGTCGTATTCAGATTTTGGACTAGACCATCGACATCAGTGGTCTTATTTGCCAGGCAAATTATACCGTCAACCTATCGAATATAGAATTTCAGGTCATTGATAGCGTCTTTGGGCTTCGTTCCCTCGATCTTGCCCATGAGGACATTTGCGAGGAATGGCCCAAGTGATGAGCCCATTACCACTCCATCTATTTGTCTGCATAGTTGGCCATTGCAGAGAAACTGTACATTTTTGTCCAGCAAGACAGTAGTTCTTTCAGCATCTCCACTGTCATCCCTATCTGGTAGTTTGTTTCACGTATGAAGTCGCACAGGTACTCTATATTTTTAACCACCGGTATGTTGGTAAACACTTGAGATAAATATAATGACAGCTTCATTTTTTCGCCGATGCTAGTATCCTTGATAGCTTCAACGAATTCAAGCGTGTCTTTCAGGCTTCTGGGGTACCAGCGGCTCTAAAGTGGCTTTAACCTTTCGACAAGCCATTTTACCATGGCGTGGTACGGCGAGTTTCTCATGTCCAAGATAGGACGAACTGGCACGCCTTGTTTGCGAGCCCACACATTCTTGGTATTGCAGGACCAACCGGCCTTAACCCCTCGAGCTCCTTGTCAGATAAAAGTCCTTCTTTGTGAAGCTCTTTCAGCAACTGTCAGTTTATCTTCAACACCCTCGGTACGATCTCTGTCTCAACCGGATTTAAAAATTTTGTGGGATCCAATAATATTTCTTCTGGTTGGGCCACATAATCTTTCTTTTCCATCAATACAATTTCCGAACCCTTTTCCCGTCTTGTAAGCAATATCTTTTCATTTCAGCGAAGCTCCTTGAGACTATCGAGATGAACCTTGGTTAGGAAGCCTATGTTTCTTGGAGCCTCCCTTAAGTATTGTTGACAGCAATTTAAAAGTTTCTATTTGAGGTTATCAACTTCTGGAGACTCTGAGGGTTTGGGGTCCGAAGTCTACCTGAAGAGACTCTCGAATTGTATTTCGAGATTAAGCTCTTTCTGCTTTCGTTGTTCAACGCAAAATTAGGACCAAGACATAGTACATCTAGGAGTGCTTTGTCAAGACGTAGTGACGAATAGTTATGGACGTATCGCTCGGAAATGTTTGGAAGTACTGTCTGCGATTTCAGTGGTTGGACACTTCTTAAAAGCTTTGTGCACTTGACCTCGGTCCTCCTATTTCTGACAGTCTGTACGTCTTTTTCAAAGGCTAGTCTCTGAGGGTTTCCGAGATGGTCAAGGGCGGTAGTTATCTGACACAAGTTCCATTGGAGCCCCTGAATCGCAGCCCTAACTGTGTCCACATGTTTTTTTGCATATTTTCGTAGCGTGGCTGAAGTGGGGGTGATATGGATCCTGCGCAGGATTCTCCAGTAGTGTTTGGATTATTCCCCGTGCTCAATGCATTCTGATATGTATTTGGAACTAAAGTTTGCTTCCGCAAGTCTGGTGTCAAACTTTCGGAAGTCACTGAGTTGTCTTACCACTCAGGAGATACGAACCGCCGGCTTGAGCAGTGACCAATTACTTATGCTTCCTCCTCCCCTTTCACCACCATTTACTCGTAGTTAGGCTATAAAAACATTTCAACGGTTGCTACTTTTCCATTTTCTCTGATGATCACCTCTTGCGTGGTGCCGAAACCTCAGAATAATACAACCACCATTCTAGTGATCACGTCCTTTTCTTCTTTATGTTGATTTATTTCTTGGTACTACGGAGCAAATAATGACTGCTGAGCAGTGTAATTGAATAACATGTAGGGTTCAGTAATGTGGAAACCTTTTGGGCTCTCTAAGCAATTTTATCAAAAACGCCATCTCTCTGCAATGATGTACAAATAGTCGAGGGTCTTGCAGGCTGGTGGGGTGGTTGTTTAAGTTCCCGATTTTGTAACGGGCAGTTCTTTGTTCCTACAATCAAAAATAGAAGACTCGATTCAGTTGTTGGATTGGAACAAATCTCGCTTGCTTCAGATGAACCATATTCTGGACAAGATGAGTTTCTTCTGTTGGTGTATTTTTATGAAACATGCATATACCAAACAAAGAAAAACTGGAGAATCATGCAGCCTTAAATTATTGAAGTCACTTTGTAAGAAACCGACTGAAGATTTTTTCCCCTTGAACACAGATGAACTTATTTTGAATCTATCCAATATTAAGCTTAACAAGCTACAAACAGAGGCCCTTTCATTAGGACTTGATTTTCGTGTGCCGACCGATAGAATTAACCCAGTTGAAGTGGAAGCACAATTTGTCGACCTGTACTCTCATTTTTCTGAGTTAAAACCTAGATCTAAGGACGACTTGGAATGGCTGAAAGCTAAATTTTTGGACATTGCTCACCAGTACCGCCGAGCTTCCATATCTCAACGCACACCCATAACTAAGGAGCATCTACTTTCACTATCCGCTCTGAAACACCACCAAGAAATAGTAATTTCTAAACCTGACAAAGGGCATGGTGTAGTTATCCTCAATCGCAGGGATTATGTGAAGAAAACGGAAAATATCCTAAATGATTCTAGTAAATTTCGTCTAGAATCACAAGGTAAAGGCATTGGAAGAGTCTACCAGTAAAACTATCAAGCAGTTGCTTGATGATAATTTTATGGATACCAAAACAGCCCTTTCCTTCAAACCTAGTGGTTCCTATATTCTGCGACATTATGGATTTCCTAAAACTCATAAAAAGGATATCCCCTTGCGACCTATTCTTGTCACGGCCAATTCACCAATTCACTGACTAGCACAGTGGCTAGTAAAGGAACTAGAACCAATCCGCAAAAGATTCTCTACATATAAATTGAGAGGCGGTTTTCACTTTGTCGACGAAATAAGGCATCACAATATTGCCGGTAAATATATGATATCCCTGGACGTTGAGTTATTATTTACTAACGTGCCTCTAGATGAAACAATTGACATCATTTGTGCATATGCTTCAGAAACTCGCCTATTCCCGCAAATATTACGAAACTTGCTGCAATTATGCACAAAGAAAGTCTTATTTCTATTTAATGACCAATTGTATAGACAAGTTGATGGAGTTGCAATGGGTAGTCCCCTTGGTCCTTCCCTTGCAGACCTATTCATGGGTCATCCTGAACAAAAAGTAGCTTCAACATTGAATAGGACACCACTCTACAGAAGATATGTAGATGATATCTTTGCGATTGTTGAAAACAAAATGGAAGCCGAAAGCTACTGTTTATGATGAACACGCTGCACCCTAAAATGAAATTAACGATGGAAGTAGAACGTGAGGACCAGCTTTTTTCCATGACGTCCAGTTGTCCAGACAGAAAGATAGGTCTTTAACACGAAGAGTGTTCTACAAGAATACAGGGAAAGGGCAGTGCCTACATTATATAAGTTTTGTTCCATACAACGGAAACGTAACTTAGTTTGCACCCTCTTCCAGAGGACAAACAAAATCTGCTCAATGGATACACTGGATGCTGAAATTGTCAGCATCAAGGAAAATTTTCTCAAGCGTGGTCATCTGGCTCACTTTATTGACGAGTATAGCAAACCCTTACGGCAAAAGGTTATAGAACAATCAGTTCCAAAAAAACCGGTTTTCATTTCCTTGCCCTTTAAGGGAGACAACACTATAAACACCATCATGAGGCGTTTACGCAACACCATTGAACGGACATACTTTGCAGCTGAGCTTTTATTTTGCAACTCGGTGAAGACCCTTCCGATTCCAACTGCGAAGGATGCCTTGCCGTTGTACGCCACTTCTAATGTTGTTTATCAATTTACCTGCACTTGCGGATGCAATTACATAGGGCGAACACAACGGCAATTGGCCGCCAGAGCAAAAGAACAATTGCCGAGTTGGTTATTAAGGCAGGAGAATAGGACTCCCCGTTCTTCTATCACTAAACACCTATTGGATACAGGTCACTCTGTAGACCCCAAAACAGCCTTCCAAGTACTTGTTCGGGCACGAACAACACGTACATTGTGCTACCTGGAGGCAGCCTCTATACGACGGTCAACACCTGACCTGTGCAAACAGTTGAAGCATGTCGTGAACCTTGCTTTGCCCTGGTAACACCGGCTTCCTGTTTCACACCTCCTCTGCCCGCATTTTTGCTTCAAGGTTTTTCCCCTATCTCACTGTCCACGATGCTTGTCTAACTTACGTTTTTTAATTAGACTAATTAGCTCAATTTACTAATTGACCTCTTCTGTATGTATTCAATTTCTGTATTTGGTCATTCGTTACTCAATTTACGCAGTCAGAGGACGCAGCTGACAAGTGCTGGTGAAGTTTATTGTGCCATTAAATTCTGCTGTATATGCTATCTTCCAATTACAAATACTCCCTCTATGTCTGATTTGTCAGCTCTTGAATTCTGACACCAGAATTCCCTCAATTATGTGCGTGACCGGGGCGACCTCAGAGCAGCACTGGTCACAACACTTATCCCACATTTCTGTCTGAATCGAATTTCCCCGCACGAAGGTTGGTCTAGGTTTATTGAACTATCAATCAGTGGGTACATTCATTAGTACAAAAGGCAAACGTTCTAGAACCTCTCAGGGCATACATTTAGTGGCATCATGGGGGGTACCCAGCTATTTAAATTATCCGGTGCTACTCAAAATTTTACACTGTCGTGTACGAATGAAATAACGAGTCCTTCAGTTTTATTAATCCCTGCGTTCACATATTTATCTAGTTGGCCTCCGTGCCTTTTCCTCGAAACAGGGTTGCTGTGAGAAACCCGAGGTGAACTTAATGCAGCATGTTTCTGTTTGCTAACAAAATACTCTTTCTGGGCGGTGGTAGTTTGCTCAAACGCTTGCGATGGTCAGTCAGTCGGGGAGACGATCTTGTCATTGTATTCACCAATTGCTGTGGGCGACGCCAATTTTGCGTGAAAATCTTTGGTATGCTGATAACAGTTTAACTAACACTCGCTCCCTGCTGGTGTTAGTGATGATGTCAGTGGTTGCATATCTAGTGAAGAGTGAGAGTGCAGCTTACGCGTCGATGGAATTTTAATGTTGCCCAGAATTTTTTGATCACGTATCGTGTCGGCTTCGTTGGATTGACATTTGCGATTTGGTTCTACCCCTCTCAACAATACAAGGTAGTCTGCAAGTATTCCTTCCAGAATCAGTTCGTAGCCGCCATTGACAACACCTTCGTGGCTGCCGCATTAGGCTAATGTGACTGTTGTTAGACAGAAAAAGCCAACGAACACGCCAATCTTCCTATCCTCGGTTTCCTGTTCATATTTGCTTGCCGCCGCCGATGTACAAGAAATTGAAAAGGCCGACAAAGCGTTTTGAGACATACCTTGAATTGATATTAGAAAAATGCATACTACACAGACATCCGTCATATTTGAAAGCTTGTTTGATTGTCGAAATGTTCACTGATTACAGGTCCCTATTCTGGAAGAGCTTTTACTTCTGTGAAGTGGTATCCGCTTTTGATAGGCCTGAAATGTCAATCCAGGTGGTCAAATGTGGAAAGCTGATTCCAAAAGAGCAAAATGTGCCAACGGCAACTTTCAAGAATGGTCAATGGTCAGTGGTTCGTATAAACATTCAGTTTGATGAGCGGCCACTCTGGTCCTCTAATAAAGTCGTCGCAAACGACAAGGTGTTCATTGACGCAATAAATGATGCTACTGGTTATAAAGGTATCCATAGACGCAGATTGGACACCGTAATTTTACCAGTTAATGGTCTAGTCCATCACCCTAGAGAGGTCTGAATTTAATAACGCTTGCAAATATAATTATACTTTAAAGACAACCGTCTGGCTCTCCATAACTGTACTTCTTATCTATTTTTTTTATTCCCATCAATGGATCGGACGTTAATTCTATTAACGATCTTTATGGTAGTGTCAAATAGTGGCACATGGCCACGGAGTGTCGGTACCTACAAGAATATCTTGATTTTTTTACTTAATAATCACATTGAACAAACTCATTTAGAGAAACTGGCTATCTCTGAGTTTGACAGACCTCATTCGCGAACACAATCAAAAAGTACTAATTTTTTGTACTTTTCACCATCTGTCATTATTTTTTTCCGTTTTCCTGCATCTCTTCCTAATGTGCATTTATAGTTACTAATATTTAATTGATTTGTAATATGGCCATTAACTGTGCTCTAGGTTTCTATTACAGCGCTTACTAACAGCCTGTTTTTAACACTACCAACTGACGCTTACCAAACCCATCAGCCCAGTGCGTTCTGCGACTGATGCGTGGACTGGGAGTCACGCAGAGTTGGCTGATTCTCACACCACGCTACAGCACATAGTGCCATGCTCAGATCGATAATACATAACATAGTCGTTCTGGGCTGTTCGCGGAACATGTACTCATAGATCAACGTTGTAAGACTGGCCGTGCCCGAAACACTAGCTTACTGTTGACCTGACTCAGTGTCGTTTAAAAGAATAAGGAATGTCACCGGCTGTCGATGGCAAGACGAGTGAGTGGGCCAAGACAAGACCGGCTATACCATGTTGTCCCTAATGAGCACTAAGTATCTTAAACCTGAGCAGGTTTTTTATTTGGAGCAAACTCGCTATTTCATCAACTATTGACCAAGCAGAAAACTAAAACAAAACCAATACCGACCGCAAAAGCAGGAGTTTGTTTAAGGTTTTTACCTATCTTCCAGGGTTTATGAGGCGTCCAAGAGATGCTCTTCCAATAAACATAATTTGGACATTGCCTGTAAACTAGAAATAAATAAATAATTCATAGAGTATAGATAGAGCAGCGTCGATACCGAGCAAATTCAGCCATCAGCCTAAATGTGGATATTAGCGCAATTGAAAACTTTTCTATGGCCAAAGATGGATAGGTAAATGTTGTCCAAGTCTACTCTCACTATAGTGTAGCACAAAGTACCGATCCGCATAAAGATTTTTGTTGGAGAATACGTTGGGCGTCGTCCAAATCAACGGTCTAATTGTCATCTGAAATTTGAGTTTCAACTTAAAAATAATTGTTTTTCATATTTTAGTATAAATTAATTTATAGACCGAACAATTTCTACTGTTTTATAAGGAATGTTTCTCCCCCTGGGATAGAATTTTCGTACCGAATATTTAGCAGCGGGCCAGTAGAATCGTTGATGCAATAAGGCCGGGTCATGTTCTTTTTCACAGCTATTGAATCTGCCATCAGTGACAAAGACTGTCCCTCAGGGTGATGTCTTTCTCAACAGGAACGACGCTCTCGAAAGTACAAAACTAAATCAAGTTTGCAAGTGAAGGAGTTGCAGAATCAGAAACTGAGAAGGTAGTAGGGAGTACCGGAACAAAGTGATTGTCTTCGCTGACATTTTGCACAGCTGGGCCGGCTCTCCTTTGTTAAGGCTAAAACCTCTGTTATCCATCTACAAGTTAAATGTGTGGCTGTATTTCTTGGCCGTTAGCTTGCCGATATTTTCTCTCTTTATCTTAAAACTCTTTCCAGTAACCTTCGTAGACTTCTTTAGTTCACCCGTGGCCCATGTTCCCACTTCGTGCACCCTATCCGTAATTTGATGATTTATAGATGTCTCTACTCACTGAATACTTCCTAATTGTGCTTTGGTTATTTTTCTCCGCTTGCTTAAAAATACCTTCCTGATTTTTGAGCGTATTCTCAAAAGGTTCACGTCAGCCACCGGCGTCATTTTATGTAAGTTAATTTGAAATTTTATCTGATCAACACCTCACAACGCTCGAGCAATTCGTTTCTTGAATCCTCAATTATACTCTCCAACCCCTCCGATCTGATCCTGTGGCTGTGAAGTGCTGCCGTCCCATGTATCGAGTCTTCCGAGATGTCTATTGCCATATAGCGGCATATAAGCGTGCTTTATTGTCATTTCTAGTATACTACCTCACGCGTAAAGAGATTGAAATACAGAAATTGATGTTGCAACTGTCATCATAATAAATGTGCATATTTTGTTACATTTTAGAAGCTTATGCATTTGATAAAGTTATATTCTGGTCTTAGTGGTTGGAGCAATTTTTCTGAATTTTTTTGATATTTCTTTCAAAATCAAACTTATTTCCCTGTTCAATATGACAAATAGTCACTAGTAAAAGATGATAGCGAAGTATGCGGCAGACCTGAGGTTCCATGGCCTCCGGAAGGTCATAAAGAGCGGACCCACAAATGCCCGATTGTTATTCTGAACGAACTCCAAGGTTTGAATTGACGAAGTGGTTTTTTCCTGAGGGTACTTCTGTACAACTAAGACTGTCGTTATTGGCTGCCTGAAGACCAAATAATCGTGTCTTTTGGCGTTACTTCTAATTCCACCCGGATTCTACGACATCTTGCCGCAAAGACCGTAGAAACGCTGCTGGAATAACAGGGCAATAAAGTAAGCGCATTACAAGTCGTTAAACACTACTCGAATACCTTTCTACTTTCAGTTTGGCTGTGTACGTACGAGTCAAAGGTATTTCGCGGGAGACGCCATTCTCTGGCCTTATTACTGAATTTTTAGTAAAGCGGTCAGGGACACCAACATTTAAGTGCTATTGACCAAATGTAAATTGACGACACCCTTGTCTGTGACCTCATTTTGGACAGGACTAAGGAATGTGCTTGGCATTTAAACTAGACCATGTCAAATATCCAATTCACGGTAAAAGAAATAGGAATTAATATTGGTCATTCTTAGATGTGTAACGCGGGTAGACGCGTTACAACAGAAATCTAACGAGTGCGAAAGTGAACCAAACAGTGGCAACACGGGACAGACACAGCACTACGTGCGCTCAACAGAGAAAGAGAGGGCTGCGGGGACACAAGTGCCAGTGATGTGCGAGCCGTAGGCAGCGACTGAGTCGGTGTTGGCGGACTACGCTACGAGAGCCGTGAGCGTGAATGTGCACTACCTTCTTATCAGTGGACAGTCACGACATTAAACAAAGGGGACCGCCAACCACGGCTGCGGCTATTACGCACGGGCGAGAAATAAACCAGGCTGAGAGGCGGATTGAAACGATAGAAGAGAAGATTAACAAGTGCGAGTTTGAAAAAAAAGCAATGGCGACACGAGGCCAGAGGCAGTTCCACGGGTGGTCAACAGAGGTAACGACTATAGCGACGCAAGTGACGATGAGGTGCGGGCCATACGCAGCGTCTTAGTCGGTATTAACAGGCTAGGCACACGGAAAATTGCCGCCTACAATGAGAGCCATGGTACAGCCTCTGAAGATGGGTGGAAGACAAAACTGCCCAAAACTTCAGATCTTTAGTAAACCTCTCCCAGTGAATGTTTATTTTAATTCTTTTGAATTTAAACATGGAAATCGCATTTTCACTAAGATAAGAACAGAGTGTGTCTGCTTCAATTATACCGACGCATTCTATCCTGAATGAGGATAGCTGGCGCTAGCTGACAGCACTCTCTAAAAGATCCCTCACATTAATGCAGTATATGACTCTCTGTGACTGCGCATGATTTAACCAAGTTTCACGGCAAAAAATATGTCTGTGTATGCAGCTATGAATAAAAAAGTCTCAGTGAAACTGGACGCGTCTTCTTCCTTACAACCACTTCTCTATTGCTCTAGGTTATAGCGTGTTTTAAAGGAATGGTTAATAATTAGGTTTGGTGTCAAGTCCTACGCTTTCTGTCGGGAGGTTTGCAAGTGAAAAAAAGTTGGCTGAAACAGCCGACTGACCTCGAAAGAATTTTCGTCGGGTTATTTAAGGGACCTGGCAAAGTTATGTTTTATTATTTATGCAAAACGAACTGCACGTCTTAAAAACCCACTGTATCGTTTCTGTTACAGTGTATTTTTTCTCCCGCTCTTTTCAAAACCTGCCCATGTTAGAAAATGACACCATCTACTGTCTCTCAAATGAAATGACTTCAATGTTCATGAAAAAAATGGTGAAACACGCAGAGCAAGAGGCTGATATAGGAAGGTCAATGCAACCAGCGAAGCACACCTGCCCTAATGCGGTGCATATTCTCCGCCTCAATGTTCGGTAGACAGTTGTAGTTCAAGGATGCAATCTCTTTGAGATTATCCGATTCTGTGATTGTGTCTTAGGAGATGAAAGTCAAAATGAATTTGAGCCTAAGAAATTGACTGAAATCTGAGCTCGATCTTCCTGGAAATCCAATTTACGGTGAAAGGATAAATGAGGCATAGAGACAATCAAGTTGTCAACGGTGGTTAGCGTTATACAATCATTAAGCACAAACTCCAACTTCTGCTCGATTGACAAATGTTTTAGCTGGCTTCTCGCAGTTTCTCTTAATTGATGCAAAAACATTTGCAACGAGAGTAAAGGTTGAAGAGTTTGGAGGAATAAAAATGGCCCGCAGGCCGCAGGCAAAAAGGCAGGTTGTCGTCTAAAAATTCGACTTTTTTCTTCAGTTGAATGATTATCATACGTCCTTTGATCAGCAAGCAGGGGCGTTATCTTGCAGCATGAAGGTGTCCATCCAACGTTTTTGAATGCTGTTGTTATTGGATATTATCCTTTTAATTTCACCATAATCTCCAGCGCTTTCAGTGTCTTCATGTTTTAATCCATCAATTGAGATTGTATTCGACATTTAAATCAAAGCCTTCAAAGTTAGGTATACTAAAAGAGCATTTACCGAAAAATGAGCTTTTTGGATATAAGTTCTTAGTAAGACGGCCATGTGGATCATACTTATAAATTTCTCAAAACAGTAAACCCAATTGTCAAGTAAAAAGTAAGTCCGCAAGGACATTCTAATATTTTTATTTCTAAGATTAATAAAAAGACTTTCTATAATAGTTGACCTCTTTAAAAACCCCTTTAATCAGATATTAAGCTGATGAATTCCTGTGTTTGTCATCTTTTTTTAAGGTTATGTCGAAGGGCAATTAGAGACTTTTGACAATTTTTTAAAATTTCTCTGAAGATAAGCAATTAAATTTGACTAGTAATGGAAGAACGTACTTTGCTCTCCATAAAATATTACTTCCCGCCGTAGTGGAGTAATTTCAGGGTCTGTTATAAACTTGTGAGTGCAAAAAGAGTTGCCATATATGGCCATTTGTTTAATTAGTTATAATTCTTCTGTCTGTTCCGTTTTTAAAAAAACGCATAAGCGGAAATTAAAGTTTACAGAAATATATTTATACGTGACTTACATTTAATAAAGCCTGTTGCACATTACCTTCGCTGTAACATATAAAGACACTTTGCTTATTCGCCAAGTAGGCGATGTGATACAACAACATGCGACGAAAACGTTTTTCGTTACTGCAAAAGCTTTAAAGTTTAGTAAAATGGAATTCTTAAAACTTAAATTTTTCCTTGTTTCCGAAAACAAATTCGATCCCCTCAACTTGGCTTCATTCGTATCTGAACAAGTTCCGATAAAATTTGGGGACCTTTTATAGCACAATGCATGCTCATCAAAAGTTTGGCTCTGTCTTACTTCCTCGCATAGGGAATTCCTTCGATACGAGACATCTCTGAATCTCGCCAAAATTAATGCACATTACCCTGAATAAACATAACGTAAGGGTGATTATCCTAGCTAAAAGGCTGTCACAGGATTAAATCTACAGTGCTAACTGACGGTTTCAGTCAAGCAAGTATACATGAAGTCTATGCTTGAGCGTGTCTGTCCTGTTAGCCATTATAACGCCTTCGGGAAGTCCGTTCAAGACACAGGTATCTCGCTGTGGAAACAAAAGACGACAAACCGCAGGTGGTAAAAGGCTCCCAGGAGTTTGTGGGAATTCCCAGGCTGGTTAGTTGCTGTGGCCAGTGAGAATAAAGCATCGAGCGAGAGACGATAGTCTCGAATCCTTATGAGCCGGTATGTCTGTATGAGATCGTCCTGGATATTTCTGTACTAAATTGGGAAAGGATTAAACGCCTTAAGTGTGGATTCATATGAGAAGGTCTTTGGATGCTTGACTACCTTTTTTCCCATTTATTTGTATTGTTTACCATCGATCGTTATCTTATTGCCCCCCGTCTGAACTTCCTATTCCAGTTGTGATTGAACAAAGCTTCGGTATTTTTTCCAAATATTTCCTTGTAGATATGTACAGGTGTCCTAAAATGGCAAAGAGCAGGGCGGTTTGCCCTTCAGGCAGCGCTGGCACATTGAGAAGAGGGGTAAGTGGATGACAAACTTGCGTTTTCTACGGGGTTTTTTCGTCTATATTCGACAGACACCTTCCATCTGGTGAGTATTGGTGGGAGTTACTCATCACTCTCACTATCTTCGAAGAGCAGTTTGTTAGAAAAAGTAGGCTTTTGAGAAATGCTCATCGGGTCATTCCATTTATGTTGAAAATAAGTAAAAGTCAAACGAACTGTCAGCAACGTTTGTCTCATCACAAAAAGGTATTGACCGCTTGTATAACCTTTATCTCGTTCTCATATAAGTGTAATTGTCCAATGATAATTGATCGAAAGCCTACGTATGCTCACAAACTGCTCTTTTGGAGTCTGTGACGGGGACGTTTGCAATTTTAAGATATTTCTTAAAGTTTAACTTAACCAACCAAATATTATGCATGAACGTGGTCTATTCCTTCATTTAAGTTACGCTCATCGTTACTCCATCCAAAAGCTTGCTATATGGTGATATGGTCTGGAAAAATGACTTCCTTGCTGTCCAGTCCATACATACATTAACAAGCAAAAACAGTAAACATTAGTAGTCTTAGAACGGCGGCCCGATGTAAAATACCGATAACTGGCATTGAAGTAGGTTTTGCATTGTCGATCGGCCTGGTGAGGAAGCTCCAATGGAATTGAATACACTCATCTTTATTCGGGCTTATTGGAACTGGAAGAGTAAAGTGGAACGATATAAATGGTCTTTTTGAAATAGATGTACATGACACTGGCCTGGGCCACTCCGCCATTGAATAAAGCATATTATTCACAGAGCAGTGGTGATTTCGAAATCCACGCCAGGTATCTTTAAGGAATTTTTTTACCCAAGACCCTTTATGGTAACCTTTTTGACTATCCACTTCATAACTTTGCATACAATGTCCGATAAGCTCACTGGTCAATAGCTCTTGGCGTTGATGCTGGATTCATCTTTGTAAAGGTGGAGTATGTTTGCTACTTTACAATTAGATGAGAGGATGGCTCGAGCATATTGAAGCTACAAAAACGTCCAGCTCACCTTATTATGAAAAAACTGACGGCTTTGGTGGGACTCGAACGGACACAACAGGTAAGGCATTTGCGCAGCTAACACTCTAACACTGGGCTACGAGGCCCGCAGTGAGCCGTGAATTTTATCACTCTTTGATCGATTTACTCACCCAGCGTACTACCACCATCCGCCATTACAGATGCAGAAAGTTTACTGCACAGGCAGGATTTTCTCAGTGGCGGATAAGGGCGGGAAAATCGAACCAAGTGTTATTTTTATCATGGTTGGCCTCGTTGCTCAGTAATAATGCGCTGGCTGGGCAAATGCCTTTCTTGCTGTGTGGGTTCGACTCCCACTTAGGCCGCGACTTTCTTAACCAAATTATTCAAATATGCTGACCGCCCTCCCCCCATCAATAATAATAAAGTATGTGAAAAGGGTCTGGAAGGTTGAAAAGCAGGCTCTCGCCGTACATTTTCCGGTGTCTGTTCCGGACCTGGATACTTTTTTGTTCAGAGCAAGAATTTCTATCCCCATATCTTTTTTTGCGAATTTAACGTCTTTCATGAATGCGTCGTTGCTCTCTCTACGGAAGTTTGTCTCGTTAAAATCTGATGCGAAAAGCTAACTAAAGTTTTCATTGACCTTATCTATCAGCACTGTCACTGTCTTCTCATCGTTTGAAACGTTTCTACCGGCTACAGAATAAAGGCGGAGGTAAATGGCAGAATGTATTAATCCCGTAGGATTTCCTGGCAGCTTTTTTTAATCATCCGCTTTTTTAGTCAATGCATAACTTTGGTTTATCTACAGTTTCTTCTTCTTCAGTAAATTGCCGACAACTGACACTATCTCCTTCCGTTTTTCATGGCATCTTACCCAATGCAAGGGTTGAGCTGCCATTGAATACCTCAACCAGAATTTATTGTTTCCATTGATCTGGCATTTTTAACCTCGCGTAAACCTTCGGGCTTTTTCAGTAAGCCGTTGCGACATATAACGCCGCCCATACCTCCCCGGAGAATGTTTCAATCGGCATCCGGCCTTCCATTCAGAATTTCTTGCAGGGTATGCGTTTAGAAAGATATTTATAAGGCTTTACAGAAGTGTTGTATTCATGACCATTCCTTTGAATCCATATAGCTAGTTTCATGATTTTCATAGAATCACCCAAGTCTATCGCCAAAAAAATATATATTTCCAGCCAAAGTTCTAAATCAAGGGAAATGTTTTGAAATACCGCTGTTAAATTACTCATTTTACTACCGGATATTCACATAATTTATCTTTTGGGGCATAACAACGTCAATGAGGGCGGCGAAACGTTTTCCTGTCTTTCTCAGTGACTAATAACTAATGCTTATTTTCTGCTGCAAATAAAAGAACTCACTATTCCCTTTATATTGGAGCTATTTACTTTGCTTTTGTACTTTAGACTCGGCAGTATGATCCTTAATGCACTGTAGCGTGCACATATCAATAGGAAGATATTACGAAAACTTTTAAGTATTTTTACTCTTTTTTTTTTCACGTATTTGCAGCAGTTATTAGGATAATTGATAGTGAACCAGTTCGCCATTACCTATGAACTATGTGCAAAAAGCAGAAAAATATTCATACTTTTAAACAAATGCTAGCCAATAGGCCTGATTACTCAAGTTCAGAACACAAAATCCCCCAGATTTATCAAAGTGACTTGCTCAAATCGACAAGGGTCAAATTCTCTTAAACAACCGTCCGCTTATTCACAGCCTGCTGCATCTGATTTGTGCGGACGAAAAGATCAATTGTAAATTCGGGTAAGTGTTGCCTGATTAAACGTAAGTTCAATTTAATTTCCTCTCATGGAAAAAGCGTATGGATGCGAAACCATCTCTTAGGAAATTTAGTATCATTAACAACTACCTTCAATAATAATTAACGGTAATTAACACTTAAGATTGTAAAAATTTTAGCTGGTACAATTATTTAGGAACATAGAGTAGGTTGCGTAACTGATGATAGGTGAAGTCCGAAATTGAAGTGGATGGTTCAACATATACTTGCATTTGTTCGCTTAATTCAATGAATTAACCTGAGACACAAAGTGCTGTTTACTAGAGAGTAATTCGTTTTAATTCAGTAGACTGAAGGAAAATATGCCCAGAATTCTGATTGTGCGTGTTGTACTATAATATACTATTGAGAAAAACCAGAAAAGTTTTAAGTATATCTTTTCAAAGGACGAAAATATTCGTTTTGCGTTCATAAAATTGAAATAAATGCAAATATGAATCAATGCATTCTTCTTCTTAAATGGAAAAGTGATTCAGGTTAAAAATTTACTTTTGTAAACCCGTGAAATTAAATGCCATAGAATTAGGTAATACACTCATGACGCTGTAATTTATTCCACCACGACGAAAAAAGACGGTAACTTAGCATACATATGAACACCGGAGACACGCTATTACATTCCTCTGTCAAGCTGTAGGCAAAAGATGCATGAATACTTTGAAACTATAGTTCAGTTTGAAAGAATAAGCAACACTCAAAACGGAACGGAAAGAGGATATTCAGTTTTCGCAAAATCGTAGCATCGTTTCTGACATCCTGATGTACTTTTGCAATGGGCCCACAAGGTACAAATGTTTGCTAAAAACTACTTTAGTGCACAACGAAAAGTGATTTTTTTCACTTTCATCACACTTTTTGTTCCTTATGGTAGGATAATTCAAAAAGAGGTCACACTCTGTAATATTTTTTCTTGACTAAGTCTTCGAAAAAGATAAAGTACGCAAAAAGCTGATGTTGAAATATGTAGACAAAGCTCTTTTACAAGAGATACGTGCTTATAGAAAGCCTTTGTGACCAAAGTGAAAGATGTTCGTTCTTGCTGTAAGAACTTGGTTTTTTGCTTAACACGGTTCCTCTAATTTTAAAATTTGCCTTCACCTAGTACACCTTAATCTCGCTTATTCTGAATTTTTAGCTTCCGTAAGAGGGGTGGTATGTCCAAGTAAAGAAATATTACTTGATAAATCATAATATTTCATAATTTGAAAAATTATTTTTACTTTATTGCTGTAAGTCCTCAGAGGACGCCATGTGAGCTATGTTTGCGTAACAGATATTCACGTATAAAAATCCTTGAATCTCATCGGATAGGCCATCAAGCGTGATTGCCATGCCTGTACAACACTTTCCTGAACGAGCAATGCAACTAAGCAAAAGCTCTCATGTACGGGGTTTTAAAGTGGTCATTAGTGAAAACAAATGTGGAAACCCTACTGACGTGTTCTGCTCTTACTTTAATCTCCATAACGTCTCCTTCTGCCTCTTCATTTTTGAAGTGTCTCTGTCCCAGTAGGAATTTGGACTAGGACGTATAAGTTCCAATAAACTTCGAGATGGTTTATCATTTTTTAATCTACTCTTGATAGAGCTTAGAAGTAAGTTGTGTTACAATATTTGCTACATACTATTTTCGCGATCTGCAGAGACCGTACTTTATTTCGTTCTACTTTTGAAAAAAAATGCTGTGTAGTGTTAGGGTTGCGCTGTAATTGCATGTCCTTTCCATAATTTATTTCGGATTAGCTGATTCTCCAAACCCCGAATTTACCTTTTGGAATATTCTTAGTGAGTCGTTCTGATGCGTAGCATCGCTTATAATTACCCCCAGGAATGTACACAGCGATATTTGGACTTCCGCTAAGAACGTCCTGTGTTATAAAGACCTTATAACTGAGATAACTTCTGAGGGCATTTAAAGGCGTAGTGGATGCTTGAGCATCCGCTTCAATGCAGGTAGCCGAGTTGATTAGTCTCATAGAACCAGCTAAACGTTATCGCAAAGAAAGTGTGAATGCTTTGAAAGAAACCTCAGGGAATGTGTATTGAATGAATTTACAAGTGATCACAAAATCTTTTTAAAACGTTCTTTAATTGATCATTTTATTTCAGGAAGTTGATGTAATTTATCTTACTATGGAATAGAAAAGACCGGGAGAAAACTGAATTATTTTGGCCAGTTTTCCCTCTAAAAGAATAGTTATTGTTATCTCCCGCAAATGAAAGAACTCACATTTCTCATAATATCATTGTAATTTTCGCTAAATTTGTACTTGAGACTCGGTTCTATAATTTTGTGTGCGCAGCCGAGTGTCCAAGCAAATATTAAAATGCTTAGAAAACAGCAAATTCTTTCCCTGTTTTGCTTCTTGATTACGCGTTGACAGAAGTTAACAGGGTTACTTTGTTTTGAGCCACTTAGCTCTTACCCATTGAGTATTCGCAAGAGACAGTAACAATAGTCCTTCATTTAGCCAAAGGCTATTTCACAGTCTTTTTTAATGAATTTCAGTAAACAGAACCCCCAACGTTAAATTTATGGATCGCTGAAAGTAGCAAGATATTTTTTCCGCTTGTCTAGACCCTGCTTTCCATGATTTACATGGAAAAGGTGAAAACTATTCTTAAGTGTGATAACTTGTTTGATAGAATTCAAGCTTAGTTTAGCCTTTACTCCAAGACAAACAGACATATAGATAAGGTTAATGCACACTGAAGGTTGTAAAACTGTTGAATTGTGCAATTATTTTACAATTCGTTTTGCATACTTATACAATATTTTCGCGTGCGAGCTAAACAACTAAGTAAAACGCGTGAAATTTAAGGCAGCTCAAGCTAATCACCTTAAATTCTGCCTTCATTTCTACGAGTTAGGTTATCCATGGCAGATCTGAGACTCCAGACGACTTCCACACCTCCTAACTGCTAGGGTCAGAAGCTTTTTTATGAGCATGATAACTTTCTCGAAAACGGGCACCCAAACTTCCTCTAAGAACTCCTGTGCGCTATAAATACATTATAAATGAGGTATTTTCTGAAGGTATTTACTGAACTTGTGATTTGGCAAGCATCCACTTTTAATGCAAGTGGCCGTTTTGCTCAATTTCACAGAATCCTCCCAATTCCATCGCCAAGGAAAATGGCTATACTGAGACAATGTTAGGGTATGTGCTCTGAGTGAATTGAAATATCTACGCAAAGTTTTTTCAAAACGATCTTTAATTGATCATTTTACTGCCGGAAGCTCACCTTATTTATCCCATTTTGGCAATGTGCAGTCAGAAAATACTTGAAATATTTTGACCGGCTTTCCCCCCTCCCACAAAATTATAATGATGTTCCACTGCAAATAGAAGAAATTTTCCTTCTTTTTATACTGGAGTCAAGTTCATTGCTCTTGTACTTTAAAGACGGTTCGATTGCCAAAAAACGTAGGCCCTGAAACATCATCAAGGAATGTGTTCTGAATGAACTGAAATATCCTTGCATCATGCTTTCAAAACGCCCTTTCACTCCCTCATAAGTAACTGATCGATTTCTGCATCGAATTATTGTAAGTGCACAACAGATAGCCCTTCTGTATACTAAGCTATTAAGAAACTGTTTATTCTTCTCCCGTTCCATTTATGAATTCTGCAGGGTAATAAGGGGAGAATTGAAGTGTTCGTCTGTCATTCCTCTGTTAAAGTGATGACAATTTTCTGTGGCAAATGAAATGAATCTCATTTCGATTTCTATTACATTCATTGTCGCTGCTCGTGTATTTTAGACGCGGCTGTGTTATTTTAAATGGGAACTTCCTATGCGGAATCCATGATACTTACCAGAGAGGAGTCGATGTCACTTCGAGTGCTGTATAATTTTCTGTTTGACTATTCTTTTGATTTCTTGCAAGATCTTTAAGTGAGGCCTACTGGCCTGTAGATATTTTTAGTCACCCAAGTCCCACGTGAATGAATGGGCAAAATTGTAACCGGTGGTTGGATTTTCCTGCCTTGTTAGTAAAGCATTGCATTGCGGGTAACGTGCTGACTTGAAATTCCTACGTGTCCCACGCTGAAAGGCCTCCGTCGTACTGAAGATACGTAAGAACCGTGAAACTGCTGCCTGCATTGGACTAGTTGCAACCTTAGCAACATATCTACGCAGTATATCTGACATGTCTCTCAGATCACAACATGTTTAACGCTAGTAGTAAGCTGGTGGGCAGACAGATTTTGTTCGAGAAAGATCTTTACGACAGCTCCAAATATTCACTTCTATAAAGCCCTGGCATATGCGAAATCAACTGGCTGGCAGGGTTGCTGATAAATTGCCAGACTGGCTTTTCAAACACAACGATAGAGTAGCATGGTTGTCGATTAATGAGCCTATGCTAGACAGTAGTCACTTTTTCGATCTCAAAACAGATTTCGAGTAGTTGTTAACGTACATACAAATCAGATCTGACCTACATACGCGCGCGAAAATTGACCTCTGCAGGCTTCTACACAATCAGGTCAACCTTAAATCACCCTGGCACTTGAGCACCCAGACATATTTAAGACTGAAATTTGCGGTTATCTCCTCCTCTTTTTTCTTCTTATATGCTGACTCAAGTAGGTCTTTCATCGGATCACTTATGCAGCAAACGATGTCCACTTGCTGTTACGCATTAACAAGCTATGAAAATTCAAACTGATTTATGCCTCTTTTCGTTAGCTTACTCGCACAGCGTCCAGATACAATCCCAGACCATGGAACGTTGGCCCAGTGTCACCATGTTCATGCTGTCTTTGAGCTTACTTGGTTTGATTTCGTTAGTAAATTATGAATTTATGGCATCTTATTGAATGTAGCATACGCGCCAATTTCGATACTATTTGGACTTCGTGACTTTTTTGCATGTTATTCTTATCTAGCGTCAATTGTGCCGACAATGAAAACTGTTTATTCAACCAAGGTAGTAGCAGTTCAGTAATTGAAAGCATTTGGAAGAAAGTGTGCTATCACACAAATTCAACGAATATAGCATACCACATAATCGATGAGCTTGCTCAATAAGATTTGAGCACATCGTTTACATTCGAGAAATTAAAATGTTTATTTCGCCCCCATACACGTGTTTAGGTTCGATTCTTAGTTATTTTTCCCAAACGAACCAAATTATCGTAGTCACTCAACAAGTCTGTATAGAATCCTTAATGACCTTAAATCTCTTTCTTGCGTCTTTTTTGATTAAGAGTAAATGGAAACATTGTTTGTCCACAATTAAATTAAATAACGCAGGGACAATGAATCTACTGGCTTCATACAATTTCATGAGCCCTTTCTCAACCGCGTGCGTTCACTGTCCATTAATAAGACAAAGTGAAATGTCCAATCAAATATTGATTTAGTCGCTTAGCTTATCTAGAAGTCATGTTCAGTAATGACTGTGTGCAGTTGAATAGAAGTTGGCGAAACCGTATGACGTCAATAAGTCCGACTTACTTCGTCACCTATGTCCTGTTTAAATTGAGAGTTAAGCCCTTGACCCTGGTCAGCATTTCTACACCATTTTCTTTTGAAATACGGACAGCCCAAGATATAAAATCAAGAAGAGATAGGCTTCTTTCAGAAGGCTGAGACTTTAATGTGTAAATTTTCGAGACAGGCTTCACGCTTGTCTTCAGGACTGAGAAAGTGGGCAACCAACAATTAAAATTTCCAGCGTCCACCAAAATCAATATTCATCTCACGTGCACACCGACCAGCAGGATTATGTCAGTCTGCGCTAGTAGGCCTTACCTGCAGTTCGTCATTCCACCGTTATTGGCCACGCGCATTGAATTTTGCCGTGAGGTAATTATAGCTGGTGTCCGTATCGATATGCCTGTTGACGCATGCTTTGTCTGCGTACATTTCTTCCAGTAATACACGGCCATTTCTAGCTAGATAATTGCCGACAATCCGTGTGTTCTCTCTTTCAAACTTATGGTCGGCTCCAATTTTCTATATTCAAGATGCAACATCTCCGTTGGCACACAGGTCCGCGTGAACAAGCTTTTCGATCGAAAATGCCTCCAAAATATATTTGAATGTTGATCTGTGCACGCCAAAATGGAGCAAATATTGACGGTATTTAAACACATCAGATTAAGCATTCAGACTTGTTTTTATTCAAGAAAAAAGATTGTGGTGACTTGAGCACGCCCTTGGTCCCCTGACTTATCGAGTTTTGGTGGCATTGATAAGACCAGATGTAATCAGATCTGTACCAAACACAAGCTATGGTATTAGGAAATTGCTTAGCAATTCCGTAAAGCATTTCATTACAATTTTCGAAAACTGAATTGAAGAATAACACAATATACAGCTGCTTGCATGCACATGGACTTTCGACATCTCCATCAATTTTCAGACAGTCAGTTAACTGAAAGCGTCTCTTCAAAAGATACAGAGGGTACACCAGCCGAATTTTCCTACTGGCTAACTTTGCCTTCTTCTGAAATTGCAGAAGACAAAACGAAATTCAGTTGATGAAGAGCTCCGCATGAGCAGCTCCCTTTATTTGTTTTATTTCCGCTTATTCTGATTTTTGGCTGGCTGCTGACGTAATGTGCACCTTTCGATAAATGCTATGCTTAAAGCGTTGCTAGTCAGACGTTTAAGAGACTTCTGGTTTTGTCTGCGCTAGGTAAGCTTTCCGAGAACACGGAGTGGATTTGTTCGCAGCCTACTATACCAGATTCTCTGCATGCCTACCTGCCACAGTGCTCCAACAGCCCCTACCTTACCCTCATGACTTCAATTGCATGTTCTGATTCTCAAAATATACTTGACACCCGTTCAATATGTTCAGACTAGTATACTCTTAAAGCACAAAATTTCGGAAAAACCACTTTTGAAACGTACAGCCCTAAGCAACGGAAGAGCTAGAACAAACAAAAGTACAATTGCACTGGGTACGTCTCATGGGAAGGTGTTTTTACAGAGTGGCTAGCCAAAATAAATGGTCCGCCTGCAGAACTCACCTATAAGTCTATTGGTTTTTGGCCTTACATAAGCTTCCGATTGACAAGCAAGAAGTCTTCGCTGTTTATTGATCTAATCTTGCGTGGGTTGCTCCTGTATCCTTTTGTGTATCTGAAAAACACCGCGATATCCTATTGAAAGTTTGACTTACGTTCCTGCAACTTTGATCCACGTGGCACTATACACCCTTTCAGTTGGGTCGTTTTTTTAAAAAAATCCAACCAGTTGAACAGGTAATATCTAAAGCCAAATATTTTTTTGCTTTGAAGTGACTATTGCTGACATTTTACGATACGTATATATGTATCTACACTAGATGAGATTTTACTGAACTAGGAGCAGATGATGTCAGAGTTTACCATATCCAAAGAGGTTATTCGCATTTTATAAATATTTTCTCTGTACTGGTTAAGTAAAATGAATTGAAAAATTTTAGTTTTGACCATTCTCAAGATGGATTAATTTCCTTTTACTGACTACCATACACAATTTGAATACCGAACGCTCAATAGACAGAGATCATTTTTAAAATGAATATTCTGCGATAACGCCTAATATGCGACTGGCCTCTTACCAAGAAGTGCCAAATTGTTCAATCCCACCATGATAATGCGGCATTGTATTTTCAAGAAATTAGAAAGTAGTCATACAAATGAAAATAAGAAGATTATTATATTTCGGTTAGAAAATGCCTGAGCGGCTCAAGTTCCTGGCCAAAAAGTACCTGAAGCTATGCAACAATATTAACCAAAACACTGTCCTGTTAATGAGTTTCCCGTTATCATTTTCGGATCATGTAGAAACCCATAATCTCTGCCGGGATCAGTCGCCTATTCCCAGAAAGGACCGCTTAAACTGTCGGGCCTAAATACCAAATTTGGGATCTACTTGCCACCAGAATTTTTGCACTATCTCCATCCTCCTGTAGAAGGCAGACATTGGTGCTCACTCTTCTTGAAGATGCATCAGAAGGAATTGAGATCTTTCCCGTGGAATTTGCTTCTCTTTCAACTTTCCAATCCCACTGGTACTGGACTCGCCAATGTATTTACCTTACACCTCGTGAAACAACCGATCACGATTGAACAGTTGCGTGAACTCCTTAGTAGCTGTCCGATGCCTCGATTACACGCCCTTTCCTTAACTCTTGCTGAAAGGAATCCCCGGCCACAGATCATGAAGTGTCTAAAATCCAAGCTTAAGTTACAAGAAGTTGCTATTCGCTTTACCGGAAACATATTGCCATGCGAAATGCTTTTACTGATGCAGAGCTTCGATGACATTCGCAGCATGCTCTGCGACAACTCCTCTCACCGCCAATACCGGTTACGACGTTGGCTCAGAAATTGGGAAAGTTATCAGTCCTGGATTCCACCTTGGTCTTTCCTTCTAAGATGCATCATGCATTTGAACTGCTTGATCGTTTCCTCAGTGAACGAAATTTTTTCCTGCAGCTCCAAGAGTTGACCCTACTGACAGAGCCAGGTCACTTTGTGCCAAAACTGTTCATGACCAGCTCTGCAATTTCGCCCCGGATTTTTAAATATCGTGTGCTCAAAAAAACCACCACTGGGCACTCCGCAATTTCGCAGGGTTTGTGTTGATCCTGAGAAGAGACCCTCGATTACATTGTCAATCTCATAACATGACACAGGACGGTGAAGCGGCAGTGAATTTTGTTGCCTGTTTGCTTATGTCTGTGGAAGATAAGTGCGTCTTTCACCCGCTCAGCTTGCATGATCTGTACGTTCACATAAGCCCTTCCGGTAAACGACCATCCCTCATTTTAAAGAATACCTCTTCCTGTTCCACAACTGAAATCAATACAGTTAGAAGGCAAGCACAAATTCGAAGTGCAGTGAAAGACCTAATTCAGCAGCACTATTCGGAAATCAACAGACCTTCAATTCATGTGTGCAAACCTGGAAATTATGAGATTTAAACAAAATATGCTTGGCAGCTTCCGTCTCTTGCCAGAGATCGCATCCTCCCAATCATTGAGATATGTGGTTAATGTATTTTCTCCTTAGAAGTTTCCGCTGAGATCATTTGGGCCTGCTGCAATGACGTTCAAACTAACACGAAGGGGAAAAGGGGATTAAACAAGGGGACGGGCAGAATTGTTGTGGAAAGGGAGCTAATTTATGTGCATCAGACAATATTTTACCTCAGGTGGTCGTGAGGAATTCCAAACGTTTTCAGCCGAAGACAGCGCTAAGCTATAAGTAAGCTACACTTAGATACAAAACAATATAGAAAACTGAACTAAACTTACACTGGCAGAAGTGCGAACCTTATATGCGCGTAGCCCCAGCTTTATGCCTTATGTGATCCCTGCTTATGAAGGTGTTAGGGGTGCTGAGACGGGACGGGCAATAAAGAGAGGTTGTCGGAAGAAATAGAAAAAGTCATAAAATGTTGTTGAAAATGTTTGCTTCGTGGTTATATAGTGATGGCGTTGGGCGCTTTAATCGAATAATAGTTGCAAAAAGGGCGCTTTATAATTGAGAATTAATCTAATAAATGAATTTTATGTACTTATTTTTTAATTTAAGTCGCTTTGTTGGAAAAGAGTTGGAGAAGGTTAGAATTGCCGGAGAACGTAAGTTTATATGCAGTGCATACCTATATAATATCTCACTAGTGATATATTTATGGGCGTATTTGAAATTTTCTGTAAATTATGAAGACAAGGGTAAATGTAAATTGTAAATTGTACTCATAACTGGAATAAGTTATGCAAATGCACACATTATATTTAGTGTGTGTAGATGTGGAGAATTCGTAAGTGATGTAAGAGAATATATACCAGCTTGTCATCGTTGGATGAATTTGGACGATGTGGCTTGCGGAGCTGAACTTGCAGTTATGTTCCGCAAGATACCTCGTTCAAATTTATCCAAAGAATACGTACCGCCTATAAGCGGTACTGTAATAGAAGTTGAATGAACGTTTCTTATTTTTTTCTTTCAAATTGAAGTGTTACTTCTGCAGAGTAAGTAGACAAGCAAACAGAGCATCACGGCAGCTGTCGGAGAGGGCATGGGAAATACCATGTATGTTTATTTTATTTTATGTGAACTAGTAAGCCAATAGTAAATTCAATTTTCTATCTACGCTTATCAGTTTAATACCTCAGTCAGGTGTTGTGAACAGATGGTAGCTGGTGTGTTGTGTTAGTTGGATCATCACAAGCGATGATGTCCACCATTTTCCCCAGAGCGTGGACGTTGACTGTGGTCAGGTTTAATGAAAATATACACGCCGCGATCTACCCCATTATAAACCCTCTCCTCACTTGAAACGGTGACCAGACAAAGTTGATATGAGCGAGCAGGAATCAGGCGTAAGCCACTTTCTCCAGATGCAGCCAGAAACACCGCCTAAGTTAGTCTTTAGAGGCAGCAGACTTTGCACGGATACTACTGCACTCTCTACCCCGACTCACCTATAGCATTGTATAACCAGATTCTAGGAAACCAGGGCGGGTACTGCCACTATGACTACTGCTATATCGAATAGTACTAACTAAGGTGTAGCTGAGTGATGGTATTTCTGGTACTAAAACTGAGTGTTTTGTAAGTCAGAAGTGACGGTGATTAAAGTCAGCACTGTTCTCATATTCCCTCAATCTCAGCAAGAAGTGGAGTAGTACTGGTGCTACCACTCGCACCACCATTTGTCAGAGATGGCGCTGATTAAGCTAACGCTAGGGCTCATACCCATTGAGCTCAACAAGGAGTGCGAATTTGGGTTTAAACTATTTCGAGTAAGTACATGCTTGGGGCCCTGAGCACAGCAGCGCTTGCCTTGGTTTTCAGACTCTCATCTTTATCCGTCGGGCTGTGAACATTTCTGCTAAGTACGGACTAAGCTACTGCTGCTATAGGTATGTGCCTATGTTTAAAGTGCTAATTTCTCGTAATCATTGCTTACTAAAGCCAGTAGCTAGCATAATATAAAAACTGTCTGTGTGTGCTTTTTAAGAAATCGCACCCAGTATGCACTCCCAATCTGTGTGAGATAATAGTGACTAGTATTGGGACAGTAATAGAGCGTTTGTAAATAATGCATAAGCCACAGCATGCTCTTATGTCATGCAGTTTGCCGTTTATAGAAACTACCTGTAGGCCTACTATAATACCTATCTGTGGCTTGGACTTCGGAGAACGTCTGCTCATATCCCCTTGATTACAGCATGCATTGTTAATGATAGGTGGCACGTGTTTGCCATTTCTAATTCTAAGGTTAAGAGTGCTAGCAGGAAGACGGCAGCTGAACTTCCAACTGAATGATGCAGCAAAACGGAGCAGCTAATGGAGATACTCAGTTGCGTCAATGACTGTACAGTACTACCAGGCCTGAAGAATGTTTCGCACTGGTTTTCAATGTTGGTAGGGCAGCACACTGACGGATATGACTTCAATTGCAGACGCTGCCAAAGAAGTAAAGCCCAGAGAAGGGCTGGACATTTGAATTTAGCCACCTCGAGTTTATTCTAAGACATGTGGCAGTGAACTACCCTATAGAGAATTAAGCTGCACGTTTTTTTTGTATTTGAAGTTGTTTCTAGTGGAATGTCTTTTTGTTTATTAAAATGTCAGTATACAGAAGGCATTTTTGGGCGATCTTCAACTATGTAGCCGAGTCTATCGTGAAGGCCAGCTTACACATGTCACTGTGTACTTCCTTGTATGAAGGTGTCCTCCCTCCTTTAAACTATAATTAAATGAAAAAACACTTTCGTGCGATTGTGAGCGATATATCTAAGTCTGTCATGTAAGCCAGTTTACGTTTGTCATTTTTTATGTTCGGGCGTACATGTGTTCTTCCTCTGTTAAACCACTGTTATATGGGAGACATCTTTGTTCCAGCGTGAAGGGTGTAACTTAGTCTACCGGGAAACCTGTTTTCGTAGGTTGCTTTGTACGATCTTGCGAAGGGGTGTCTTCCCTCTGTTAAACCACCACCACACGGAAAGCAGTTTCGTGCGATGTTGAATAAAGTAGGTTTGTCCATCGTGTAGGCTTGATTACGTATGTGGCTCTGTGTGCTTTTGCAAAATGGGAGGCCAATAATGCAGTAGTTTACAAATAATTGTACTGTTGGGACAATAACAAACGAAATGAAAGGGGGAACCTGCGACCGCGTAGTGGCTTGGTGTAGAAAGTAGGCAAAGGCCGATCGCGATTGCTTTAAGGTAACTGTTATAACCTTGTGTGTGCCTGCGCCGACACTAGTTATATTCCCCAGCTGCGTGTTAGGAAAGGAAGGCAGTCAGGATAGCAGTAAATAGTTTACCGTCACTGTTTTTGCCTGTGCATCAGCTTTCTCTTCTGCGTGTTCGGCAGCTTTTCCTGTGTCCGTCAGCAGTGTGTGTTCTGTAATCAGTCTCGTCTCCACTAACAGCAGTTCTCGGCATCAGACTCTCGTGTCACCAGCAGCAAAATCTCCTCTAGGGCAACAGAGTCCCGTTTCCCAGCAGCAGAATGCCGCCGCCTCCTGTGGTGGCAGTGAACCTAAGGACTGACAGTATTTGTTCTCTATTGGACCTTCCACTAGTGCCTCATGCGAGCAGCCATCGTGTGATGTTCTCAGAGTGACAGGTCGCGCCGTTACGACGCACGCACGTGCATTCGTCCTTTCGTTGCCTCTAGTTAGGCGTGACCTCACGGATGGCAGACTCTGACCGGTGGCTATCCTCACGCGTCAGCCCTTGAAAGTCGCGCTTTTTGGCTCGTTCTGCATGCACGTGCTGACCTGTAGGTTTCCTTTGTTATCTTTCCCCCAGGACGGCCAGAATGACGACTCGCGTGCTGGGCAGTCCTTACAGTAACCAATGCCAAGTCAGGAGATATTATGTTAAGTTCAAGAGCATGGCACTTCTATGGAAGTGATTCTTTCGTTAGAACGATGGGAATGGAACTATAAAAGAGAACTTGCAAGTGCCCGGTGGTGTGCAGCTTGAAGTAGGCAAAAGACTTACCGCGGTTAGGTGAAGGTAACTTATGCCAACTGAAGCCATGATTATGTAATACGGGTATGACAATGCCTTGGACTCGTAGAAGTGGTTAGAAGGCATCACTGCAGTGGTGACTGACACAATTTAGTCTGCATGGAGCTATGTGCGAACCTAAGATTTCCGTGTTGGGGTGCACCGTAATTTAGGCAGTTTATGGGTCCTGTCGTAGCTAAGTTGAAGCAATCCATCTATCACTTCGGCCTACGAGAGCTCAAATACGTGCAAGCATCGCTTCTGCAACTGCCAACCATTTTTAAATGAAATAATAGGTGAGGATGTTAAACGTTAGCAAAGATGACGCAACACATACAGTCCTGCGAGTCCTACAAACAACTTTCACGAAGAAATTCAACTTGGTAGTTTAGCGTGTATCTGGACAGGTTATTTTGATCAACTCAGTGGATTTAACAATAAGAAGGGTTTGGGTGTAAAAATGTGCCCTCGTAATTCAAGTTATTGGGAGAAAAAGGCACTCATTCTGGTAAAGGCATGAGAAAGTATATATTTAAGAAATTCCCTATGCTATAAGGAAAGACAGAACCAAACTTTCTTCTATTATACATTGTGCTGTACAAGAATTCCATTATTAGTAAAAAAACATGAAATAATCTTTCCTTCCAGAACGTAAAAATTTTGTGCGAAGTTTTTCAAATAGAACTGAAGTGAAATTTCAGCAATCGCATTTATTTTCAGAAACAGACAATGATAGAAGTTTTAAAAATTGTATTTAGCTATTCTATGAATACTTTTGCAAAAGATGCAGTAGCAGCAAATGTTTTGGTTGAAAATTTTCGTTTACCGCTGACCTTGCGCATACACATTTTTTCCTGTTAAGGGTAATTCTACTCCAATCTTTTTCAGGATATACCCATCCTCTATCATTGTCATGAGTAGCGAGCTAATTGGAACCCCAATTGTATATGTTACTCGCCGACTATTAGTAACAATAATATTATTTTACCGACAACACAGACCAACATCACGAAGCCTTTCGGCCTATGTGGGCTTCAGCAGGTGATGGCAGGTCAGCTCTAGTGTAGCAGCGGAAATTGCTGCTAGGCAAGAGTTTCGAACTCGCGTCTCTCCGGCCAGAGGCGAACGCTCTAACCATTGAGCAGCGGGTCCGCCGTGTTGTTGGTTTTTGATCGTGACTGTACATGTTATAGGGTAATTCTACTCCGAACTGTTTCAGGATGTACCCCTCCTCTATCATGGTGATGAGTAGCAAAGACAACCTATAGAAGGCTTTATTGAACGTAAGTCATGTAGAAATATAGTTTTTTGTAAACAATACGTTCCGATCAAGCATTATTTAGAAATGGATGAGACAGAAGTATAATAAGTATTTCAAACAATGGTTGTATATGTGGCTCGTTTGTTTCGCTTTCGCAAGCTTATTATGGATCGTGGAAAATAATCCGTTATAAAGAGAAAGCTATGTTCCTTCATCTACAGTCATATTTAATCGTTTTTCTTCAGCTAAATTAAAGAAATTGGCAAACGTCTTCAATTTCACTGTGATATTACCTTGGAAAACTTTAATATACACAGAGATTCGTCAGCTCAATATCCAGTAGAAGCAATTTTTGAAGAGCTAACTTAAAATGGAAGGTTTTTTTATCAAGCATAGGAATAACAATATGCGTGGTATCTAGCAGACATGTTGTATGCTCGACAATGTGGCTTGCTGTTTTGAAGCATTTTCACATTTGACTAACATGGCCATCTCCATAGGAAATAATATCCAGAAGCTCGTTTTTTCAGTCAACAAAACGCAATTTATCAACTTATCAATGAAGACACCGAAAACGAGCGAAGTGAAGACAGACTTTATTCCACGATATTCAATAACTAGTTATCCACTCATTACCATGAATGCAAAATATTTTGACTAAAGGCAAGTTATGTTAACATGAAGGAAGTGGTTGCTTTAAGTTTTCAACTTGACAAAATATGTTTGTTTATTGTTCTTATTTATTGCTATTTTTGACATCTACAAAACCTGGGAGTTATCGAAAAAATTTATTTTTCTTAACAAACACTAAGTACATATTATAGTTCTTTTAAGTCCTAAATATGCCTAATGCTGCCCATTATTATTTTAAAGTTTTCGTAAATTCGTTCGAGCTAGTATGGGAGAAAAAATCAAACATTTACAAACTTAGGCAATTGCTTGCAGGACTCACAATACTGTATATTACTTCTAGCACCCTGGGATAAGGTATGCGGATACATGGCTTCTGCAACTGCCACCTTTTGTAGCAGGATTACCAAACAACTCAATTTCCAAATCAATGGGTTTATTATTAGTAGTCAACTCGAACCCACATGAGAGCAACCCAAAACTGCGTCTAAGATTGCCCACTACCAATTATATGTCCGCGCTTAGGCTTAATTAAACTAGCTTGAATACGACCAAGTTACTGGAACTTAAATTAAACCGAAACATAGAAAATGAGATGATTAAATTACCACTAAAATTGACAATAACTGAAATAAAATAAAGGCGAACCTTGATCTACAGTAAGCTATATCATAAGAAACTTAAGACTTAACAAAACTAAATTACCAAAAATAAAATTTAAGGATACTAAATTAAAGCTAATAAACTTTCTAGTCTCGGCAGGAGGCAAATATTTCTTAGTGGGGAGTGCAATGTCGATAGACTTCGTCGTACCTTTGTGGTAAGAAAAGCATGCTTACTTCAACGAACTAAGTAGGAAGTTATGCGATTTAAGCGTAAACATCGAAACCAGCTTGCCACCAAGTAAGACCTGGATCATCTCGAAATGAAGTGAATCCCTTGCATAGAAGTAAGCATGTAGAGAATCCCCGTGAAAAACAAAAGGTCAATGCTTGCAACATAAAACAATATCCGTATATAAGATGCAAGCTCCTACACGAGTGTTGAAGTTATTTTGAGTTGAAACTCCTCAACCATTCATTAATAATGCTGTCAGCCAATTCCACTGCGATATCTGCCATAGCACGAGTTAAAATTTATGCTCAGCAACTACAGGTCCCCATAAGCCCGCCCCGTTTGTGCTCACGATAACTCACAACAGTGGCACCCTAGCAGTCGCTTAATTTACTTTCAAAAAACTGTTGCCTTGGGCCATACCCTTGCGACAACCAACCACTCCACAATTCCTTATTGTGAATTTTAGAAGAGAGGTCTGTTCGCTGACATCAGGGATACCGTATAAGTCACGACATGCGCACTTATTTTCAACGACTACAAAAGATGTAAAATTTTAGTGCGGGTGGAAGCGTAAGCTACAATAGATTCATTTATTGGAAAGTACTAGCAATAC
>JAYGXS010000005.1:41488817-41501577 GCA_036362985.1 Ligula intestinalis
TGATGATGATGATGATGATGATGATGATGATGATGATGATGATGATGCTGGTGATGATGATGCGAACTGTATTTTGACGCTTATATCAAACTTCAAGCAAAAAAATGGCTCCATTCACGGAGAGTGCGAACTTAAGTAATTTAAAGGGTCGAAAAACTCAAGAGTTAACGGTCAAAGATCACAGAAAACTTAAAGTAAGAAGTCGACACGGTTACCACATCAGGTATGGAGTCAGGTCAGCCTTTAGCTTCTCAATTTCCGTTTCTTCGCACGTGAGGCAGCGTGCTAAGAATGGGAGCATTGGGTTGTGGTAGGCTGATGTACGACATGTCATATGTCGCAAGTTTCGGCACGTCGTACGAAAAGACTTCGCACCCATTAGTTCAGAGTGGAGAGGGTGAGTGTCATCACTAAGAATACGGTCCACGAAATTCTTGACCGATTTGAAATGTCGCTGAATTATAAGGTCAGCTAAAAAAGCATAGGAATAGCCGGCAGCTGAAGAGAGCATGCGGAGAAGACGTTTAATAATAATAAAGTCTTTTTGAGTTGTGCTGGAAAGGTAACTGGAGGGCAGTAAAGAATGAGAGGGAGGATACAAGCGTCTATAAAACGCCAGATGAGGACTTGCGGGAAGCGATAAGAACACGAGCGGCGGATATAATATAAAAGTTTGCAGATTTTAATAAAAAGGTCTTCAATATGAAGAGTAAATGAGAGGTTCGAAGCTATTGTTACACCAAGGTATCGGAAGGACGATACCTTGTTGGGCAGAAAGTCGATGGTTTCAGGACTGCAGGAGGGTCGCAGCCTGAAGATACTCTGGACTGACTTCCGCTCATTAAGTGAAAGGCCATTTTCTGACGACCATGCTGTGACATGGTCCAATCCATCCTTCAGTGTTTGAAAATGAGTCTGGCTTTTGAGAGGATGGCCGACAACCATATCGTCAGCATATTTCATAAACAAACATGCGCTTGGAGATCGAAGGTCAGCAGTATGGAGGGAAAAAAGAAAAGGGGATAATATAGGCCCCTGCAGAACTCCACAATTGTTGGGAAGGATCGTGGATTTTCGCTTCCCGCTCCGAACGAACTGGGTGCGGAAGTAAAATAGTCTCCAAGCCAAGAGATGGCCCAGCCAGGAGAGCCGAATGCAGAGGTTTTATTAATAATAAGATTTCGCGTGATTGTGTTGAAGGCTGAAGAGTAGTCAAGAAAGGCACATGCGTATGAATGACATCCCTTGTCCAAGTCTCTAAGAGCCGATTGGGCTACCAGAGCAACAGCATCTAGTGTACTTCGCCTAGCCTTATACACAAACTGCAAGGGATCAGAAAAATTGGATGAAAGAGGCTTAATAATGTCCAAAGCTACTCGTTCTGTAAGTTTGAGGAGTGCAGAATAGCAGGCAATTGGGCGAAAGGTTTTGGGACCCGTAAAAGTGGTTTTTTTCAGGATAGGATTGATTTTGACCGAACGCCAGCCATCAGGAATCTTGGACTCCATGAAAGATAAATTAATATGATGTGCCTAGACAGGAGCTAATTGAAAAGAGCAAGATTAAAGGAGAAATTGGGAGACGCCATTGGGTCCGACAGCTGTTGTACCTTTGACCTTGTTGAGGTTTTTCATGACTGTTTCCACGGACACTGGAGAGGAATCACTTGGTGGTAAGGAAATATCATTTTTCGGGAGATAGAAGTCGGTTGGAGTGTGGATGAAGTTTGAGTTTAAGCTGACTAGGACAGCATCAGCATGTGCCAGTGTATTGCATTGACCAGTGAGACGTTTGAGACTCTTCCATATTTCGGAGGAAGTGAGAGCAGCAGAAGATGTAGAAGAAGTAAAAAGCTGAATAACAAAAGGTCATTCAGCCCGGAACACCTATGCTTTATCTAGACGTTCAGATCCTTTAGTCTATCTCGCAGACCTAGTTTATCGAACAATTCCTTTTGACGTCTCAAAGATTTTAGTTGGGGATAAGATATTCTGTCAGGTCTAAACATGTCAAGAGGACAGAAGACGTTAAAAATGTGCTTAAAAAAGTAGTGAGATGTCTACAGCATGATTCAACATCTGCGTTCTCTAGAAGGGTAGAAATATTGCTAGATATGATGGTCTGGAGTAAAGCAATATTATACGGGGAGGTGTCTCGAACCTTAAGTTTTCTCTCGGGAATTACTAACAGCCCTTTGTTAGAGCTACAATAGATGGTTGCCAACCCAATAACACAGAATGATCTGAGCCTGCCAACGGTGCTCTATTTTTGACGACAAAAAGTTTGGGATGGTTGCTCAATATGTGATGCACAGGGGCGTCGGCACGAGTGTTGAAGGAAACTAAATCGTCAAAACCTAACAGTGTAAGGGAACGAAGATTTACACAGTTGAAATCACCGCTTAAAATTATGACATGCAAGCAAGACAGTGCAGCAAGTTTTTAGGAAAGAAAATCGAAAAAGTGCCTAAAGCACGTTTGCATGCAGAGGGAAGAATGTAAATACGGACAAAAATGATGCCTTTTAGAATTGTTTAAAAATTTGGGCTTGCATACTACTGCAATGGCGTCTATTAAGTCGTCTGAATCAGAGAATACGGACTAACAATTTTTGCACCATTGCCGGTTTACAAAGACAGCCACTCCACCACCTCTGCCGCTGGTTAAGGATTTTCTGTCAAAACGATAGGCGTAAAAATATTGTGGGGTGATCAGTTCAACTCAATGTCGCTGTTAAGCCAAGTTTCTTGCAGAAAGATGACTGCAGAGTTCTAATGTTTTCTTTTTAACATGAGTTCCGATAGTTCGACACTTTTGTTGAACAGGGATCTGCAATTTGTCGACATGAAACCTGGAAGTGACAATTCTTGAAAGGGCTTACGTTTCTTTCCTTGTTACCAACCTGATCTGTGCATTCTTTTTCGTGTGGTGCAGAGAATTGTCGAAGACATTGAATTGCAAATGCGACCGATTGGCATCATTTGACAAATGCCAGAATGTTGATGCGTTGTAGATAAGATAACTTGTTTCCGTGCATTTAAAAAAGTAGCAATTTATTGGAAAAATGACCTCATGACCACAAATGCAGACAAACAAAACAGAGGATTAGGGGGATTGTATAGGATAATAAATTCGCGCGTAAATGTTGAGCAAAAAAATGGGTGGCTCAAATATGAAAGCATTTCGAAGCCCTCATACAGTTATATAGTCAATCTGGTGTGGGTGATAATTGGGAATTACAATTTGCGTCACATAGTGATGGACATGATTATCAATTGCAATGCCGTAATGACTAATGCGCAACTTAAATTTGTGTTAGTCCGGGGTCAGTCCACGTTATCCGGTGCGGGCACTGATTGTGGTTCATGTTGGTCCATGTTTGTCGGCTGCAGTCTTCTCCACCTTTCATTGAGGTGTTTGTACACACCGGCTAACTCAATACGCCGGTTTATGCATGAGTCATCTGAGTGCATGGCCTCAAGAAATTCTCAGTCTTTTTTGGAGGGGCAAACTCCAACGATGAGTGTTTTGTCCCATGCAAAATTATGTCCTGTGTCAAGGCAATGCATAGCCACTTCGGAAAAACGGTTATGGCTCTTCGCTGCCGATTGGTCCTTGCGGATGCGTGTAGAGACTGATCTTCCTGTTTGGCCACAATATACCTTATCACAAGCTTTACATGGGATTTTGTAGATGGCTTCTTTCTTATCGAGGAAGCCAGGTTGGCATAATTGCCTAGCGCGAACGCGTGGCGCCCTACTCTACTCTGTCTGGCTACCTTTCAGCCAATGACTTTTAAGCCCCACCATAAGTCCCCTTGCTTAACATGACTCACACACGAAAAGCTTCAAATGTCCTACAGCACACCTCCTGCTGACGGATACCCTTCTGTTTTGCCTCTACAACCTTCTGCCTACAAACTTCCTTCTGTTTTGAATACATAACATTGGTGAAGCAGGTGCCACGAACATGGTTTCTTTATTACCTACAGCATCCCCTTTCTGGCCGAAAGGCGTTCCAAAACCCTCAAATGACTCATGGTTACCATGGAAAAAGACATTTGAGGATTATATTCAACTGATTTCAATGCTGTCTCCGACTATTTAACTAGACGTTACCTCGACGTTGAAACGCCTCCGTACCCATTTCGGAGAGCTGAAACAGCTTTCCTTTGATGCACTTAAATTACAAGAGTCTGCTGATCTTCCAACAGCATTCTCGAAGCTCGAAACAATGTGGGGTGGAAAGGACAACATTTTCTTGAGCCGATATCGGTTTTGTCAAATGCGTCAGGAATCTGGCCTACGCATTGGCGATTTCATTACAAACCTTACACTCGCCGTACAGGACTGCAGATACACCGAGATTGCGGCATCCAAGTTCGAGCAGACGATGCTGGTGCAGCAGTTGCTTGTGGGTTTGAGGGATGAAAAGGCCCGGTAGAAGGTGCTATCTGTGAAGGATGATTTATCATGGGAGAAAGCCTGTGATATCATCCGTCATCAAGAGGATGTACAGCAAAACCTCCAGCAGCTGCATCAACAAAATGCGGGAGTTATAGCCTCCTTGGAACCTAATTTAGCGATCTCTCTAGTCAACACGGTCGGGTTTTCATCTTAACGGGAACCACCTGTGCCTTCAAAACAACTATCATCCTGCAACCTTTGTGGTCAGCACCATATCCGTTGGTCTGACTGTAAACACCAAAAGGCGGTTTGTCGATTTTGTAAGAAAATGGGCCATACAGAACAAGTCTGTTTTTCCAAAAAACGGACGAACACAAGAATGCACGCCACCTACTCTAACTCAGCTGAGGATGACGACGCGATACTTCAAGTGTCTTCAGCAGCAACCCGCTCCAGTCACCCTACACCATCACACTTCCGGTGGATCACCATCCAGTGCAGTTTGAAATCGATACTGGTTCAGCCGTTGCGGTCATCAATGAAGCCTTTCTCAGGAAAATTTCCCATCTCCTTCCAGCTCGCTCCACTTTTCGTAGTTACACGGGGCAGGGCGAAGCCATTCAAGGGGTCTTTACGGCAGAAGTTGAACATGATGGCGACCTCCATTACTTGCCGGTTAACGTTGTCAGAGGAAGCCAACAACCAAATCTCCTCGAACAGAACTGGATAAAATGTGTGCCTTCTGCGCTATCCTACCTACATCAAATTGGGCTTAACCCGCTCTTGATTCCTTGGCAATGAGTCATGAATCATTATTTCAGGACGACTCTGCTTCACACTACCATGGTCCACCCATCAAATTTCATTTCAAAACAGAATTCGAGCCATGGTTCTTCAAGGCCCGTTCAGTTCCCTATGCAGTGGCACCGAATGTCGAAGAAGAATTAGATCGACTACAAAGGGCTGACAGTATTGAGCCTTTACAGTACTCGGAATGGGCAGCCCCAATAGTTCCTGTTATTAAATCCGACGGTTCTGTGCGTATTTGTGGGGACTACAAGCTGACTATCAACTCAGCTACCAAAGTAAGTCCTTATCCTCTCCCACGCATCGAGGACCTGTATGCATCACTTTCAGGCGGTGAACAATATACAACTTTGGACTTGAAGCACGCTTCAACCAGATCGTCCTCAATACGGAATCCCGGGACACTACTACCATTAATACACACCGGGGATTATTTCGATACAAAAGACTACACTTTGGAGTAAGTTCTGCCCCTAGTTTATTTCAATGCTTGATGGATAACTTCGTGAAGGACATACCTCACGTTTGCGCATATCTCAATGATATATTAATCACCGGCACGTCCAAAAATAGTCATCTGGATACTCTAAATGCAGTGTTAACACGTCTACAGGACACAGGTTTCAAACTCCGGAGAGATAAGTGCACTTTCTTGGCTGATTCGGTGGAATACCTCGGTTTTAAGGTGGATAAGACTGGCATTCATCCACCTGACCATAAGGTCAAAGCCTTGAAGACGGCGCCATGTCCCAATAATGTCAGTCAATTGCGTTCATTTCTCGGGTTGGTTACCCACTTAAGTCGCTTTATAAATCAGTCTGCTACTTTTTTGAAACCTCTTTATCGATTACTTGAAAAAAAATCGTTGCTGGAATTGGTCGGAGATCGAACAACGTGCTGCTGAAAAGGCAAAAACCGCTCTTACCTTATCCTCTTTCCTGATTCATTACGACCCCGAAAAGCCTATTATAATGAAATGCGATGCGTCTCCTTACGGCCTGGGTTCAGTCCTCATGCACTGAATGCCTTCTGGTGCAGAGCTGCCGATTGCCTTTGCATCAAGAACTATGTCACAGGCGGAAACAAATTATTCCCAACATGATAAGGAGACCTTAGCAATAATGTTTGGCCTGAAACGCTTCCATTTTTACCTCTTTGGCCGACCCTTCGAGATAACCACTGATCAAAAACCCCTCTTAGGTCTTTTGGGTGAAAAGCGAGGGATGCTACAAATGTCCTCACCGAGAATGCAACGCTGGGCACTCACACTTTTCGCTTGTGCATCTACAATGAAATACTTTACAGGCAGTACAAACGTAGTAGCGGACGCCTTGAGTAGGCTTCCTATTGTAGACGACGGTGTTAACGGAGCACCTGCTCTTGAGACCGTGAATCCATTGCAGAACTTAGACAGCTCACCGGTATCCTGTCAACGGATTAGACGGTGGCCATCGAGAGACCCCCTTTTTAGTCGGATAAAAAGGTACTTGCAATCTGGCTGGCCGCCCTCGGCCTGTCCTGTTTTTCAGCCATTTTACAGCCGCCAAAACGAATTGAGTCTCCAAGACGGATGCATACTATGGGGCAATCGTGTAATAGTACCACCACAAGGCAGGCAGGTCATCCTCAAAGACTTACACAATGCTAACCCTGGTACAGTCCGAATGAAAGCTCTCACCCGTAGCTATGTTTGGTGGCCCAAAATTGATGCACATATCGAAAATATGGTAAAAGCATGTCATGTGTGTCAAATAACACCGAAAGCGCCGCCGAAAGTACCTCTTAAGCCTTGGACCTGGCCAGATTCGCCCCCCCCCCCCTGGAAGAGGGTTTACATCGATTATTTTGGACCATTTCAAGGACATATGGTCGTGGTGGTGGTCGACGCTAACACTAAATGAATTGAGACCATTCCGACCGGGAACTCCTGTTCTTCAATTACTTCAATCAAAAAATTACGATCTGTTTTTTTCTACTTTTGGAATACCCGAAATGGTCGTTTCAGACAATGGACCAGCCTTTGTTAGCACCGAATTTAAAGAATTCATGGAGGGAAACGGAATCAGGCATTTAACCACTGCCCCATACCACGCGGCTTCAAATGGCCTTACAGAGCGCGCAGTTCAGGCAGTAAAACACGGACTAGCCAAACAGACACAAGCGGACTCATCTACGAAGTTGGCGCGCTTTTTGTTCACCTACCGCATAACATCAAACGATGCAACCGGTTCCTCATCTGCAGAATGAATATTCAAACGGCAGTTGCCCACTCGCCTCGATCTACTGAACACTTCGCTGCAAGATAAAGTAATCGAAAAACAGATAAAGATGAAAGAGCAATATGATGTACACACTCAACCGCGAATATTTGGGCCAAACGAAAGCATCTACACACGACTACAATACGAATCGAACTGGTATCCGGCAGTAGTTCGAAGAAACGAGGGACAAATAGTAGAATTGGCGCTATAAGATGGAAGAATTGTGCGCCGACATCTGGATCGAATTCGCAGCCGCACGGACACGGATAGTGAAGAATTCGAGAAGTTCGAACCCCCAGTAACTCTTGATGTTGATTTCCACGACCGGAACTCAGAAGAGGTACTTCCTATTCAGAACACAACGCAACCGGTCGAGGAGTATGTTCCCCATCATTCTAAGAGCTACGCCAGCACTAGTATCCTGACCGAGGAGCCACTGGCCTTACAAAACGGTGCAGAAGTCGAAAATACCGCCTCTAGAAGGTCGACACGAATCTACAAACCAGTCCAACGTTTTCAGGGCAGCAAGAGGAAGCAGCCTTCATTGCCGTGCCACAGCGTGATGCTGTCCCACTGATGACTTGCAACATACTCGGTCCCCGGCCTCCAACGACGGTTGGCGTCTACGCCACCAGACAATGCCTATCCCGCGATACTGGCACTCAGACGGCTCAGTGGCAGATGAATCCTCCACTGCCAACCTATCCGTCCTACGGCTTCCCTCAAACGTGGCAGGGTCCTTCACAACCTTGGCATGGACAGCCACAGAATGTTGCTGGCTGGACTGGACCTCCACAACCGACCTCTCCTTGGCGAGGCCCAACACCGCCCACTCCACGAGCGAATTGGAGACAACAACGGGCGAGACAGAACCGCCCCCCATATAGTCCCCTTGTTCATGTGATCACCTCAGGTGAGGACGAACAATCCGGTAAGTGCCTATTGATAACTGATATGTGTATTACGAACATAGGTTCCACTAAGTCTTTCCTAGTTATTAATACTACTATAGGAAACTCTAAGTTGCCATGCTTAGTTGATTCAGGGGCTGGGTGCTCCCTTATTAGGCTAGAAACATTTCTTAAACTCCAAGCGAAGGTTAGATATTGTAGTAAGTCCAAAATTAGTCTGAAAACGGCTAATGGCAACACCCTGCGACACAACGGCATAGTAGAACTAGAGCTTTTGTTTGATAGCATTAAATTTACACATACATTTATTATTTGCCCAGATATCATTTTGAAATGTATATTAGGAGCAGACTTTTCGCATGCTTTTGAAAGTTTAGTAGATTTTAATCTTAATTGCATACGCTTTTGTGGAATTGAAATTCTCTTTAATATCGAGGCGCCACGTATACTGGTCGAGGTTAACACGTCCCATTTAGACGAATGTGTTAAGGGGTTAGTTCCATCCTCGCTCGATTCGGTTAGCTCTACGAGGCTAGGTAATCTAATACATGAGTTAAGGGACATTTTTGATTTGGACGGTCGTTCGTACGGCCGAACAAATGCAGCTCATTACGAAATACATACGGAAACAGCCCGACCGATTAAGATTCCGCCTCGATGACTACCTGTGTTCTACCAGACACAGTTAAAGGCGATGATAGACGATATGCTTGCTCCAAAGATAATTAAGCCATCTAGCTCTCCCTGGTCGTCTCCGGTCATTCTAGTCATGAAGAAGGACGGGACATTAAGACTATGCGTAGATTATCGTAAGTTAAATGAGGTCACGACTAAAGATTCCTTTCCGTTACCTCGCATTGATGGAACGTTAGATGCGCTTTCGGGTAATCGGGTGTTCTCGACGTTAGATTTAGCTGCTGGATATTGGCAAGTAGAATTCCGGCCGTGAGAAAACTGCTTTCTCAGTCCCTTCTGGACTAAACGAATTCGAGACTATGCCTTTTGGTCTAGCTAATGCGCCTAGTACTTTCGAAAGGCTTATGAACCAGGTTCTAGCACAATTTATCCCGAGTACCTGTTTAGTGTATCTCGACGATATTATTATTCTTGGAAAGGATTTCGACGATTATTTGCATAATTTGCGTAGGATATTCGACGTGTTGAAACAGGCAGGTCTCACCCTTAAGCCGGCAAAGTGCGTACTCATACGAGATAAGGCTAAGTTCTTAGGACATGTCGTGTCAGCCTCAGGGGTCGAAACCGACATAGATAAGGTTGTGAAAGTCCGCGAGTGGCCGACACCCACCAATGTGACTGAAGTCAGAAGTTTCACGGGTCTCGTTTCTTCTATAGGAAGTTTGTTACGGACTATGCACATATAGCTGCGCCGTTACATAAGCTCACGCAAAAGGGAGTTCGCTTACAGTGGACACCCGAATGTGCAGCGAGCTTCAACACTTTAAAAGACAACTTGTGTTCCAGTCCAATCCTCGCGTTCCCCAATGTTAGTCAACAGGCGGGATAATTTATAATTGACACAGATGCAAGTGAATTCGCGATTGGCGCTGTTTTATCACAAAGACAAGCTGATAAAACAGAGTGTGTTTTCCAGCAACTAAGTTGATCCCTTAGCAAAGCTGAGAGGCGGTACTGTGTGACTAGGAAAGAGATGCTTGCCCTCGTCTTCTTCGTTCAAGAATTTTGACCATTCCTACAGTACCGGAAGTTCATAGTTAGAACGGATCATAGCTCGCTAACATGGCTTCGTAATTTCAAGAACCCCGAAGGACAAGTCGCACGATGGCAAGAGCAACTACCAGGCTACGAGTACGAATGTTTATACCGACCGGGTCGTCTGAACAATAATGCTGACGCCCTATCGAGGAAACCCTATAGACCGCACGGAAATTGTCCATCGTGTACGGACATAAACATAAGTGCGATATCGCTTCACGACAACCAAAGTTATATGTGGGCGCAGGCACAACGTGAAGACCCGCACATTGGGCCGATATACCATAGACAATAAGTGAAACCCGGTCGTGTAGCATGGACGAGTTGAGGGGGCAGAGCTACGAAACGCGCTGCCTGCACACAGTTTGGGATAAGTTATTTTTGGATAACGGTGTCCTGTATTATAGAGATAGTGATCAGCATCAACGACGTATCTTTCTACCTCTATCCATGGTAGACGAAGTAATAGAGAGGATACATACCGAGTTAGGACATGTAGGAATATATAAGACCGAATGGGCACTCAGGCGTAGATATTACTGGTCCAATTTAAAGCGTTCCGTGTGGAATCACATTCGGTACTGCACCCTATGCAATCAACTTAAGCCACCGCGACAGCTAAACAGGGCCCCTCTTCAGCCAATATTGACCGGGTATCCCAACGAGCGCGTTGGTGTGGACATCATCGGACCCATTGCCGAGTCGTACAGGCATAATCGGTACATTTTAGTGATGGTTGATTCCTTCACAAAGATGGCTGAAGTAGTAGCCTTGTCTTTGCCGAAACAGTATCCCAGGCCACTTTTAATGGTTGGATTTATAGATGGGGCGCCCCCGATCAGCTTCACTCTGACAGGGGAAGTTCGTTCGAAAACGCAACCATACGCGACTTATATAAGTACTTGCGAATCAATAAAACTTGCACGACTGCGTACCATCCGCAAGGTAATGGACAGGTAGAGCAGACGAATAGAACCCTAATCGGTTTTCTCAAAGCGTTCGTTCATAGACAGGCTCCCTGAACGTGGGACGATGCTTTACCAGCCTGTATGCTAGCCTATCGCTCCACGGTACATGCATCGACCCACCAAACCCCCTTTGCCCTTACATGCGGCCGAGAAATGCGAATTATCGAGGACCTTCAAGTACCTCGCGATAGCAACGAAGTTCCTATTGGCGTTTACCTTAGGAGTCTAAACAATAAGATGCGTATCGCCGCAGAAGAAGCGCAAATACATCTTCAGGGGTCCCAGAGGCGTCAAAAGGATCACTACGACCGTTTGGCCCACGGAAGTCCTTACGAAGTAGGTGATGTCCTTTGGCTTCGGAATTATTCCGTTGCCCAGGGAATGCCATCTAAGGTTGTAGTTGATTCGTGCGGCCCATATACCGTTACCCGAGTTATTTCGGACACTACGTGCGTTATCCAGGGGCACGAACGGCCTTTCAGCCCCGAGTTTACGGTACACTTCAACCGTCTCAAACTGGGCGGCCGTCCCGCCGAACTAGATCGTAACCATGAACCCCCACGCGACGAGGTACCACCCGAAGATATAGAGGAGACTTTCGTACCTGTAGAAAGAAGTCCACATAATTCGGAGGATGAGGTGCACGCTGAGGACAGAGATATCTTTTTCGGGGAGGATGCAGTGTAGCAAATACCCTTAAGATGGCCTCAATTTTTGTTCATTTTGCACTATATAAAAGATGGCGGCGTACCGTGTCACGACTTGGTTATTTCAAGCGGACATAATCCTATTGGCTAACTGATCGGCTATTTTATGTCGGCGAGTTTATGCCATTGGCTATTGTATAAATTAAGCATTCCCATTGGTTTATCTTCTATAATATAGAATTAATCCTGCTGTCGCTTACTATAGATAGACGGCCCTATGGAAGGTTGATAATCTCTCTCGGTAGCCGCCTCCAAACGCCTCCTAGAAGTCATCTTCGGCCAGGACCAGGACAGTCAATCATCCCCGCCAAAGGACGACTTTACTGATTGTTCCGATTATTGTAGCCAGGACTAATAAATTAGTCCTTCAAATAGTAGTAAAGTTTAAGAGTAGCAGTCTTTGTTTAAACGGTCTTGTTCTTCTGTGGGTTCGGTCGTTTTCATCTAGTAATCGCATTCGTTGTCCTGTTTCGGGTTATAGTCGCATGAAATCGCTCATGGGTCGTCTCGGTTCGTTACACTTGCGCAAACGCGTGACACCCTTCTCTGATTTGACTGGCTACCTTTCAGCCAATGACGTGAAAGCCCCACCATAAATCCCCTTGCTTAACATGACTTGCACACAAAACTCTTAAAATTTCCTACAGCACACCTCCTATTGACGGACACCCTTCTTTTTTGCCTATACAACCTTCTGCCTACAAACTGCCTTCTGTTTTGAATGCATAACACTTCGTTTCATAGCTCTTCAGGGCTTCATGTGTGCATTGCCTTGCTACATCAAGTGGTATAGAGGTGAACAGGGAAAGAGCGTCGAAGCAGACCATGATTTTATCATCGGACACCGTGATTCCCCTTTGTTTCTGTAGAAACTCCGTAGAGTTCTGAATGGAAGGCTCACAATCTTTCGTAAGTGAATGAAGTTGTCGGAATAGCCACTTAGAGATTTTATAGTTCAGTGCACCGA
>JAYGXS010000005.1:41501977-41512362 GCA_036362985.1 Ligula intestinalis
ACAAAATCCCATGTAAAGCTTGTGATAAGGTATATTGTGGCCAAACAGGAAGATCAGTCTCTACACGCATCCGCAAGGACCAATCGGCAGCGAAGAGCCATAACCGTTTTTCCGAAGTGGCTATGCATTGCCTTGACACAGGACATAATTTTGCATGGGACAAAACACTCATCGTTGGAGTTTGCCCCTCCAAAAAAGACCGAGAATTTCTTGAGGCCATGTGTTCCGATGACTCATGCATCAACCGGCGTATTGAGTTAGCCGGAGTGTACAAACACCTCAAAGAAAGGTGGAAAAGGCTGCAGCCGACAAACATGGACCAACATGAACCACAATCAGCGCCCACACCGGATAACGTGGACTTACCCCGGACTAACTCAAATTAAAGTTGCCCATTAGTCATTACGGCATTGCAACTGATAATCATATCCATCACTATGTGACGCAAATTGTAACCCCCAATTACCACCCACACCAGACTGACTATATAACTGTACGAGCACTTTGAAATGCTAACTGTTGTTTGCAAATTTCTCTCAAGTCTGACGACGAACTGGGGATCCAGTGTCGAAAATTTACTCAGTCAACTTACTTATTTCCCAAAGTTTTCCTTTCCATAAAAACCCTGCAGATGTTGAAGCTCTATTCGTATATTTATAAGCTCAACTTTCCGACCTTAAACCTCTCTCTACTGATGATCAAGGATGGATGAAAGCAAAATTTATGGACATTGCCCATCAGTAGTGGAGAGCTCCAATAAAACAACGTTCTCCTATAACCAAAGACCACACAAATGCGCTCTACGAGTTGAAATGCCACAAACATTTAGTTATTTCTTAACTTTTAAAAAGGGCACGGAACAGTTATTCTCAATCACACGGACTATGCCAATATAATGAAGGCCATCTTAGATGAATCTAGCAAATGTTGACAGTCTCACTTATCTACCGAAAGTGAACGGTCACCCGGGTATCCTACATATCAGCCCGGTAGAGGCCCAGGACTCACGTGAGCTTGTCATTCTTAATTCTTTTACCAGAGCCTAATTCTCTTAACCGCAGCAGTAACATTTGCTTTATTAACTACACCTTATTCTAATCCAGCTGACTGTAACTTCATTAATCAGTTTAGACGCAAACGTACCTCTAAGTTTACGCACTCTAGTCTCTTAGCTAGAGTTGGTTAGCAAATGCCACTGTATTATGACCAAATGCACGTTTCTTTAAAACCTTCAGATTACTTAAATTCCCATCTAGGTTATGACTGCTAACTAGGCTAATCGTCTCTACACGCACGTGCAGGCCGCGCTGCAACTTGCCACTCACTGACTTTAGCAAGTACGATTACTATAACTAGCACTTTTACCATAGGCACAGCACTTCTTACGGAAGTATCCTGGCCCAAACTTCCTTAAATGTGACCACAGCAGTCAAAGTGCTCTATTAACTACATCAAATCCAAATCTAGCTCACCTTAAAGTCTAGCTGGCTAAAACTCTATTAATCAGTTGGACACAATTGTACCCCTTAATTTCGCAGTTTGATCTCTTAGTTAGATTTGCTTAGCTGCGGTAGGGTAGTCTAGTCCTAGGACGTGCGGTAACTCTGTTATTTTTAATTTTTTGATTATAGCATAGTCCAGCACAATAATATAATCTAGCTTACTCTAGAATCTAGCTGGCTGCAACTACATTAGCTCTCAAATGTACCTCTTAGTTTACGCAGCCCAGTTTCTCAGTTAGATTTGCTTAGCTTTTACATTGCAGCCGGCCCAGTCTAAGCTTTGAAGCCTATTGCAGTCTCAGTAACACTGTTATCCCTATTGCCATATTTGTAGCGCATGTAGGATGCATGTCTCACGACTGAACCTCTAATACTGTTATAGGAATAAATAAGCTTTCATGACTACTTTATCAAGTCCAAAATTTGAGCGTGAAGCGGTGGTAGATATAAAGCTATCACAAAATGGACATTCTTTAAACCCCACTGTTTACTAAAATTTCAAATACTTTACGGCTGAATACAAGGTTACCCTTTTCTACATGCACGTACAGGCCACAATTTTAGCTTGCTACTCAGTGGCTTTGGCAAGTGTGTGTGTTCGACCATCGGTTTCGATGAAGTCCACCAACTGAACCAACAGGTTGGTACATGAGGTGACGGCCTCAGGGGTTCTTTAAAAGTGATAGAGGACGTAGTTAGCAGCTCCGCACTCTTCACCTTCTCCCATGAGTCTCAAAGAGACTAGACAGGTCGGGCGTTGGCTGCTGTATCAAATGCAAGCCAATACACCGCCTAATTTAGTCTTACAGTGACAGTAGACTGTGCGCGTGTGCTACTGTACTATTTACCCTCACTCACTCATAGTAGGTGTGAAGACAGGCCCAAGGGGGCCGAGACTGATATGGCTACTGTTGTGTCTAATTACAACTAGCTACGATGTAGTTGATTCTCACAATCATTACTATCTCTGACGCTAAAATTTGTCAGAAGTGACGCTGGATTTAAGTAAACGCTGGGGGGGGGGGCTCATGCCCCTTGTCTCAACAAGGAGTGTGAATCTGGGTTTAAACTATTTCAGGTAAGTACATGCTTTGGGCGCTGAGCAGAAGAGCGTTTGTTTTGGTTTCCGCCCTTTAAACTCTATCCATCAGGCTGTGTCATCTTCGATAATAAGATACTGCTGCTATAGGTACGTGCCTATACTACGAGTGCTAGTTTTGATAAATCATGTATGGTAAGACCAGTAGATAGTATACTATGAGTATTTATTGTGAGTGCTTTTTAAGGAGTCGCACCCAATATGCACTCGAAATCTGTGTGAGGAGGAAAAAGTGATTAGCATTTGGATAATAATAAGGCGTTTGTAAAGTAATGTACCAGTCCTACCATGCACTTATGTCATGCAGTTTGCCATCTATAGCCCAACTACATACCTAGCACAGTATCCATCTATAGCTTGGACTTTTCGGAACCTCAACTCGTATCCCATTGATCCCAGCACATTTTGTGAATGGGGGTTTAAGGTATTCCGAGTAAATACCAAACTTCAGTAACTGTCAAACCAGAGTCCTGGAGACGAAGGCTGGTACCGCTACTGATATTCTTATACTACTAACTAGGGGTGCAGCTGATTGATAGAATTTCTGTTACTATTTCTTCTGTATTATATTTGACAATGACGCTTATTAAAGTCGCCAGTGGGCTCAGATACCCACAATCTCAACAAGAAGTATAGTAGTACTGGTGCTAGCAATGACGCTGCCATTTGTCGGAGGTCAGACCATGTTCTTTCTAAAAAGGTGCGCTACAAGCACAGTAGTAAAGGACAGCAGTGTTGCTGTGACTGCAATAGGCTAGACGCATCGACTAGGGATTGAGGACTAGACTACACTACCAAATTCAAGCAAATCTAAACTAAGAGACCCAACTGCCTATTTGAAGCGATACAATTGTGTCTAAACTGAATAATGAGGTTATAGCCAGTTAGACTTTAAGGTTAACTAGATTTGACTTTTGTGTAACCAATAAAGCAATTTAACTGCTGCTGCCACATTGTTACGACGTTTGGACCAGAATACTGCTGCTAGAGCTAATATGCCACTGCTAATAGTGTTAATTCTAGTACGGTACTAGTGTTGCTGAGATTGAAATAGGCTAAAAGGTTGGACTAGGCTTTGAGGACTAGACTGCACTATCAAAGCTTAGGAAAGCTAGCTGAGAGACTTGACTGCGTGAGCTAACAGGTACATTTGTGTATAAACTGCATAATGAAGTTGCAACCAGATAGATTATAGTTATGCGTAGTTAATAAAGCAAATTTGCTGATGCGGTTAGGACAACTAGACTATAATAAAAGAATTAAAAATAGCAATAGTGATTTTGTAAGATACCCCTGTTTGTCTGCGGCCCATTCTTCCTATGTGCATGTTGGCAGCTCAAACACTTCAACTATAAGCCTGTACCTGCGTCTTGTTAGAAAACATATAGTCACAGCGTGAAGCTTTCAATAAACAACGCAAAGCCCCAGGTATTGTCTTTCTGCATGATCAGCGTAGTGATTACCATGCCTTTATCTTTCAAGGTACTGCCTTTTACCGTCTTCAGGCTAACTATATCATTGCTACCGTATCCAGCTATAGTTTGGAAGTTATACAATGTCTCCAGTCTAACTAAGGACATGACATGTTCCAGAATTAGCTTAGCATGGTAGCATGGTGTTTTCTATACTGTAACAATATCTGAGTGGTAAGACGCGCACCTTTTATTTACAATATGCATAACTGATAGGAATATGCGCTTACAAGCTTCCTTGTCCTCCACGGAAGTGATCGGAAGAGCATGTTGGTTATGCTGGGTTGCTTTTTGTCGCTGTACGGATGACACAGACCAACAGACGCAGACAGATGCCCACTAGTGATGTAGTCGTTGAAGGTCACTGGATAAAGCTTTGTGTCGGTCGAGCGCCCAGACTGGTTTTGGAGCAACCAATAACTCCCGGTTTTGCACGCGACAGTTCGTCCAAGCTTTGCTCCAAACAGGTTGGTGCAGTGGCTGTAGCACAAGTTAGGTGTTAACTGATAGTCAACTTTCCGCAGCAACAACCGCATTCTTGCTCCTTCCTTATCCATCTGAGCAAGTACGACTGTTAGAACTAGCACTTTTAGCCTAGGTGTAGCACTTCTAGCAGAAGTATTCTGAAAAATGACACACTTTACTTTGTCTACCGCCTAAATACTTGACACATCCGCAGCTTTTGTCACATATACCTTTCTCTATCCTTGAGGTTACTAATATCCCCTACTGGTTTTAGCAAGTGTGGCTACTAGAATTAGCACTCCTGGCATAGGCCCAACACTTTCACCAGTAGTACACTGGACTGAAAATTAAATATGTCACTGTGTCACCACCTAGAATCGTGATACATTATCAGCCATTGCATTGATTACAATCATCAAATTTGTAGTTATGTTAAACCAGGTGACTGTACTTTCTTACTGCGAAGTCATCACGCGCCTATACGGCCCTTCGTATACCCTGCAGTGTCCCTAGCAGCCACTTGGAACTCAAGACCTGCCGCTGACGCATGAGGCCGCTAGCCTGCCTGCGCGCCCACCGCCTCCTGGGGCTAGGTGCTAACTGTCCTTGAACGACGCGCATGTACGCCTCAGCGTGACCGTGCGCCCACGCTAGCCAATCCCAGTTCATCTCAAGGTCGTGCACCCACGCTAGTCTAGATATTATCCATCTCATTGGCCGCCGGAACAAAGCATGCACTGAGGACGCCTGATGTCCTCATCACTCCGGAGTCGACTCGAATAGGGAACGGACGCACAATTCCGCAAGTCAACACTTTCCATCTCTTCTCCGTTTCATTGTGTACAAAATAAAGGCTTCCTCATACTCTGGACTTTTCCCGCTATGAGTGTTAAGACTCAGACCTCCTTTTCAAACCATGCTCCTACTTCTACTGCCAACGGTATCCCTTCCTCCTCTCAGCGAACAATAACACGGCATAATGATTTGCCGTCGAAGTTCAACGCAGCCAACCACCCCCCTCCCAAGTAGTTGAGATGACCAATCTCCTACAACATGCCGATGCGCGCGTAGTTGAGAACTTTCATCCTACCGCAGACCCAGTTGCGCATGCGGACGCAAGATGACCATTCCTCCTCCCGAGCGACACTGGCGGCACTAACCCACCTCTCGCATGCCAGCCACAGAAGCTAATGCAGGCCACAACTACCCTTCAAACCATCCACATGAACACCAGCTTTTCGTACCTTACCGTTGGTACATACCTCCTTCCCTATCCTTTACTAATCTTCATTCGTTCCATTTCTCTCATCAATGAACTTCGGTCTTTGAGTGGAGCACTTGTAGTGGCCCGAGCAGCCAATTGGAACCCAAGATCTGACGGATGGTGCCTTTGGCCTGTGCGCATTATGCTGCCTGTGATCAGGCGCTACTCGTCGTCACCCCCTGTCCGTTCTCGCTCAATGGTCTGAGCCACTTACCAACACACCCAGTCTCGCCTTTACAACCATGCGGTGTGCAACCAATCACTACCAGTCTACTGAGACAAAGCGAGTATTCGGCGGACAGCCGGGATGACTGCGGTCAGAGGACACTTGGAATTGCGTCTCGCGCGTCGTGGTTGTGCCAACGCCGCCCTGTACTACGGGCCTCTCGGTCGTACGTCCTGCAAGACCTATTGGCAACAATCCCCGTATCCTTTCTGTAAAAAATACACTGTTCCGTCTACTCTGTATTCCAAAGACCTCTCCTATCTCCTAAGGAACCAGGGTCTGGAAGATTTTAGGTGTTAGATTAGCCGTCTTAGCCTTAACACCCATAACCCCATCCCTTTATTTCCCTGTAACCATGGATTCCGTGAGAAACTTGGGCGCGGGGGGGGGGGAACATTTGTCATAAGGCGGCCTCACAAGAAAGTCTTACCTAATAAACTGTCTTATTACTAGCAGCATAACCGCCGGTCAAAGACAGAGACCTAAGATGGCTGTCCAGTTCGCCTGTCAAAATACATTAGCGCGTATAGTGCACACAGGCAATCGTTGAGAAGGCTCCAGCCTCACTAAAAAAGAACCCAGGTACGTGATTAGTGTCCCTGTCTGGCAACGTGGCTTGTGGCTTTTTCGTATGCAGAAGAAGTGCTGAAATGTTCAAAGGGTGACGGTGATTGCCATTGATTGCCCGAGGTTTAAAAAATAAGTCCGTCCATCCGCAGAAGAAATTTCAATGTGCTTGAGTCTGTTACTTTAACTGACGGAAGTGAAAATCATTTCTTTTGGAATCTTCCGTGACAAGACTATTCACGAGGTTCTTACTAACTGTAGACACCTTCGGCATCTCTACATTATTTCCCAGGAGACTTCGAGAATCGAATACGCTCCACTCCCGAAACATGGTACCCTGGAACTTCTCTTCCTGAAATTAAATGGACTTTCTGTGGACGGTGATTGTAACAGACTGTTGAATGAAATGCTATCGAACTTGTTCTGCCCTAGATACATTCTACATAAGATTGAGCAGGGCACATATCCTAGCATTGAGACACTGAATGCATTTTTCGCAGTGAGGACTGAACTCCAGTGGTTGGTAATTGTCTGCACGGGTTACGGTAAAGTAACTTTGTGTCACGCAGACAAGCAGAGTAGGACAGGTGTCGAAATTATCCAGGAGTCCACACTGTACCCGGGATATCTGATTCACACCTACCCGGAGCTGTATGATATATTTTGAAGTGGATTTCAGATGTCTTCTACCTACCCAATCTATTAGTCCCAGATTTGCTCTGAGAAATCGATGTAGATCTGACTGCGCATTTTTGTGAATTTCTTTTTATCAATCCTTTTTTGCTGAATTTTCTCGTGTATGACACTATTTTTTTACTTTGTTATTTTGTTTATTTTGTAGCAGAATACCTTCTTTAATCAGGGTTGCATTTTAAAAAAAACGAAGAAATTGAATGTCATAATGGTAGATTGTACATGGATCTGTCTTTCAGGACGAACCCATCCTGGTTGATGCTTCGCGAGCTCGGACCAACCGAGTGTGTATCTTGCTAGGCTACTAATTGTAATGGTACTAATAAAGTTCCAGTAACATGTCTTTATGTTATAGTATTCCGACAAAGACGAGTACCCTAGGGTAGCTATTTCTGGCTTTATTGGCCATCGTCATCTACGGATAGCCAACTCTAGTGTAGCCGCTGAAACTGCGATCACACTCGAGTTTCGAACTCGCGTCTCGCTGGTCTTGGGCAAACCTCCTAACCATTGGGCCACGAGTGTAGCAACAATTTCAGCGGCCACATTATTCTTAACTATGAGAGCAACAACCCCATCTCTCACAATAGTAGTGCCATCAATGGTCTGCTACGCTGAGCGAAGACACACTGCTCTGACGAAGAAACCTACCGGAACGAGCTCAGTTATCTGTTTGAACTGTTTTCCCGCAATGGTTACCCCGGAGACTTTGTACGCCGATGCATGAGACACCAACAATCCAACAAAAAGGAACCAGATAGTTCCACTCAAGTGCCCAAAACAAACACATGGCGAGGCCTTCCATACATGAGAAACGTGCCTGAACTCGTTGAAAGACACTTGCGGAAACACCAAATCAAAGTGGCGCACAAAACGATGGCTACTTTACGCACTCCGTTAGTACACCTTAAGGATAGGGTTGGCTACCTTGATAAGAAAGAAGCCATTTACATAATCCCATGTGAAGCTTGTGACACAGTTTATTGTGGCCAAACAGGAAGATCCGTCTCCATGCGCATCCGCGAACACCAATCGACAGCGAAGAGACATGACCGTTTTTTCGAAGTGGCTATGCATTGTTTTCACATAGGACATACGTTTGCACGGAACAAAACACGCATCGTCGGAGTTTGCCCCTCCAAAAAAGGCTGATAATTTCTTGAGGCCATGCACTCCGAGGATTTATGCATCAACCGGCGTATCGAGTTAGCGGGAGTGTACAAACACCTCAAAGAAAAGTGGAAGAGACTGCAGCCGACAACCATGTACCAACATGAACCGCAATTAGCGTCCACACCGGTTGACCTGGACTGACCCCGGACTGACTCAAATTGCAGTTGCCAATTAGCCGTTACACCATTGTGACTGCTAATCATGTCCACCACGATGTGACGCAAATAGCAACTCCCAATTAACGCCCTCAACAAGCGATAATATAACTGTATCAGCACTTTGAAATGCTACCTGTTCTTCGCCCATTTCTCTCAAGTCTGAAGACGACCTGGGGATCCAATGTCGAAAATTTACTGAACAAATTTATTGATTTTCCCAAATGACTCTTTCCTTAAAATTACATTTCTTTGGATGCCTGCCTTTCAGTTTATACGGTCCAGGTCATCATTTCAGACCAGACCAAATTCAAGAAAATATACAAAGAAAAGGATTGCATAGATGACGTAGAGACAAACTTGACTGACTGCTACTCTACGAGGGTGGTTTCATGAGCGACCATGACCTCGAAAGCCTCCGACCAGTAGGCACTCACATCCCCCGTTTGTATGGTCTACCAAAAATCCAGCAGTCACGAGTGCCTTCCCGGCGGCAAACTTACGTGTACTCTTCACTTGCCATCCCCTTCTACGAATGGGCAATAAAGACAGACTACCGTTTCAGGCCACATCGATGGGCATCTATTCGTTCACCTGTTCCTGTGGAGCGGGCTATATTGGCCGAACAACGCGGCCTCTGGAGAAGAGAATGCGTGAGCACATACCGGCTTGGCTCAGCAGAGGGGAGAATAGACCGACCTCGAGCTCAATCCTCGCCCACCTAATTGACACAAACCACCAAGTTGCTGCGAGAGAAGCCTTTGGGGTCATATACCGCACGCCAACACACTACTCCAAAGGCCTGTGCAAATAAATGTTAGCCACAGCAGAGGCAGTAAAAATCCGGCCAGCAAAATCCACTCTATGTGGTCAAAAGGCGCTGGTAGGTGCAATCTGCCTCCTTTGGCCGCCTGCACACGAAAATTATACGCCTCTTGAAGACACGTCATCTGAAAACACACAAAACGAAGCGACGGAGAATAGTCAAGCGCAAGCTGCGCGGCTGACACCCAGAACTCAACCCGCTGACCGCGAGAACATCCCCCCTGTCTTTTCTGCGCATCGCAACCAGCGTCCTACCCGCGCAGGCGCCCGCATTCAGGAGCTGAGGGAGAACCCAAATGCTTAATTACCCTCACCTTTTTCCTCCCCCCTTCCCACAACCTGACGATTATTTAAACGCTGTAATTAACTGACAAATTTTATTCCCCATGTCATCTACCGGCCTGATGATGGATGACCGAAAAAAAATTATTTGCCAACACGACTTTTCAATCGTAAAAATGGGAATTTTCGCAGAATTAAAATACACCTCAGTGAATTGGCCCAAGGTCAGCGAACAACCCGCGCGTAACCTTTTTTAATTTGCCTGATTTTCGCGCCAAGATTCGGCCCTCAATATACCCCACTCATTCTGTCCCCTAAAACCAGCCGTCCTTATCGGAGTGGAGCGCGCTTCGCGCACACTGTGGGTACCACACGATCGTTCCTTACCAAATACACGATATTGCAACGACCATCAGTTCAGATTGTATAATTTAAACTAGCCCTTAGTTAATAATTTCACCTATGGGAGTGGCTCGAGATAGTGAGGCATCGATTACTTTCGCAGACAGTTCTTTCATGTCTTCCGGAGACAACTGCCCACTACAGCATTTCTTTGTGCTTATGCACAGCGACTTGCGATAAAGCACTGGCAACTTCCCACTCCAACTCCTCTTCGGCTACCTCCATGTCCAGAATGCAAACATCAGTAATGGGTATGCTGG
>JAYGXS010000005.1:41512762-41527813 GCA_036362985.1 Ligula intestinalis
CCAAATCACCGAACCTGAACCAAAACAAACGGATCACAACCGAAAACGCTAAACTTCATATGTTACATTCATCTGATGGCAGATTACTCAGGATAGTTATACGTTTTCTCACCTTTTCCAAATTCAACTCTGATTCTAAAACACTTTATTTTACTTAATAAACAAAATAAACATCAATAGGCAATGTAGGAGAAAATTCAGGTACGCTAAGGCTGTAAAAAGGAAATTCATTAAAATTGAAAGTCAATCGTAGGTTGATTTAGCTGAGGAAAACTAGGACTAGTAGAGCAAACATGTTGATAATTTCTGAAACTCATTCCAAAATATATCATAAAGCTCTGGGTAGGTGTGAATCAGGTTTCCTAGGTGGAATGTGGGATGCTTGATAATTTCGACACCAGTCCTACTCTGCTTGTCAGCGTGACACAACATCGCCTTGCCGTATTTGTTGAAAACTACAACCAACCACTGCAGTTCAGGCCTGACTGCGAAAAATGCATTCAGGTACTTAATGCTGGGATATTTGCCATGCTCAATCTTTAGTAGAATGTATTTAGGGGAGAACAAGTTCAACAGCGTTTCATTCAAAAGTCTGTTACAACCATCATCCGCAGAAAGGTCGTTTAATTCCAGGAAGAGAAGCTCGAGAGTATCGTGTTTTGGGAATGGAGTGTAGTCCATTTTCGAGTTTTCATGGGACATAATGTAGAGACGCCGGAGTTGTCTGCAGTTAGTAAGAACCTCATGAACAGTCTGATCACTTAAGAGTCGAGGACCAATGATTTTTACTTCCTTCAGCGACGGAAACAGGCCCAAATAGGTGGAAATATCCTTTGCGGACGGATGGAGTTCTTGTCCGAAATCCGAGCAATCGCTGGCAATCACCATTACCTTTCGAACATTTAGGCACTTTTCCTGCAGACGAGGAAGCTTTGAGTTGGTTTGATCGTCATTGCAGCACGCCCAAATGATCTCAGCGGACACTTCTAACGAACTAATGTTTGAGCCACACATTTCAATGATTGGGAGGATGAGATCTCTGGCAAGATACGGAAGCTCCTGGGCGTATTTTGTTTTGATCTCACAACTTCCTGGTGTGCACACACGAATTGAAAGTCTCCGGATTTCTGAGCCGCGTCGCTGAATTAGTTCTTCCACTGCACTTCTCATTGGCGGTTGCCTACGTCCTCTGTTGGTGCCGATTGTGGAAGATGAAGAGGTATTCGATAGCCTGAGGGATATTCTTTCTCCGGAAGGGTTTATATGAAGGTACAGATCGTGCATGTTGAGTGGATGAAGAACACAGTTGTCCTCGACAGACATTAGAGAACAGGCAACGAAGTTCACCATCGCTTCACCGTCTTCAACCCTGTCAATAGATTGATTGCGTAAACGAGGCATATAGCGCCTAACTCTAGCGCAAGCACATGCTCTGCAAAATTGCGAAATGTCTACTGGAGATTTTTTAAGCACACGATATTTCACGATTCGAGGTAACTTGGAAGGACTGGTGACTGCCAAAAAGCGACCTGGCTCTGTCAGTATGGTCAGCACTGGCCATTGTTTGACAGAATTCCTTGCGTTCAGGTACAGATCAAGCACTTCAGATGCACGATGGATCTGAAGGAAAGTCCACGGTGGAATCCAGGCGGATTGAAGTTCATGTGGTAGGCGCTGGGTGGCTATCCTGTATCTACGGAGAGATGAGTCGTCTAAGGACATGCTGCGTACGTCGCCGAAGCTCTGCAACAACAGTAGAATTTCAGTAGGTGATAACGGTCCAAAAATTCTGATGGCAACTTCTTCCAATTTTAACTTGGATTGTAGGCTCTCTGTGACCTCCCCTCTGGCATTCCTTACGACGACAGATAAGCGAAGAATGCGTAATCTAGGCATGGGACAATTAACCATGAGTTCACTCATTTGTTCTATGCTGATGGGTTGCTTCATTATGTCCAATGTAGTGAGATTAACGAGTCCAGTCCGGTCGGGGCCGGAAAGAAGGAGAAGAAGTTGAGTGATGTCTTTTCCCCGTTCTGAAGCAAAGTCCCCCGGATAGATCTCGACTCCCTGTGACGAATCTTGGAGTAGAGCTAGCAGCTCCGTGTGTCTTCTCCAGGAGCATGGAGATAGCGTAAGAATTCGAGTAGTCAGGTGATCCCATGTTGGAATTAAGCTCTTGCAGTTTAAGCGATCCTTTCTGGATAGATAGCGACTGATCTGGGCAGAGATTATTGGGTTCCACAGGATCTGATATGTCAAAAGGAAACGGGATAATTAAAGTTTGATCCTCGTCATGTTATTTCTGCTCAGGAAAATAAGCTGATTAGGCCTGATTCACGCTCCTTCTATTCATTATTAGTTTAATGTCCTGAAATCAAATTATCAGAATTCATCGTGAAGCTGACAAATGTAGCTTTTTGTGTACTACTCGGTAAGTCGCCGGTCCCACACCACACAGAAACTGGGAACTGTTACAATATCACAGGTGTCTGCATACAGCCAGCAGGCCAGTCAACATACATAAAGATATCAATGGAAAGCTGCTGATCCATTTTAGACTTTAACAAAACTGTAAATAATCAGCGCACGTTAATTTTTATAGAAAAGACTCACTTCTTGTGGTATGGTGAGCTGCGACATACTCCACACAATCAGCCAAACTCTTGTCTGACTGATATAAAAACAGGCTCTTCGTCAAGTTCAGGCAACCGGCGCTGCACTGTAAAATAATTGGTAGTTTCAAATGATTGGTCAGACTTTAACCAATCGTGGGACAGGCTGACGAAAACAGACAACACACGCAGTAAGAAACTTTACGTAGCGTGACACTTGAAAATGGGGCATCAGTGACGGGCGAGAGGACGTTTCGGCGAAATTTGAAGAAGCAAAGGTATACATGACGTTCATTTACTAACGTCTGAAGAGCCTAGTTACAGCACTTGCACTCTCTTATTTTGGTCCCTTCTCTCGGTCGTGGAGTTGCATTACTTTATACTACGCATATGCATCTGGACGTTTGGATCAATGGTGAACTTAATCCTTAGGTGTAGAATAAGAAAACAAAACAACCACAGAAAGGTAGCAAGTGGCTAACCTCGGACGGACTTGTAGTAAATAGCTCCACAGGAAGTGAACTAGTGAACGCTTGTCGTGACTAACTCAGGCCGAAATGCATTCTGGGAACGCTTGCTGTTTCCGGCTTCTCGAATAGCCAATCGCAGGCCGACTGTCACAGACCTCAATGCTGTGTCTGCCACCAGGCGTCACTCCATATTCCGTCCAACCAGGGAGCGGCCGCCGCCAGCGCTGTCGGTGCCGTTGACGACCCCGCGCTCTCACGGGCCGACGACTGTAAATCCTAGTCAAATATCCTACTATATCTTCTTTAATTCCTCTGCGGAAAAAACTCTTTCTACTACTCTGGCCTTCCCATGACTTCTCTCTCTCTTCTCCTAAGGAACCGGGCCTTGAAAATCGCAGCCGTTAGGGTGAACCTTATTTGCCTGTTATCCCCTCAAAAGGCTCGTGGTAATTACGTGGTTCATAGCAGGCGTTGGCTGTGCAGAGACCAGCATGCATGCTCTTTTGTTTCTCGACCAATGATCTGTTTGTCACGCGCTCTGCGCACTATCTCCGTCACCCTTCGATTGACCAGTGTGTCAACTTGCTATATAATAAAGCAACACAAGATGTGAAATAACCCTCTTCGAGACCCTGGCCTACGTCAGTCAGTCAGTAGAAATCCAAAATAAGGTTTTGATTTGTGCGTATTACATACCCTTCCATGTCACCGAGCAGACTCACTACTTCCGAGAGAATCGATCGTCCCATATTCCTTTCAGCTTTTTATTTACATTTCCAAAATACTAACAGAAATATAGACTTTAAACCATATCAAATTATGCACCTTACTATGATGGAGCCGCAGAAGTACACCTGATATTCTCTCTAGCTGCAGAGAACGAATTTGATGTTCAAGAAATAACTTTACTGATAAAACGTACGCACGAGTATTGGGCAGCGTCCAAAGGCCGCGTCTCAGTCTTCTCAATTACTTCTAGTGGCTCGAGTTGTCGTTTCTGTATACAATAATATGCTTGGACTAAAGGTCTGTGAAGTGCTCATTTTTAGTTCGCCTCCTATACCTCAGTCACTCTAGGTTAAAAATGACGTCAAATCCAGTACCATAGCTGTCAGTTCATTATCTTTTCCAGACGGTTTGCAATATACTATCTATGTTGATGTAGAGAGTGCGGACTGTATCACTCAAAAGTAAGCCTCTATTTGAAACCCTATGGAGGAATCTCATTCAGGGTTGATTCAATATCTTCAGTATTCATCTATCTTTGACAGGCATTAATCATATTTCAAATGTTCATAAAAAGATCGAACACAGGGTACCTCGTACACGCCGATCTGCGTGGCAAATGAGATGTCACGCCAGGTATATACAGTAGATGAAAGGTTGCGGATTGGAGAATTTAACGCAAACCTGAGGTTGTGTATGTAGTTCTTTGGGTTGACTTGAGGCCCAAAATGCTGTTTACTAGAATTTAATTGCGTTCTGATCAAAATACTGGGAGAAAATAAATGCGAAAATGGACGAAATCCAGCATTTGTTGATATTCGAGGAATTTTGTACACTATTAAACGCTGCTGACAAGAACTTCTTGTGTGTGCATGTTGCACTATAAAATGACATTCATGAAGAGCAGACATTTTTTAATTATATCTGTTCACAAAACCGGGCCTGGAAGGTCGCAGCCGTTAGGGTGAACCTTAGTTGCCTTAAATCCCCTCGAAAGGCCGTGGTAATTACGTGGTCATAGCAGGCGTTGGCTGTGCAGAGACTAGCATGCATGCTCTTCTGTTTTTCGACCAATGATCTGTTTGTCACGCGCTCTGCGCACTATTAGCATAACAAATATTTGGCAGAGTTGTCACGGGAAATCGCAAAACTGCTTTTTCCAAAATCACCGTTGATATTATTGCCACTCTGCTTTGCATTTGTTATTGTAGAACTGAGTCTGGAAGTAACCAGATATGCTGAAAACTGTTCCGTTTTAGGTAAAACATTTAGCTCTTTCATTTATAATAGAAGAGATATCCCTAATTGTTAGGGAAATCAATCAACTGGCCGACATTCCCATTTTGATCTTGACTTAATCATCAAAAAAATTAAAAAACGCAGACATCAGACGCGAAAATATATAAGTAACCCTTTTTTCAAGAGTTAACCTTTTGCCAAATTTTTCTTAATCAATCTTAAACATATTGATATGCAATTTTTGTAGTTGGCATTTATATTTCTCGGCAATAAGTTCACATGATTGGGTGGTTCTGAAACTATGACAGTCAAAGACAGGTGCATATAAAAAAAATGTTTAAAAGCTGGTTATTTACGCAAAAGCTTTCAAGATATACCTCATTTTGAAGGTCTTGGTAAGCACATAGAATAAAATCATTATTAATGGTCAATCGAATGAAACCAGGGAAAATTGTAAAGTCATAATAAGAATTTCAAGGAAGATCTCCAACTCTTCGTATTCGAAATCCCAAAATAATTACAAAAATATTTGGCGGAAGGCAGTTACTTTTAGTGTGCAAAAAATGGTACGTTTATAGTCGCAGATAACAATTTAATTAAAATTTATTATTCACTTACCCGCATGTCCGCACGTGAGCTTACGTAAAAGCTTACTCCTGCTATCTCCCAATGGGCCAAGTCAGACGTAATTGTGGTTACTTTAGTCCAACGCAACTCAGGCAATGCATCAACGAAAAAAAACTAGAAATTCTCGTGAAAACGTATGGGAATATTTACTCGAAATTTGGGCTTTTCGGCAACATCCATAGATTACATTCCACGTAATATGGAAGCACATATATATAAAAACCTTACAAATTGATTATTTTCCAATGTCTTTTTACTTTTCCTGCTATATCCACTCGGTGGTTTTGTATAAACAGGCATCCTCTACAAATCGAATTTAAGTTAACCTAGTACGCCCGATTTCCACTTTTTCGGAATTTTCCCCTTTCCTAAAAACTTTTTATTTCTATTAAACGTTATATTCCTTCATAAATCACAACATGCCTATTGTTAAGAACGACCATTAGTTTATTGTTTTAAGTCTCTTGGGGCCGCAGCTTCGGTTGCGTTTGAGTAACAGGGAGTTACTTGTAAAAATCCTTGAATTTCATGACTTATTGAACCTGCAGTATAAATGTTGAAAGGATTTTTTCCTTGGCTCAGTGTCAGAGTGTTGGAATTAACGCTCAATGAGCAAATTGTCTGGGCTTGTCTTCTATGATTTAAGCATGCTTTTATGACCTCTAAAACGAACTTTTGTTCCAAGTCTAACGATCTTTCTGCTAGGATTGTCAGTTCTTCCTCACGAACCCTTATGGCAAGGTTCCGGAACGAAAGGAGCGAGTGGTTCCTGTGGAACACTTTCGTTCCACTGCGCCGTGATTGCGTATGTGGGCGGTACTCCGTGCAGTGGCCGGGGAAGTGTACAAGCCGTCGTCGAAATCGATGGTCGAACACCCACACACAAGCTCCCACGTCCACCTGAGAAAAACCCTACGTGCACGCACGCCTCCTGCATTTGCTACCTCCCCCCTCTCCAAATGCGGCGCCTGGATCGATGCCTTGCTCTGGCACGTTATGCCGGCGTATGCCTAGGGCGAAAAACCCGTGTTCAGGGCACACGCCTTCAAATAGGGGAGAGTAGTGTCTGGGGTAGAGGTGTAGGGGGCGACTGTAGACTCAGGTGGACGTAGGAGCTAGTGTGTGGGTGGTCGACCATCGAGTTCTGTGACAACTTGTAGACTAATCTGGCCAGTGCACGGAATACCGCCCATATACGCAATCGCGGCGCAGTGGGATGAAAGTGGAACCAAAGTGTAACGAGAGTGGGACCATTGTTCCACTGGAACCACTCTCTCCTTTAGTTCCGGAAAATTGCCATTAGGGAAGGTGCCTACTATATTAGTTTAGGTAACTTAAACGTACATGATAGTCCTCTTTAGGGAGTATGAATCAGTCCATATCTGAAGTTCACCAGATTTTCAAAAGGTGACGAAATCTACAACAGAAGGCTCCCCGAATGCAGAAGCCAGGGAAGGTTGAGAAGGCTGATCAGTGTTTTCGCTGGGAAAGTTTACAAAGGCATACACAGCAAAGTGTTGAGTACGGTCCTCTCAGGTCAGTTGTTGTGTTGTATGCGAAAACCCGTGACCTATCCTTTGTTGCTTGTAGCAGATCGGGAATTGGTGAACACTGATTGGCTTCGAGCTTCGTGGGGCCAAGCCCAAGACGCACGGCAGCAACCCGAACATGACGCAGGCAAGAGGACAATGCAGACGGCTACCGCAACGAATCCATCAGGAGCGCGCGGTGGAAGATTGGCACGCGTAAAAGCTTGGCAGGCGAAAGTACGATGAGTCAACGCAGACTACCATAAGCTAACTAGATTCGCGTCGATGTTCCGGAAACGGGCCACGTAGTAGATGCGCTGGACCAAACGTTGGCAAGCTCAGGACACGACAGTTGCTACTTTGGCTGCACTCCTATCTCGAATGCCGGAAAGGCCGTTTAGGGGTACGTGTAGATGTGATGTAAGCCGTGCAACCTACCATCTCCCTCAACGGCATCCCACCTTCGTGACTCTGGCTTGAGGGCAGGCACAGGTGGCCTAGGGAAGAGAGAGTGTGGCCGAGGAAATGCGACTACACTCTCACTCAACTTAATTCCCACGTAAGTCAGCCCTCTTGCACCTCCCTGCGATGGCGTAAATGGTCGATTTTGTCGAAACCCATGCTCGAAATGACAGGTTTCCCACAAAGGGCCTATACAGACATGACCCCAAGACACCTGCATCATTAAAAATCACTGTTAGTCAGTCTGCGAGTGGCGACAAGTAGATATTCTTAGACTTTCATGAACAGAAGACAGCGAATGAATTGCTTGCATGGACATCATCCAGATCAAATAGCAAAGGCAACACAGAGTACTGATTCCGGGACTGGTCTTAATAAACAGGCTAAGTTGCCTTTTTACGAGAGTTGTACCGTGCAAGCGTGTGGCTGATTCAATGGCGTCATTTTGACAGCCGGTATCGGGATTGGTTTAAAAGCATCCAATTAGTTGAAAGGTAATTGCTAACGCCCACTAAAACTTTGCCTTGCATTTTACGATACACATGTTTCTGTCTACGCTAGCTGAGAATTTGCTGAACAAGGAGCAGATAATGTCACAGTTTATCATACCAGAAGAGGTAACTAATTATTTATGAAACGTTTATCTTAACAGATTCAGTAAAGTCGATTATCTATTTGTAGTTATTTTAATGCCAAACATGAATTGACTGCTGTACATTGACAGTTGTATACAGTTTATATATTTTGAATGCCGAAAGCACTATAAACATAGTCGTTTTCAGTATTTTCTGTGACAACACCTAATGTGAGATCGGCCGCTTACCAACCAATGCAGGGATGGCTCAGTTGTTCAGTTTCACATTGAATACACGGCAGTTCATCGTCAGGGAAATTTAAAAATTTATCAGAAAAATTACAGTAAGAGGTCTCCAAATTTCGGCTAAGAATTGTCTAAGAAGCTCAAATTCCCGAACAAAATGTACCCGAAGACATGCGTTAGCATAAAACAAAACAGAGTGCCGTCGATTAAACCAGATTTCCGTTTTCAATTTCAGATCTTGTGGAACCCAATAATCTCTGCCCAGATCAGTCGCTATCTTTCCAGAAAGGATCGCTTAAACTGTCGAGCCTTAATACCAACATGGGATCTACTTGCCGCCCGAATTCTTGCATTATCTCCATGCTGGTGGACAAGACAGACAGAGCTGCGAGCTCTTATCCAAGATACGTCAGAGGGAGTCAAGTTATTTTCTCGGGACTTTGCTTTAGAACGGGGAAAAGACATAACTCAACTTCTTCTCCTACTTTCCGGCCCCACTGGTACTGGACTCGCCAATGTTACTACCTTGGACATCATGAAACAGCCAATCACAATTAAGCAGTTAAGTGACCTCATCACTAATTGTCCACTGCCTCGATTACGCGTCCTTTCCTTATCTCTTGCTGTAAGGACTCCAAGAATGTAGGTCACGGAGTGTCTGAAATCCAATCTAAAGCTGGAAGAAGTGGCCATCCGCTTCTTCGGCAAATTAACGCCGTGTGAAATGCTGTTGCTGATAAAAAGCTTCGTTGACATACGCAGGATGACCTGCGACGAAACCTCTCACCGTCGGTACCGGTTACGACGCCGGCCTAGCAACTGGGAACGTTATCAGTCCTGGAACCCGCAGTGGACTTTCCTTCAGATTCACCATGCATCGGAATTGCTTGGTTTGTTCCTGGGTGAAAGGAAGTCTGTCTTGCAACTCCCAGAGTTGACCCTACTGACAGAGCCAGGTCACTTTTTTCCAAAGCGATACCTTAGCAGCTCTTCTAATTTGCCCAGAATTGTGACATTTCGCGTGCTTAAAAAACCTCCACTGGATATTCCGCAATTTTGCAGAGCCTGTGTAGATACTGAGGCTAGACGCTACATGCCTTGTTTACATTAGCAACCTACAGAGATGGCCCAAGACAGTGAAGTGACGGTAAACTTCGTTGCCTGCTCTCTCATGTCTGTCGAAGATAACTGCGTCCTTCATCCGCTCAATTTGCATGCTCTGTACCTTCACATAAGCCTTCCCGGTAGAAGCTCTACCCTACTCTACATAATGCGTCATTACCCTTCTCCGCTTCCTCAGCGATCCCAATAGGTGAAAGGCAACCACGATTAAGAAGTCCAGAGGAGAGGCTCATTCACAGTTGCTGCTCTGAAATCCGACGACTCTCAATTCGTATATGCAAACCTGCAAGTAATCAGAGCAACATTGATTACTTTCAACATCTTCCGTCTTTGGCCCGGGATCATTTCCTCCCTGCCCTCGAGAAATGCGGACCGAATCTGCGAAATTTGGAAGTGTCCGCTGAGCTCATCTGGACCTGTTGCTCAGATGTGTCAACCAGACAGAGGCTTCTTCGTCTGCAGGACAGATGCGTAAATGTTCGTAAGTTGACGGTGATGGCAAGTGGGGACCTGTTGGTCGAGCAGCAACTACGTCCATCCGCGAAGGATACTTGTACTTACTTGAATGTCTTTCCCGCACTGGAGGAAGTGCGCATTGTCACCGTGGACATATTCCACGACCGGACAATTCACGAGATTCTGGTTACCTGCCCTCACATTCGACGGCTCTACATTTTCTCCCTGAGGGCTCTAACCTTAGACTTCGCCACGTTACCACAAGCTAACGCCCTCGAGCTTCTTTTCCTGAAGTTCAGTAGGGTTTCTGTGGATAATGATTTCATTATACTTTGAAACGAGACACTTTCCAATCTTCGCTCCGTCAAATACATTTGCTGCTGCGAACTTCAGGTCCAGTTCCTTGTGGGAAAAGAAGTGGGAGGCCAGAGCGGTGGGAATAGTTTATTCCGTACAGAAAGAGTGGAGGTTAAGTAGGAGGAAGTTGACCCTCAGGCCGCGAGGGCGCTGGGTCCGAAGTGTGTTGGTGCGAGAGTCGTCACAAGTGATTTGTTTGTAAGTCAGTCCCAGGTAAGTGCTTGGCCAGACCGGAGAAGGCAGACAACGGTGTGCTCAATTGCGTTTGCACGGAGTTTGTGGCAAGCGTCCAAGGCATGCCAGGTACTGCAATCACGTGACCTCATGCATGACGTGACGTGGGAGGTCACTGCAAATGTTTGAACAGCCAATAAACATTAAGCGTGAGAAGAGAGTTTAGGATGTTCGAAAGCCTTGAGTTATGGTCTAGTTATGTCGGAGGCCTAGGGGAGGAGAAAGATGGCGACGAAGAGGAGGGTGTCTTTCAATTAACAGAGTCTCCGTCTCGTTGCTGTTACGCGACGTGGCAGGCGTGAACACGCATGCTAGGTTCATCTGTAGCAACTTGAATTCGGTAGTGCTGTGCTGATTCATCTCGTTCTCACCCTCCAAGCCTTCGCCTACCCGCGAGCCCAGCACTGGCTCATCCCCTCATCGCTGCTCGCTCTTGTACTTTCGCACCCCTGCTGTCGACGTGCGTATGACGAAGCTAATCGATGCCTCGTGAACTCTGAAGCCAAAAACTGCACCCTTTCCTGATTGGTTGAGGACTGGACAGCCTGGACTAAACCCACGCGCATAGACACCTCTATATCGGTTAAACATGAATTGTCGACAATTAGAACGGTTGTGCCTATTTATCCAATATTAGCTCTTTTAACACTTTAACGTATTACGTCATTATTTTTTCGGGATCATGCTTGCTAGGTGCTTCGTTACTTCCTCCGGACCTCAAAATCCGACATTGGTGACACCGCTTTTAGAACACTTGATTCCTTCGTCCCATTATGCCCGGCTCCTCTCAACAACCTGGTGAGAACGCTCCCTCCCTTCAAGCCGTTCACTTCACTCGCCCTCCTTTCTGGCAGAATGCACCAGAACTTTAAATTCATCTGCTCAGAATCTGCCTTTTATTCCGCAAATATTGCAAAGGAAGTGGAAATCCTTCCGCCTACTGTTATCGCGCAAGTCTAGTCTCTCTTTTCCTAGCCAATCTCCCGTACATAACACTCAAAGAGGAGCTTCTTCGCATAAATTCTATGCCCGACCCTCAGCGCTACCACCACCTGATGAAAGAATAAACTTTAGCGATAGGAAATCTTTTGAGCTTCTTCGCCGGATGAAATCCCTACTTGGGGACCAACAGATCGATGACAAGTTGTACAAGATGATGTTTTAGAGTGTCTCCCTACCGATGTCCAAACGATCCTGACATCCGATTCCGATGATCTAACGGTCTCGACGTTGGCAGATAGGATGTTTGAAGTGCAACGCTTCTAGCTGTCCTGCATTGCGCAAAGCTTTGCACCTTCTTCGTCAGTGAACGAGCACCTTGTGCAGCAGGTTTCAGCCTTGGCGGATGAGTTTGTCTCTCTGAAACTCTAGTTTTCCTGTTTCGCCGGCCGTCGCGGATTGTGCGGATCGAGCATTGACGTAGACTGCGCACATTCAATGATTGGCTGTTTCCGAGGCGAGTCGAGGCCGGCTCTCACGTGACCTCGTGCGTACATGACGTGGGAAGAGGAAATAGCACTAGCGGGCCACTACAGCCTCGTGCGTGGCGCCGAAGGTGTACAGCGCTACAGGACCACTTCTGCCTTCGTCGAACTCTCCATTAATACCTTCTAATAGAGGGTCCGCCGACCGTTACAGTGAATGTGTTACCTCACTCCCAAAGCTTATGCTAAGAGCTGCGTGAAATTTGCGAGGATGACCTCGGAAAGGTCACACTGAAATATTGATGTCCGGAGTGAGAAATACACATGATTTTAAAAAAATTATCGCTACGACGGGCTGGAGAGATGCGTCATGAACGGGGTAACGCCTGAAGCATTCGACTCAGTAAATAGAATGTGTCCGAGCTGCGCACGCGCTCTTAACACTATGCCGGCGGACGCCTACAAAGGACAGCGACCAGGGGACTACTTTGCCTACCGAACCGACAAACAACTTTTAAATACTCATTGAGGGTTGGCGTTCAGTACTCCTTGTTCAAGGATGACAGAGCGCCGAACGCTACTACAAAAGAAGGGCACATACCGCGGCGTGTTGCCTGTTCCCAATTCGCATTCGAAATCCAGAGAAAAGATACACACGCTTCACAATCAGAAAAAAATCATGTACCGCAAGTTAACTCGCCTCGTGCCAGTAAATTTACTTTGCGTATCAACCTGATCAAGGCTAAAATTGTAAGGCAGCTTTGCAAAGCCAGCCACACCTGCAACCGGCTGCAGCACTTGGCTCTAAACCAGCAAAATAGGCAGCTTAACATGAAACCCCCGAGGTATGTGGCTGTTGTGCAGACAACGATATTGTTCGGGACGGATAATTACACTGAGCATGAAGTTCGAGCAAGGAATCTTGGTTATTTTGACCTGGCTGAAGGTGGAAAGGCAAGAGGAGGTACCGAGATCCCGAAGGAGACCGATGTTCTCGTTACCTGCGCCACGCTGAGTCCGGTACAATTCGATAGAGTGGCTGTATCGGTGATCTGAAAATTGGCAGCAAATCAGCTCTATGTTTCCTAATTACGCAACCTGGCTTTTTTTCGTTCGGAGCACTGAAAGGGGGTTTCCCGTAATAGGTGCAGAATGCATATCAAAGCTCCCCCAAATATGCGTTCCCCTAGCAACGCGCAACACACGCTCGTCTTGCGTGTGACTGGGTCTGCACCCCGATGACTGTTGATTAAGTCTGAGTAGGCCACGGCCAGTGTAGTACCAGTCGCCGACTTCGAGGAAAAGAATCATAGTAATCAAGCCAAGTAATGCATATCACCTCGCCGCGAATCAAAAGTTAGCCAGGTTACTCCACCTGAACCATGTCTAAGCCGACAATAGCAGTCACCGAGTGTTCCTCCGCGAATGGAACTACCAAGTTTTAAATATCCCCTGTCAAGACAATCAACAAGACGCACAGTCTGGGATAAGGACTAATAGTTCCAGTGACAAAAGGCGGCCAGGTCAGTAAATTATATCATTCAGCGAAACAGTCAAAATCAACACATCTGTAACAAAGTTTCCAAAGATAAAAGAGGGGGGAAGGTATGGCGCAATGCAGTAGCCTTAACATGCACACAAACAGATATGGGCTACCGTACGTGTCCTCAGAAGGTGAGGCGGAAGTGACAGTTGAGACTCGGTTAGGGCATGAAGACGAATGGGAGAGGGAGCGATTGTGAACGCAACTGCAAGATTGTCAAACAATCATGACGTGGCAAGACTACAGAAGCACGCGGGAACAAAGACAGAATGAGAACAGACTGAAGCGTAGGCAAAAGGGCGGGGAAAGGACACAGTGCGTGGTCAGGTAGTCCCAACCATTATTGCGTTGTCGTGTACCTCCCAGAAGAGGGCGCGACACACAGGTGTATTCCACAGCTTTCGTGCAATTAATTTCCCCTATCGGCGGGTTGGGGAAGCCTGGCGTTGGCCTTGTCGGTCACCAGAGTGCGAAGGTCGTAGAGAACGTTGCGTATGTACATTCCGCGGCGCCAGTCTCGTAACGATGGGACTTTTGAAGGATCCACCTAGAATGTAGCACAAATAGCTTCTTTTGTCACAGAGGGAGAGAGAGAAAGAGTTGACATTTTATGCCTCTGTGGATAAGCAAGCACTCACCTCAGTATACATCAGTATACCAAGCTGATTCTGCTTACCGTAAATGGTGGCCTTTCGTCTCAAGTCGTTTTTCTCTGTGATAAACTACTTCTAAAGAGCAGAGGGAAATTTGAAATTGGTTTCGAATTTGAGCTCTTTGCGCTCACGAGGTTTTTAGTCTCTACCTTAGTGTAGAAGACACATCTAGCTATAAAAACTGACAAAGGAAATGCCTATTATCTGCCCTTTGGAAATATCCTTTCTGAGTGAGACGAATCCTTCGCTTTCACAATCTAACTGGACTGCGTAGTATCTGCCCTTTGGAAATATCCTTTCTGAGTGAGACGAATCCTTCGCTTTCACAATCTAACTGGACTGCGTATTATCTGCCATTTGGAAATATCCTTTCTGAGTGAGACGAATCCTTCGCTTGAACAATCTAACTGGACCGCGGAAATACCACGCTCTGGAAGTTATCCCTACTATCAGCACAAGTCAGGAAGTTCACTCTCTTCTAAAAAGGACATCGCTGCTTCTGAATCTGAGTGGTACGGTGCAAAGAACTCCTGACAACAAAGGCTGAGTCGCTAATATTACAAATTTTGCCTGCTGAAATTAATTGCACAAGCAAATCTTTTCGCTATCTGTATAAGCACGGTCGGTTGATTGCAGACTTTGAATAAATACACTCTTATATAGTTTCCAATAGCATGGATAACGCTAACGTGCACGATGCATCTCTGCTAGCTGAAAAAAATGTTCATCGACGGCTGGATATGAACCCCGGAATTCATTTTATAATGTCGGACG
>JAYGXS010000005.1:41527823-41567612 GCA_036362985.1 Ligula intestinalis
ATATTTGGAAAGCCGATTTTGAAGAAATGAGACGTACCGCTTCCACAGAAAACTGCTTACCCAGTACGAACGATAAAAATGAATTATGGCAGCATATCCAAGGGACCGTAGAGCGCTTAATTGAAGTCCATTGCCCAATGAAAGGAATAAGACCATGTGCCAGACCTCCATATGTCAACCAGCCGATAAAAAGTGCCATGAAGAAGCAACAAAGGTTTTGGATAAAGTACGAGCATCTTCAAGATTTAAAATCACTTGCCGAATATAAAGCGCAATTAAATATATGCCGTAAGGATATACGAAATTCTAGAACTGCCTTTGAGCGTCAACTAACAACACAAGCCACAATATGTCCAACGAAGTGTTATGGATACAGCCGCAGTCAAAGGAAGCACCGGGACGACATTGCAGCTCTAAGGGATAACCTCGGGAACGTTGTAACGGAAGAACCGCGGAAAGTAGAGTTACTGTCAGAGTTTTTCAGATCGGCGTTTACGATGTAATCTCCCAACCACAATCCGGGAGTAGAAGTGGGCGAAAGTACAGCCGCTATGGGAACTGTTAGCTTTCCTGTTGCAGACGTAAGACATGTCCTCAGTCACCTTAAACCAGGCAAGTCTCCTGGACCGGATTAAATCCCTAAACAGATACCTAAAGAACTGTCGACCGAGCTATCGGTGCCTCTTTCATCTCTGTTTAAGCTTTCCATGTGAACAAGGGACTTGCCTTTGCAGTGGAAGACGGCCAACATTGTACCGTTATATAAGGGAGGTAGCAAGATGTCTGCAAGCAGCTTTCGGCCCATAAGCTTGACTGTCCTTTCCTGCAAAATGATAGAGTTCCTTTTCAAGCGGGCTATACTAAGATTTTGCGATGAAAGTGACATCATACAAAATTTAAAACATGGCTTTCGGTGAGGGCGCTCCTGCCTTTCAAATTTACTGACTTCAATTGAGGCCTGGACAAGTGCTTTAGAAGAGGGCTTAGAGGTGGACGTAGTGTACATCGATTTCCGCAAAGCCTTTGACAGCGTGCCCCATCAACGCCTTTTACATAAACTGAGCGTTCTTGGCAGCAAAGGGAAAATTTTGGACTGGATCAGGTCATTTTTAGTCGGTCGAAAACAACGCGTTTGCATCGAGGAGGATAAATCGGACTGGGTTAACGGTGTTAGTGAGGTTCTTCAAGGCTCTGTTCTCGGTCCTCTCCTCTTCATTCTCTATGTTACTGACAGCCTTCAAGAACTGGAATGCGGTAAAAGTATGTTCGCCGATGGCGTTAAGCTCTGGCAGGTCATTTAGCGCCCAAGCTACCGAGACGCTCTGTAAAAAAATCTTTGCAAACTGCAGACGTGGTCCGAGCGATGGCTACTGGAATTTAATGTGCAAAAGTGTGCCGTCCTCCACCTGCGTTCAACAAGCTACCCTATCCGCTAGAGCAGCAGGACATATCACCTGAAAAACATCCAAATTCCCGTAGCGTCTACGCAAAAAAACCTCGGCATTTGGATACAGAGTAATCTGAAGCCCTCATTACAATCTGTCAAAGCTGCAAATAAAGCCACGGGAGTGCTGCACGCTATCAAAAGGGCGTTTCTAGCCTTCGATGAAGATCTCTTTGGCAGAGTGTACGGCACATTTGTTCGATCGCACCTAGAGTATGGCATACAGGCGTGGCGGCCAAGGCTAGCAAAGGACACAGCATGTGTGGAGAAAGTGCAGCGTCGGGCAACAAAGCAAGTAAGAGGTCTAAAGAACCACACTTATATAGATAGACTGGCATGCCTAAATTTATTCCCTCTGAATTACAGGCAACGAAGAGGGGATCTTATCCTAGTTTACAAGATAATAAACAGTCTTGAGAAAGGATTACGCTTTGAAGACATGTTTCAGTGGCACCTCTCGCCTCATCTCCGTGGGCACACAATGAAGCTGCGCACGAAAATGTCAAGCTTAACCTCTGCTCTGAATTCTTCACGCAACGTGTGATACAACAGTGGAACAACCTTCCACAGTCAGTCGTGGAGGCCACTTCCCTTCAGATGTACAAACAACGCTTGGATAATTACATGCGTCCCCTCTCCTCCCTCCAAGTCTGAACTCTAAAAACCAGACATATATTGTAAAAAAAACAATGGTACTCACTGTTTGCCAATACTATGTTAGTAGTGGTAAATTTTTATAGGTGCTTGTACACGTGCTTAATAGGTTTTTCAAAGGCATTGCCTATTATCCTCACCAAATACACTGAAACTGAAGTAAACTGAAACACTTTCTTGATCATGTTGACCAATAGGAGATGCTCTTTTAGTTTTCTTGGTCTATTGGCTTTCCTTTCAGTCTTTTTTATCTACTCCGCAACATTCTCATCTAAGTTTTTAGTAAAGTTTGAAGCATGATGTTACCGGAGAAAACTTGAAGATTGTAATCAATGCAAAATTTAATGGCACCATAAATTTCGTGAGAGCTCCTCAGTTGCAACCACTCATTGCGTTAAGGTCCACGAATGAGAAGAATACGAAACTGAATTTGTACAGAAAGTTCGTAGGTTCTACTCAGATACAGAAGGAAGGTTAAAACAAAATGGGAGGGGAAAACAGGGAATTGAGTTGTCAGGAAGATTGGGGCAGGGGAATGTGCAAATCTGGGGGCCTGTGGTTACCAAGGTAAAGCAAGGTTTACCACATGCTCCAACTGTTTGCAGAGGTCCGGTTTTCAGCGTCTAATGTAAGCAGCCTCCAGGTAACACAAGATTCGAGAAGTTCGTGCTCGAAAAAGAACTCGGACAGAAGTTAAAGGGTCTACCGAATGACCCGTTTCCAGCAGATTTTCAGTAATAGAGGAGCGAGGGGAACGGTTTTCCTGCTTGAATAACCAACTAGGCAAATGTTCCTTGGCTCTGGCTGCCAATTGCTTTGCGTACGCCCCAATGTACTTGAATCCACAACTGCATGTGAATTTGTAAACGCAGTTAGAGGTGGCGTGCAAAGGTAAGGCATCCTTAGCACAAGGAGTCGACAAGGGCTAAGTTGGAGAGCAAAATATGAGTTCAGCGTCATAATAGGTTCTTTCTATGGTCTTGAGCAAGCGCCTCTTGATAGTGTTTAGAACGTTATCCCCCTTAAAGTGCAAGGCTACAAATACTGGCTTCTTAGAAGCTAAATTTTCGCTCATTTTCGGTCGTTGGGGTTTACTCTATTTGTCTATAAACTGAGGTGGATATCCCCGCGTCAGTAAAGTTGCTTTGAGACAACTTTATTCTGCGTCCAAAGTATCCACAAAACAGATTTTTCTAGCCCTCTGGAAAAGGTTACATACCAGGTTACGTTTCCTGAATGGGAACAAAACGTAGAAAATGTAAGTACTGACCTTTCCAGGTTTTCTCGTGGAAGACCCTCCGTGAAATGGAGCCATCTGTCTGTCTGGACAAGTGCACGTCGAGGAAAGAAAGTTGGTCATCTCGTTCTAGTTCCATAGTAAATTTTATCTTCGGATGCAGCTTGTTCATAGTGGACAACAATTCCTCAGCTTCTTTCAGGTTCTCTACAATCGTGAAAACATCATCTACATATCGTTTGTAGATCGTTGTACGTTTCAATACCGCGAATTTTTTTCCTTCTAGATGGCCTATAAATATGTCTGCAAAGGTTGGTCCAAGTGGAGATCCCATTGCGATACCGTCAATTTGTCTATACAATTGGCCATTGAAGAGAAATTGGACATTTTTAGTGCAACGCTGTAGTAGGTTCCGTAGTAATTGTGGGGACAAGCGCGTGTCAGATGAATAAGCACAGGTAATGTCTATGGTTTCATCCAACGCCACGTTAGTAAACAAGGACTCAACGTCCAGGGATAACATACACTTGTTTGTAAATTGAGCTGGCTGATTTCGTCGATACACTGAAAGCTGTCATTGGAAAGACTTTTGCAATTACGATGCCGAATTACGAAAGAGAATACACGAATTGAATTTCTACAGAATGGTCTAATAAACAAGGAATACCCTTTTGAGTTTTACAATGTTCTTCGGTGTGGGAAAATACGCCCAACCGTCAAAGACCTTGAACGTCTCACACAATCTAAAATACAGGATTCTATTCAGTCGCTGGATCATAACAAATCTCTTTTGCATCAGACTAATCACGTTCTTGACAAGATTGGTTTTTATTGCTGGTGCATATTCATAAAACATACATATATCATACAAAGGAAGACTAGAGATACTTGCTGTCGCAAACTACTTAAGTCAATTTGCAATAAGTCTTCCGATGAGATTTTGCCTTCAAACCCGGATGAATTTATCTTGAATCTTTCTGACTTCCAACTTAACAAGCTGCAAACAGAGGCCCTTTCATTAGGACTTGATCTTTGTTTGCCGAACAAACGAATAAACCCTGTAGATGTTGAAGCTCAATTCGAAGATTTATACGCTCAACTTTCCGACATTAAACCTCGCTCTACTGATGATCAAGGATGGATGAAAGCAAAATTTGCGGACATTGCCCATCAGTACCGGAGAGCTCCAATAAAACAACGTTCTCCTATAACCAAAGACCACACAAATGCGCTTTACGAGTGAACTTCCACAGTGATATAGTTATTTCTAAACTAGACACAATTGTACACCTTTATTTCGCGGTTTGATCTCTTAGTTAGATTTGCTTAGCTGCGGTAGGGTAGTTTAGTCCTAGGACGTGCGGTAGCTCTGTTATTTTAATTTTTTGATTATAGCATAGTCCAGCACAATAATCTTATCTAGCTTACTCTAGAATCTAGCTGGCTGCAACTACATTAGCTCTCAAATGTACCTCTTAGTTTACGCAGCCCAGTTTCTCATTAAGATTTGCTTAGCTTTTATATTGCAGCAGACCCACTCTAAGCTTTTAAGCCTATTGCAGTCTCAGTAGCACTGTTATCCCTATTGCCATATTTGTAGCGCATGTAGGATGCATGTCTCACGACTGAACCTCTAATACTGTTATAGGAATAAATAAGCTTTCGTGACTACTTTATCAAGTCCAAAATTTGAGCGTGAAGCGGTGGTAGATATAAAGCTATCACAAAATGGACATTCTTTAAACCCCACTGTTTACTAAAATTTCAAATACTTTACGGCTGAATACAAGGTTACCCTTTTCTACATGCACGTACAGGCCACAATTTTAGCTTGCTACTCAGTGGCTTTGGCAAGTGTGTGTGTTCGACCATCGGTTTCGATGAAGTCCACCAACTGAAGCCACAGGTTGGTACATGAGGTGACGGCCTTAGTGGTTAGTTTAAAGTGATAGAGGACGTAGTTAGCGGCTCTGCACTCTTCACCTTCTCCCATGAGTCTCGAAGAGAATAGATGGGTCGGGCGTTGGCTGCTGTATCAAATGCAAGCCAATACACCGCCTAATTTAGTCTTACAGTGACAGTAGACTTTTGCGCTGGTACTACTGTACTATTTACCCTCACTCACCCATAGTAGGTGTGGAGACAGGCCCAAGGGGGCCAAGACTGATACGGCTACTGTTGTGTCTAATTACAACTAGCTACGATGTAGAGTCTCACAATCATTACTATCTCTGGCGCTAAAATTTGTCAGAAGTGACGCTGGATTTAAGTAAAAACTGGGGGGGCGCTCATGCCCCTTGTCTCAACAAGGAGTGTGAATCTGGGTTTAAACTATTTCAGGTAAGTACATGCTTTGGGCGCTGAGCAGAAGAGCGTTTGTTTTGGTTTCCGCCCTTTAAACTCTATCCATCAGGCTGTGTCATCTTCGATAATAAGATACTGCTGCTATAGGTACGTGCCTATACTACGAGTGCTAGTTTTGATTAATCATGTACGGTAAGACCAGTAGATAATATACTATGAGTATTTATTGTGAGTGCTTTTCAAGGAGTCGCACCCAATATGCACTCGAAATCTGTGTGAGGAGGAAAAAGTGATTAGCATTTGGATAATAAAAGTAATGTACCAGTCCTACCATGCACTTATGTCATGCAGTTTGCCATCTATAGCCCAACTACATACCTAGCACAGTATCCATCTATAGCTTGGACTTTTCGGAACCTCAACTCGTATCCCATTGATCCCAGCACATTTTGTGAATGGGGGTTTAAGGTATTCCGAGTAAATAACCAACTTCAGTAACTGTCAAACCAGAGTCCTGGAGACAAAGGCTGGTACTGCTACTGATATTTCTAATACTACTAACTAGGGGTGCATGTCTGGTACTATTTTGTTCTGCATTATTTTTGACAATGACGCTTATTAAAGTCGCCACTGGGCTCAGATACCAACAATCTCAACAAGAAGTGTAGTAGTACTGGTGCTAGCAATGACGCTGTCATTTGTCGGAGGTCAGACATGATTAGCTAAGTGGTTACCATGCCTTTATCTTGCAAGGTACTGCCTTTTACCGTCTTCAGGCTAACTATATCATTGCTACCGTATCCAGCTAGAGTTTGGAAGTTACAAAAAGTCTCCAGTCTAACTAAGGACATGACATGTTCCAGAATTAGCTTAGCATAGTAGCATGAGGTTTTCTATACTGTAACAATACCTGAGTGGTTAGACACGCACCTTTTATTGACAATATACATAACTGATAGGAATATGCGCTTACAAGCTTCCTTGTCCTCCACGGAAGTGATCGGAAGAGCATGCTGGTTATGCTGGGTTGCTTTTTGTCGCTGTACGGATGACGCAGACCAACAGACGCAGACAGATGCCCACTAGTGATGTAGTCGTTGAAGGTCACTTGATAAAGCTTTGTGTCGGTCGAGCGCCCAGACTGGTTTTTGGGCAACCAATAACTCTCGGTTTTGCACGCGACAGTTCGTCCAAGCTTTGCTCCAAACAGGTTGGTGCAGTGGCTTGAGCAAAAGTAAGGTGTTAACTGATAGTCGACTTTCCGCAGCAACGACCGCATTCTTGGTCATTCCTCATCCATCTGAGACCGATGTCTGTTTCTCACACCCCAGGTCCGGAGAGCACCCCGCCTATTTGACCGTTCATCAATTGTTGTTCAAAGGAACTGTAGGCCTTTCCGCGGCAGCTGTACTCAGCTTGTATGCGCGGATGATCTCTTCTCGCACCAAACCCTTTTAACTGCCAAACCAAGTATCCGCAGTTGTTTACCTGCTCTCATCCCTCTTGTCGACTTTCCGCATCAACAACCGCATTCTTGCTCATTCCTCATCCATCTGAGCAAGTACGACTGCTAGAACTAGCACTTTTAGCCTAGGCGCAGCACTTCTAGCAGAAGTATCCTGGAAAATGACACACTTTACTTTGTCTACCGCCTAAATACATGACGCATCCACAGCTTTTGTCACATATATCTTTCTCTATCCTTGAGTTTACTAATATCCCCTACTGGTTTTAGCAAGTGTGGCTACTAGAATTAACACTCCTGGCATAGGCCCAGCACTTTCACCAGTAGTATACTAGACTGAAAATTATATATGTCACTGTGTCACCACCTAGAAGCGTGATACATTATCAGCTCTTATTACGTATGCATCTCTTTAACCTTAAGATTACTAATATCCCCTAACAGGTTTATGATTGCACACTAAGCTAAGATGTCATACATGTACGCACAGGCTGCATTGTAGCCTACCACCTACTGGTCTTTGCAATTATGATTACTAGATTTGGCACCCCTACCTTAGGCACAACCCTCTCAAAAGTATTATACTGGAGATTAAGGCAACACGGCCCCAGACCTGACGCCAATCAGCACCATTTTTGACGAGATTTAGCAGCACTTAATTGATTAGGATACACCGCGAGAAACAGCAGCATAAACAGCAGATTCAACAGCAGCTGCAGCAGAAATACGTGACTCGGGCGCCTCGAATATTTCTGGGCATCTACTGTGGGTAGGTGAGTGAGGGTAAACTGTGCAGAAGTAGCAGCTCAAAAGCTAAGGTAACGCCATGTGATATGACAGAACCAGTGCTACTTATAAATATTGCCTCGATAACGTAAAGGTGAGACCGCCAGATGGACAGAGATGAGAGGGCGGTGTGGTGGTCCTTTCTGCCTGACGCCCACCTAACTCTCGACGTCACAGACAAAGACACTCAGAGCAGGCCCTCGCGCGAATGTACTTTTCGGCCTGCCCCCCTACCAGACACGAACTGGCGCATGAGACACTCACCACCCACGCCAGTCTACCTTCCTGTGGTCCAACCAATCACCGTCAAGGCCGCGAGACAGAGAGAGGATTCGGCAGCCGCTCCCGATTACTGACGCTAGAACTCACTTGGCATTCTGCCCCCTCGCGGGGCGGACGCGTCGCCGGTGCTCTCACTCATGGCTCTCACGGTCGAAGGTACGCCAGACCAAGTCAACCTTCCTACGAACTATTCTTTAACTCATTCTGTAAACAATATATTGTTCCTACTCTCTGGCTTTACAAGACTTCTCTCATTTCCTAAGGAACCGGGAATTGAAGATCGCAGCCGTTAGGGTTAAACATTCGTAGCCTTAACTCCTTCGCGATAGCGGAACCCAAGGAAAGCCCACATGCCCCAGTATAACCACCACCAATAAATTTAGCAGCATCAATGAAATTGCCCTTTTCCTGTTACATTGACTTAGAATGCCCTACTGTACCTACATGATACTGTTTTTTAGTCAACCACCTACTAGTCTTAGCAGTTAAGACTACTAGAATTAGCACCTCTAGCACAGGCACAGCACTCTCACCAGGGCAAGGGAACGCGGCCCCAGACATGACTCCGATCAGCGATACTGCTGTCCTCGAGTTGAGAATGCGGAAAACACATCAAGCACAGCTTACTCAGGCTCCCAAGCCTGTACTTACCTGAAATAGTTAAACACAGATAGAAATTTCTTGCTGAGATCAAAGGGATACGAGCCTTAGCGTTGTCTTAGGCCACATCACCGGTGGTAAGTGGCGGCACAGGTGCTATCGTCAGTACTACTACACTCTTATTGAGGCTAAGGGGATATGACTGTAGTACTTCTGACATAGGCATGTACCTATGGCAGCATCTATAGATACAGCTCATTGGATCGAGCTGAAAGTGCGGAAACCAAGGTTTATGCAGCTTTCTTCAGGACCCCAGCTCTATTATTATCTAAATGCTAATCAATTTTGCCTCACACAGATGGGGGAGCGCATACTGGGTGCGTCTCCTTAAAGGAGGATACAGAGGCAGTACTTATGGTATACTATCTACTAGCCTCAGTACGCATGGTTGTTAGAATTAGCACTTCTATAATAAGCACGCACCTATAGCAACAGCCTCTTAGTTCGTACAGCTCGAGGGATCGAGTTGACAGTGCGGAAGCCAAGGCAAGCACAGCTTTGTTCAGGCCCCCAAGCATGTACTTACCCGGAAAAGTTACACCCCGATTCACCTTTCTGGTTCAGAACAGGGGTATATAAGCCTTAGCAAAGGCTGTGTGAGTGACAACGCTAACAAATGGTGGCGTCAGTGCTAGCACCAGTAGTAATACACATCTTGATGAGATTGAGGGGATATGAACTCTGTGCTGATTTTAACCAGCACCACTTCTGATTTACAATACAGACTGAAATAGTACCAGCGAACATATCACTCAGCTGCACTCTATTTTAGCTACTATTTATGGTGGCTGTTTAGCAGAACGAGCCTGCAGTGTCCCTAGCAGCCACTTGGAACTCAAGACCTGCCGCTGACGCATGAGGCCTCTAGCCCATGTACGCGCATGTACGCCTCAGCGTGACCGTGCGCCCACGCTAGCCAATCCCAGTTCATCTCAAGGTCGTGCACCCACGCTAGTCTAGATATTATCCGTCTCATTGGCCGCCGGAACAAAGCATGCACTGAGGACGCCCGATGTCCTCATCACTCCGGAGCCGACCCGAATAGGGAACGGACGCACTATTCCGCAAGTCAACACTCTTTTCATCTCTTCTCCGTTTAATTGTGTACACAATAAAGGCTTCCTCATACTCTGGACTTTTCCCGCTATGAGTTTTAAGACTCAGACCTCCTTTTCAAACCATGCTCCTACTTCTACTGCCAACGGTATCCCTTCCTCCTATCAGCGAACAATAACATGGCATAATGATTTGCCGTCGAAGTTCAACGCAGCCAACCACCCTCCCTCCCAAGTAGTTGAGATGACCAATCTCCTACAACATGCCGATGCGCGCGTAGTCGAGAACTTTCATCCTACCGCAGACCCAGTTGCGCATGCGGACGCAAGATGACCATTCCTCCTCCCGAGCGACACTGGCGGCACTAACCCACCTCTCGCATGCCAGCCACAGAAGCTAATGCAGGCCACAACTGCCCTTCAAACCAGCCACATGAACACCAGGTATTCGAACCCTACCGTTGGTACATACCTCCTTCCCTATCCTTAACTAATCTTCATTCGTTCCATTTCTCTCACCAATGAACTTCGGTCCTTGAGTGGAGCACTTGTAGTGGCCCGAGCAGCCACTTGGAACCCAAGATCTGACGGATGGTGCCTTTGGCCTGTGCGCATAATGCTGCCTGTTATCAGGCGCTACTCGTCGTCACCCCCTGTCCGTTCTCGCTCAATGGTCTGAGCCACTTACCAACACACCCAGTCTCGCCTTTACAACCATGCGGTGTGCAACCAATCACTACCAGTCTACTGAGACAAAGCGAGTATTCGGCGGACAGCCGGGATGACTGCGGTCAGAGGACACTTGGAATTGCGTCTCGCGCGTCGCGGTTGTGCCAACGCCGCCCTGTACTACGGGCCTCACGGTCGTACGTCCTGCAAGACCTATTGGCAACAATCCCCGTATCCTTTCTGTAAAAAATACACTGTTCCGTCTACTATGTCTTCCAAAGACCTCTCCTATCTCCTAAGGAACCAGTGTCTGGAAGATTTTAGGTGTTAGATTAGCCGTCTTAGCCTTAACACCCATAACCCCATCCCTTTTTTCCCTGTAACCATGGATTCCGTGAGAAACTTGTGCGCGGGGGGGGGGACATTTGTCATGTGGCGGCCTCACAAGAAAGTCTTACCTAATAAACTGTCTTATTACTAGCAGCATAACCGCCGGTCAAGGACAGAGACCTAAGATGGCTGTCCAGTTCGCCTGTCAAAATACATTAGCGCGTATAGTGCACACAGGCAATCATTGAGAAGGCTCCAGCCTCACTAAAAGAGAACCCAGGTGCGTGATTGGTGTCCCTGTCTGGCAACATGGCTTGTGGCTTCTTCGTCTGCAGAAGAAGTGCTGAAATGTTCAAAGGGTGACGGTGATTGCCATTGATTTCCCGGGGTTTAAAAAATAAGTCCGTCCATCCGCAGAAGAAATTTCAACGTGCTTGAGTCCGTTCCTTTCGCTGACGGAAGTGAAAATCATTTCTTTTGGAATCTTCCGTGACAAGACTATTCACGAGGTTCTTACTAACTGTAGACACCTTCGGCATCTCTACATTATTTCCAAGGAGACTTCGAGAATCGAATACGCCCCACTCCCAAAACATGGTACCCTGGAACTTGTCTTCCTGAAATTAAATGGACTTTCTGCGGACGGTGATTGTAACAGACTTTTGAATGAAACGCTATCGAACTTTTTCTGCCCTAGATACATTCTACATAAGATTGAGCAGGGCACATATCCTAGCATTGAGACACTGAATGCATTTTTCGCAGTGAGGACTGAACTCCAGTGGTTGGTCGTTGTCTGCACGGGTTACGGTAAAGTAACTTTGTGTCACGCAGACAAGCAGAGTAGGACAGGTGTCGAAATTTTCCAGGAGTCCACACTGTACCCGGGATATCTGATTCACACCTACCCGGAGCTGTATGATATATTTTGGAGTGGATTTTAGATGTCTTCTACCTACCCAATCTATTAGTCCCAGATTTGCTCTGAGAAATCAATGTAGATCTGACCGCGCATTTTGTGAATTTCTTTTTATCAATCCTTTTTTGCTGAATTTTCTCTTGTATGACACCATTGTTTACTTTTTCATTTTGTTTATTTTGCAGCAGAACACTTTCGATAATCATCGCTGCATTTTAAACAAAGGAGGAAATTGAGTGTCATAGTCGTAGATTGTACACGGATCTGTCTTTCAGGATGAACCCATCCTGGTTGATGCTTCGCGAGCTCGGACCAACCGAGTGTGTTTCTTGCAAGGCTACTAATTGTAATGGTACTAATACAGTTTCAGATACAGGTCTTTATGTTATAGTACTCCGACAAAGACGAGTACCCTAGGGTAGCTATTTCTGGCTTTATTGGCCGTCATCATCTACGGATAGCCAACTCTAGTGTAGCCGCTGAAACTGCGATCACACTCGAGTTTCGAACTCGCGTCTCGCTGGTCTTGTGCAAACCTCCTAACCATTGGGCCACGAGTGTAGCAACAATTTCAGTGGCCACATTATTCTTCACTATGAGAGCAACAACCCCATCTCTCACAATAGTAGTGCCATCAATGGTCTGCTACGCTGAGCGAAGACACACTGCTCTGACGAAGAAACCTACCGGAATGAGCTCAGTTATCTGTTTGAACTGTTTTCCCGCAATGGTTACCCCGGAGACTTTGTACGCCGATGCATGAGACACCAACAATCCAACAAAAAGGAACCAGATAGTTCCACTCAAGTGCCCAAAACAAACACATGGCGAGGCCTTCCATACATGAGAAACGTGCCTGAACTCGTTGAAAGACACTTGCGGAAACACCAAATCAAAGTGGCGCACAAAACGATGGCTACTTTACGCACTCCGTTAGTACACCTTAAGGATAGGGTTGGCTACCTTGATAAGAAAGAAGCCATTTACATAATCCCATGTGAAGCTTGTGACACAGTTTATTGTGGCCAAACAGGAAGATCCGTCTCCATGCGCATCCGCGAACACCAATCGACAGCGAAGAGACATGACCGTTTTTTCGAAGTGGCTATGCATTGTTTTCACATAGGACATACGTTTGCACGGAACAAAACACGCATCGTCGGAGTTTGCCCCTCCAAAAAAGGCTGATAATTTCTTGAGGCCATGCACTCCGAGGATTTATGCATCAACCGGCGTATCGAGTTAGCGGGAGTGTACAAACACCTCAAAGAAAAGTGGAAGAGACTGCAGCCGACAACCATGTACCAACATGAACCGCAATTAGCGTCCACACCGGTTGACCTGGACTGACCCCGGACTGACTCAAATTGCAGTTGCCAATTAGCCGTTACACCATTGTGACTGCTAATCATGTCCACCACGATGTGACGCAAATAGCAACTCCCAATTAACGCCCTCAACAAGCGATAATATAACTGTATCAGCACTTTGAAATGCTACCTGTTCTTCGCCCATTTCTCTCAAGTCTGAAGACGACCTGGGGATCCAATGTCGAAAATTTACTGAACAAATTTATTGATTTTCCCAAATGACTCTTTCCTTAAAATTACATTTCTTTGGATGCCTGCCTTTCAGTTTATACGGTCCAGGTCATCATTTCAGACCAGACCAAATTCAAGAAAATATACAAAGAAAAGGATTGCATAGATGACGTAGAGACAAACTTGACTGACTGCTACTCTACGAGGGTGGTTTCATGAGCGACCATGACCTCGAAAGCCTCCGACCAGTAGGCACTCACATCCCCCGTTTGTATGGTCTACCAAAAATCCAGCAGTCACGAGTGCCTTCCCGGCGGCAAACTTACGTGTACTCTTCACTTGCCATCCCCTTCTACGAATGGGCAATAAAGACAGACTACCGTTTCAGGCCACATCGATGGGCATCTATTCGTTCACCTGTTCCTGTGGAGCGGGCTATATTGGCCGAACAACGCGGCCTCTGGAGAAGAGAATGCGTGAGCACATACCGGCTTGGCTCAGCAGAGGGGAGAATAGACCGACCTCGAGCTCAATCCTCGCCCACCTAATTGACACAAACCACCAAGTTGCTGCGAGAGAAGCCTTTGGGGTCATATACCGCACGCCAACACACTACTCCAAAGGCCTGTGCAAATAAATGTTAGCCACAGCAGAGGCAGTAAAAATCCGGCCAGCAAAATCCACTCTATGTGGTCAAAAGGCGCTGGTAGGTGCAATCTGCCTCCTTTGGCCGCCTGCACACGAAAATTATACGCCTCTTGAAGACACGTCATCTGAAAACACACAAAACGAAGCGACGGAGAATAGTCAAGCGCAAGCTGCGCGGCTGACACCCAGAACTCAACCCGCTGACCGCGAGAACATCCCCCCTGTCTTTTCTGCGCATCGCAACCAGCGTCCTACCCGCGCAGGCGCCCGCATTCAGGAGCTGAGGGAGAACCCAAATGCTTAATTACCCTCACCTTTTTCCTCCCCCCTTCCCACAACCTGACGATTATTTAAACGCTGTAATTAACTGACAAATTTTATTCCCCATGTCATCTACCGGCCTGATGATGGATGACCGAAAAAAAATTATTTGCCAACACGACTTTTCAATCGTAAAAATGGGAATTTTCGCAGAATTAAAATACACCTCAGTGAATTGGCCCAAGGTCAGCGAACAACCCGCGCGTAACCTTTTTTAATTTGCCTGATTTTCGCGCCAAGATTCGGCCCTCAATATACCCCACTCATTCTGTCCCCTAAAACCAGCCGTCCTTATCGGAGTGGAGCGCGCTTCGCGCACACTGTGGGTACCACACGATCGTTCCTTACCAAATACACGATATTGCAACGACCATCAGTTCAGATTGTATAATTTAAACTAGCCCTTAGTTAATAATTTCACCTATGGGAGTGGCTCGAGATAGTGAGGCATCGATTACTTTCGCAGACAGTTCTTTCATGTCTTCCGGAGACAACTGCCCACTACAGCATTTCTTTGTGCTTATGCACAGCGACTTGCGATAAAGCACTGGCAACTTCCCACTCCAACTCCTCTTCGGCTACCTCCATGTCCAGAATGCAAACATCAGTAATGGGTATGCTGGAGGCCCTAAGATCACGAGGCAGGATAGGAGGTCGTGGAGGTAAGCCTACTAGTCCTGGCAACGCTGGTAGTTTAGGACTTGTTAGTACTGGAGACGAGAAAGCTGTCGGGTATGCAAGGTGTGGATGACTTTTCGGTTATAAAGGTAAGGTACGCCTTCGTTAGTGTGATCGAATGGGCTCTAACCTGCTTCTTGAAAAATGGTTATTTAGAAAGGCTAGTGGCTATAAGTTTCCCCAAATCACCGAACCTGAACCAAAACAAACGGATCACAACCGAAAACACCAAACTTCACATGTTACATTCATCTGATTGCATAAACTATGCAGATTTCTCAAGATAGTTATACGTTTTCTTACCTTTTCCAAATTCAACTCTGATTATAAAACGCTTTATTTTACTTAATAAACAAAATAAACATCAATAGGCAATGTAGGAGAAAATTCAGGTATGCTAGGGCTGTAAAAAGGAAATTCATTAAAATTGAAATTCAATCGTAGGTTGATTTAGCTGAGGAAAACTAGGACTAGTAGAGCAAACATTTAGATAATTTCTGGAACTCATTCCAAAATATATCATAAAGCTCTGGGTTGGTGTGAATCAGATTTCCTAGGTGGAAAGTGGGATCCTTGATAATTTTGACACCAGTCCTACTCTGCTTGTCAGCGTGACACAACATCGCCTTGCCGTATTTGTTGAAAACTACAACCAACAACTGCAGTTCAGGCCTGACTGCGAAAAATGCATTCAGGTACTTAATGCTGGGATATTTGCCATGCTCAATCTTTAGTAGAATGTATTTAGGGGAGAACAAGTTCAATAGCGTTTCATTCAAAAGTCTGTTACAACCATCATCCGCAGAAAGCTCGTTTAATTCCAGGAAGAGAAGCTCGAGAGTATCGTGTTTTGGGAATGGAGTGTAGTCAATTTTCGAGTTTTCATGGGACATAATGTAGAGACGCCGGAGTTGTCTGCAGTTAGTAAGAACCTCATGAACAGTCTGATCACTTAAGAGTCCAGGGCAAATGATTTTTACTTCCTTCAGCGACGGAAACAGGCCCAAATAGGTGGAAATATCATTTGCGGACGGATGGAGTTCTTGTACGAAATCCGAGCAATCGCTGGCAATCACCATTACCTTTCGAACATTTAGGCACTTCTCCTGCAGACGAGGAAGCTTTGAGTTGGTTTGATCGTCATTGCAGCACGCCCAAATGATCTCAGCGGACACTTCTAAAGAACTAATGCTTGAACCACACATTTCAATGATTGCGAGGTTGCGATCTCGGGCAAGAGACGGAAGCTCCTGGGCGTATTTTGTTTTGATCTCACAACTTCCTGGTTTGCACACACGAATTGAAAGTCTCCGGATTTCCGAGCCGCGTCGCTGAATTAGGTCTTCCACTGCACTTCTCATTGCGGTTGCCTTCTGCCTCTGTTGGTGTCGATTGTGGAAGATGAAGAGGTATTCGATAGCCTGAGGGATATTCTTTCACCGGAAGGGTTTATATGAAGGTACAGATCGTGCATGTTGAGTGGATTAAGGACACAGTTGTCCTCGACAGACATGAGAGAACAGGCAACGAAGTTTACCATCGCTTCATCGTCTTCAACCCTGTCAGTAGATTGATTGCGTAAACGAGGCATATAGCACCTAACTTCAGCACAAGCACATGCTCTGCACAATTGCGGAATGTCTACTGGCGATTTTTTAAGCACACGATATTTCACGATCCGGGGCAAATTGGAAGAACTGCTAACTGGAAAAAAGTGACCTGGCTCTGTCAGTATGGAGAAACTTAAAGGGGTAAGTCTCTTGCCAAGTGATATCATGGTTTCCTTTGATGTCACGTCTCTTTTTACTTCTATCCCGCAGGATCTGGCAATCGAGACGGTCGAACTGCTCCTACGAAACAAATACGATGAGACGGAGAATCGCCTGGGACACGCGGAAATCCTACAGCTCCTGAAGTTCTGTCTCAGGACGTACTTCACGTTTGACGGAACGATCTACGAGCAGGTGAAGGGGACACCAATGGGTTCACCGATTTCGGGACTCATAGCCGAGGCGGTCCTGCAGCGGCTGGAGTCGCTGGTTTTCCAACACCACAAACCGAAATTCTGGGCTCGGTATGTGGATGACACCTTCGTCGTCATCGAACGGGATCAGGTGCTCACGTTCAAGGAACGTCTCAACAGCATCTTCCCGGACATCCAATTTACGATGGAGGAAGAAGAGAACAACCAGCTGGCTTTCCTTGATGTCCTCGTTTGTCGAAAAGATTGTGGTGGTCTAAAGACTAAAGTATTCAGGAAAGCGACAAACACGATGCAAGTACTGAATTACAACAGCAACCACCCAATCAGCCACAAACGCAGTTGCGTAAAAACACTCTATCGGCGTGTTGAGACGCACTGCAGCGAAGAAGAAGACAAAGTTGCCGAGATAGAATACCTCCGACGGGTGTTCAGAGAAAATGGCTACCCGCGCAACTTTGTCAACCGGTGCTTGCGCAAACGAACTGGCCAAAAAAAGCGCACCGACCCCAAGATTTGGCGTTCGATCCCGTATGTCAAAAACGTATCGGAAGCAGTCGGCCGCCTTCTCGCACCACTTGGAGTTGGAGTCGCACACAGGCCGGAGGCAACCATAAGGCGTCAGATAATGAAGCCGAAAGACCCACTGCCACGGCAAGAAACATCTGGGGTCGTCTACAGGATCTGGTGCAGTTGCGGTCAAAGCAACTATGTCGGAGAAACTGGCAGACTTCTCAAGACGCGAATTGCCGAACACGCGGCTGCAGTACGGCGAAATGATGCCAATTCTCAAGTTGCGGCTCATTCGACGAGACCCGGCCACACCTTCAAATTTGATGAGGCCGAAATTCTCGCAAGAGGTGACAATCGGGTGAGCCGAGAACTACTTGAGTCATGGTTCACGGGCCCCCAATCCATCAACAAGTGCAACGATTTGCCCAATCCATATTCAATCCTGAGATTCAATGTGGCCAAAGCAAGCCGTCACTTGAGGAATGGGCAGGCCACCGCCTCATCGTACGCCAACACCGGGGAGCCCGACGGCCGAGCAATCATCATGCCCGAGCTCACCGCCCGTGACGAAAGTTCAACAGGTCAGAGCCCGCGTGCCGTCCAACAAGCAGTCCACGCACAAGAAGGCAATTAACGTTAATTGTCGCTGTATGCTTGCAGTAATGACTGTGTCCTATAAATACTGCAAACGTCTGTGCATACTTAACCTTTCTGCTACTCATGTCTCTGATGACGAATCCGCGACGGATATCGAAACGTCAGGCGAATAAACATATTGTCCCAGCGATCGAGTCTTCTTCTTCTCAATTGCTTCCTGGGACACGGATGTTCGCTTGTATTGGCAAGTATGGTCAGCACTGGCCATTGTTTGACAGAATTCCTTGCGTTCAGGTACAGAGCAAGCACTTCAGATGCACGATGGATCTGAAGGAAAGTCCACGGTGGAATCCAGGCGGATTGAAGTTCGTGCGTTATGCGCTGGGTGGCTATCCTGTATCGCCGGAGAGTTGAGTCGTCTAAGGACATGCTGCGTACGTCGCCGAAGCTCTGCAACAACAGTAGAATTTCAGTAGGTGATAACGGTCCAAAAATTCGGATGGCAACTTCTTCCAATTTTAACTTGGATTGTAGGCTCTCTGTGACCTCCCCTCTGGCATTCCTTACGACGACAGATAAGCGAAGAATGCGTAATCTAGGCATGGGACAATTAACCATGAGTTCACTCATTTGTTCTATGCTGATGGGTTGCTTCATGATGTCCAATGTAGTGAGATTGACGAGTCCAGTCCGGTCGGGGCCTGAAAGTAGGAGAAGTTGAGTAATGTCTTTTCCCCGTTCTGAAGCAAAGTCCTCAGGAAAGATCTCGACTCCCTGTGACGCATCTTGGAGTAGAGCTAGCAGCTCCGTGTGTCTTCTCCAGGAGCATGGAGATAGCGTAAGAATTCGAGTAGTCAGGTGATCCCATGTTGGAATTAAGCTCTTGCAGTTTAAACGATCCTTTCTGGATAGATAGCGACTGATCCTGGCAGATATTATTGGGTTTCACAGGATCTGAAATGTCAAAAGGAAACGGGAACTCATTTTCCTGCCAATTATAGTTTGATCCTCGTCAAGTTATTTCTGCTCAGGAAAATAAGCTGCTTAGGCCTGATTCACGCTCCTTCTCTTTATTATTAGTTAAATGTCCTGTAATCAAATTATCAGAATTCATCGTGAAGACGAGAAATGTAGCTTTTTGTGTACTACTCGGTAAGCCGCCGGTCCCACACCACACAGTAACTGGGAAATGTTAAAATATCACAGAAGTCTGCATACAGCCAGCAGGCTAGTCAACATGCATAAAGATATCAATGGATAGCTGCTGATCCATTTTAGACTTTAACAAAACTGTAAATAATCAGCGCACATGAATTTTTATATAAAAGATTCACTTCTTGTAGTATGGTGAGCTGCGACATACTCCGCACAATCAGCCAAACTCTTGTCTGACTGATATAGAAACAGGCTTTTCGTCAAGTTCAGGCAACCTGCGCTGCAAACTGTAAAATAATTGGTAGTTTCAACTGATTGGTCAGACTTTAACCAATCGTGGGACAGGTTGACGAAAACAGACAACACACGCAGTATGCAACGTTACGTAGCGTAAAACTTGAAAATGGGGTGTCAGTGACGGGTGAGAGGACGTTGCGGCGAAATTAGAAGAAGCAAACGTATACATGACTTTCATTTACTAACTTCTGAAGAGCCTAGTTACAGCGCTTGCACTCTCTCCTTATGGTCCCTTCCCTTGTTCGTGGATTTTAGTAAGTTATACTACGCATATACATCAGGACATGTGGAACAATGGTGAACTTAATCCTTAGGTGTAGAATAAGAAAACAAGACAACCACAGAAAAGTAGCAAGTGGCTAACCTCGGACGGACTTGTAGTGAATAGTTCCACAGGAAGTGAACTTGTGAACGCTTGTCGTGACTAGCTCAGGCCGAAATGCATTCTGGGAACGACTGCTGTTTTCGACTTCTGAAATAGCCAATCGCAGGCCGACTGTCACAGACCTCACTATTGCATCTGCCACCAGGCATCACCGGGGAGCGGCCGCAGACAGCGCTGTCGGTGCCGTTGACTACCCCGTGCTCTCAGAGTCCGATGCCTGCGAATCCCAGTCAAATATCCTACTATTTCTTCTTTAATTTCTCTGCGGAATAAACTCTTTCTACCACTCGGGCCTTCCCATGACTTCTCTCTCTCTTCTCCTAAGGAACCGGGCCTGAAAGATCGCAGCCGTTAGGGTGAACCTTATTTGCCTTAAATCCCCTCGATAGACTCATGGTAATTACGCGGTCATAGCAGGCGTTGGCTGTGCAGAGACTAGCATGCATGCTCTTGTGTTTCTCGACCAATGATCTGTTTGTCACGCGCTCTGCGCGCTATCTCCGTCACCCTTCCATTGGCCAGTGTGTCAACTTGCTACATAATAAGGCAACACAAGATGTGAAATAACCCTCTTCGAGATCCTGGCCTACGTCAGTCAGTTAGTAGAAATCCAAAAATAGCTTTCAATTTGTGCGTATTACATACCCTTCCATGTCACTGAGCAGACTCACTACTTCCGAGAGAATCGATCGTCCCATATTCCTTTCAGCTTTTTATTTACATTTCCCAATTGCTAACAGAAATATAGACTTTAAACCAAATCGAATACTGCACCTTACTATGACGGAGCCGCAGAAGTACACCTGATCTTCCCTCTAGCTGCAGAGAACGAATGTGACGTTCAAGAAATACCTATATTGATAAAAAGTACGAACGATTATTGGGCAGCGTCCAATGGCCACGTCTCAGTCTTCTCAGTTACTTCTAGTGGCTCGAGTTGCCGTTTCTTTAGACGATAATATGCTTGGACTAAAGGACTGTGAAGTGCTCATTTTTAGTTCACCTCCTATACCTCAATCAATCTAGGTTAAAAATGACGTCAAATAAAGTACCATAGCTGTCAGTTCATTATCTTTTCCAGACGGTTTGCAATATACTATCTATGTTGATGCAGAGAGTGCGGACTGTATCACTCAAAAGTAAGCCTCTATTTGAAACCCTATGGAGAAATCTCATTCAGGGTTGATTCAATATCTTCAGTATTAATCTATCTTTGACAGGCATAAATCATATTTCAAATGTTCATAAAAGGATCGAACACAGGGCACCTCGTACACGCCGATCTGCGTGGCAAATGAGATGTCACGCCAGGTATATACAGTAGATGAAAGGTTGCGGATTTGAGAATTTAACGCAAACCTGAGGTTGTGTATGTAGTTCTTTGGGTTGACTTGAGGCGCAAAATGCTGTTTACTAGAATTTAATTCCGTTCAGATCAAAATACTGAGAGAAAATAAAGGCGAAAATGGACGAAATCCAGCATTTGTTGATATTCGAGGAATTTTGTACACTATTAAACGCTGCTGACAAGAACTTCTTGTGTGTGCATGTTGCACTATAAAATGACATTCATGAAGAGCAGACATTTTTTAATTATATCTGTTCACAAAACCGGGCCTGGAAGGTCGCAGCCGTTAGGGTGAACCTTATTTGCCTTAAATCCCCTTGAAAGGCCGTGGTAATTACGTGGTCATAGCAGGCGTTGGCTGTGCAGAGACTAGCATGCATGCTCTTCTGTTTCTCGACCAATGATCTGTTTGTCACGCGCTCTGCGCACTATTAGCATAACAAATATTTGACAGAGTTGTCGCGGGAAATCGCAAAACAGCTTTTTCCAAAATCACCGTTGATATTATTGCCACCCTGCTTTGCATTTGTTATTGTAGAACTGAGTCTGGAAGTAACCAGATATGCTGAAAACTGTTCCCTTTTAGGTAAAACATTTAGCTCTTTCATTTATCAACTGGCCGAAATTCCCATTTTGATCTTGACTTAATCATCAAAAAAATTAAAAAAACGCATGCATCAGACGCGAAAATATATAAGTAAACCTTTTTTCAAGAGTTAACCTTTTGCCGAATTTTTCTTAATCAATCTTAAACCTTAAAAATGATTATTTTCCAACGTCATTTTACTTTTCCTGCTATATTCACTCGGTGGTTTTGTATAAACAGGCATCCTCTACAAGTCAAATTTAAGTTAACCTGGTACGCCTGATTTTCACTTTTTCGGAATTTTCCTCTTTCCTAAAAAAAGTTTTTATTTCTATTAAACGTTATATTCCTTCATAAATCACAACATGCCTATTGTGAGGAACGACCATAAGTTTATTGTTGTAAGTCTCTTGGGGCCACAACTTCGGATGCGTTTGAGTAAGAGGGAGTTACTTGTAAAAATCCTTGGATTTCATGAGTTAGTGAACATACAGTATAAAATTTGAAAGGATTTTTTCCTTGGCTCAGTGTCATAGTGTTGGGATTAACGCTCAATGAGCAAATTGTGTGGGCTTGTCTTCTATGATTTCAACATGCTTTTATGACCTCTAAAACGAACTTTTTTCCAAGTCTAATGATCTTTCTGATAGAATTGTCAGTTTTTCCTCACGAACCCTAATGGCAATGTTCCGGAACCAAAGGAGCGAGTGGTTCCAGTGGAACAATGGTCCCACTTTGTTCCACTTTCGTCGCACTGCGCCGGGATTGCGTATATGGGCGGTATTCCGTGCACTGGCTGGGGTAGTCTACAAGCCGTCATCGAAATCGATGGTCGACCACCCACACACAAGCTCCCACGTCCCCCTGAGAAAAACCCTACGCGCACGCACGCCTCCTGCATTTGCTACCTCCCCCCTCTCCAAATGCGGCGCCTGGATCGATGCCTTGCTCTGGCACGTTATGCCGGCGTATGCCTAGGGCGAAAAACCCGTGTTCAGGGCACACGCCTTCAAATAGGGGAGAGGGTGTCTGGAGTAGAGGTGTAGGGGGCGACTATAGTCTCAGGTGGACGTGGGAGCTATTGTGTGGGTGGTCGACCATCGATTTCGATGACGGCTTGTAGACTATTCCGGCCAGTGCACGGAATACCGCCCATATACGCAATCACGGCGCAGTGCGACGAAAGTGGAACCAAAGTTGAACGAAAGAGGGACCATTGTTCCACTGGAACCACTCTCTCATTTGGTTCTGGAAAATTGCCATTAGGGAAGTCGCCTACAATATTAGTTTCAGTTACTTTAACGTACATGATAGTCCTCTTTAGGGAGAATGAATCAGTCCATATCTGAAGTTCACCAGATTTTCAAAAGGTGACGAAATCTACAACAGAATGATCCCCGAATTCAGAAACCAGGGAAGGTTGAGAGGGCTGATCAGTGTTTTCGCTGGGAAAGTTTACAAAGGCATATACAGCAGAGGGTTGATTACGGTCCTCTCAGGTCAGTTGTTGTGCTGTGTGCGAAAACCCGTGACCTGTCCTTTGTTGCTTGTATCCGATCGGGTGTTGGTGCACACTGATTGGCTTCGAGCTTCGTGGGGCCAAGCCCAAGACGCACGGCAGCAACCCGAACATGAGGCAGGCAAGAGGAAAATGCAGACGGCTCCCGCAACGAATCCATCAGGAGCGCGCGGGGGAAGATTGGCACGCGTAAAAGCTTGGCAGGCGAAAGTACGATGAGTCAACGCAGACTACCATAAGCTAACTAGATTCGCGTCGATTTTCCGGAAACGGGCCACGTATTAGATGCACTGGACCAAAACGTTGGCAAGTTCAGGACACGACAGTTGCTACTTTGGCTGCGCTCCTATATCAAATGCCGGACATGCCGTATAGTGGCACGTGTAGATGCGATATTAGCCGTGCAACCTACCTACTCCCTCACCGGCATCCCACCTTCTTGACTCTGTCTTGAGGGCAGGCACAGGTGGCCTAGGGAAGAGAGAGTGTGGCCGAGGAAATGCGACTACACTCTCACTCAACTTAATTCCCACGTAAGTCAGCCCTCTTGCACCTCCCTGCGATGGCGTAAATGGTCGATTTTGTCGAAACTCATGCTCGAAATGACAGGATTCCCGCAAAGGGCCAATGCAGACATGACCCCAAGACACCTGCATCATTAAAAATCACTGCTAGTCAGTCTGCGAGTGGTGACAAGTAGATACTCTTAGACTTTCATGCACAGAAGACAGAGAATGAATTGCTTGCATGGACATCATCCAGATCAAATAGCAAAGGCAACACAGAGTACTGATTCCGGGACTGGTCTTAATAAACAGGCTAAGTTGCCTTTTTACGAGAGTTGTATCGTGCAAGCGTGTGGCTGATTCAATGGCGTCATTTTGACATCCTGTATCGGGATTGGTTTAAAAGCATCCAATTAGTTGAAAGGTAATTGCTAACGCCCACTAAAACTTTGCCTTGCATTTTACGATACACATGTTTCTGTCTACGCTAGCTGAGAATTTGCTGAACAAGGAGCAGATAATGTCACAGTTTATCATACCAGAAGAGGTAACTAATTTTTTATGAAACGTTTATCTTAACAGATTCAGTAAAGTCGATTATCTATTTGTAGTTATTTTAATGCCAAACATGAATTGACTGCTGTACATTGACAGTTGTATACAGTTTATATATTTTGAATGCCGAAAGCACTATAAACATAGTCGTTTTCAGTATTTTCTGTGACAACACCTAATGTGAGATCGGCCGCTTACCAACCAATGCAGGGATGGCTCAGTTGTTCAGTTTCACATTGAATACACGACAGTTTATCTTCAGGGAAATTTAAAAACTTATCAGAAAAATTACAGTAAGAGATCTCCAAATTTCGGCTAAGAATTGTCTAAGAAGCTCAAATTCCTGAACAAAATGTACCCGAAGACATGCGTAAGCATAAAACAAAACAGAGTGCCGTCGATTAAACCAGATTTCCGTTTTCAATTTCAGATCTTGTGGAACCCAATAATCTCTGCCCAGATCAGTCGCTATCTTTCCAGAAAGGATCGCTTAAACTGTCGAGCCTTAATACCAACATGGGATCTACTTGCCACCCGAATTCTTGCATTATCTCCATGCTCCTGGACAAGACAGACAGAGCTGCGAGCTCTTATCCAAGATACGTCAGAGGGAGTCGAGTTATTTTCTCGGGACTTTGCTTTAGAACGAGGAAAAGACATAACTCAACTTCTTCTCCTACTTTCCGGCCCCACTGGTACTGGACTCGCCAATGTTACTACCTTGGACATCATGAAACAGCCAATCACAATTGAGCAGTTAAGTAACCTCATCACTAATTGTCCACTGCCTCGATTACGCGTCCTTTCCTTATCTCTTGCCGTAAGGACTCCAAGAATGCAGGTCACAGAATGTCTGAAATCCAATCTAAAGCTGGAAGAAGTGGCCATCCGCTTCTTTGGCAAATTAACGCCGTGTGAAATGCTTTTGTTGATGCAGAGCTTCGGCGACGTACGCAGGATGACCTGCGACGACTCCTCTCACCGTCGGTACCGGTTACGACGCCGGCCTAGCAACTGGGAACGTTATCAGTCCTGGAACCCGCAGTGGACTTTCCTTCAGATTCACCATGCATCGGAACTGCTTGATTTGTTCCTGGGTGAAAGGAAGTCTGTCTTTAAACTCCCAGAGTTGACCCTACTGACAGAGCCAGGTCACTTTTTTCCAAAGCGATACCTTAGCAGCTCTTCTAATTTGCCCAGAATTGTGACATATCGCGTGCTTAAAAAACCTCCACTGGATATTCCGCAATTTTGCAGAGCCTGTGTAGATACTGAGGCTAGACGCTACATGCCTTGTTTACATTATCAACCTACAGAGATGGCCCAAGACAGTGAAGTGACGGTAAACTTCGTTGCCTGCTCTCTCATGTCCGTCGAAGATAACTGCGTCCTTCATCCGCTCAATTTGCATGATCTGTACCTTCACATAAGCCTTCCCGGTAGAAGCCCTACCCCTACTCTACATAATGCGTCTTTACCCTTCTCCGCTTCCTCAGCGATCCCACTAGGTGAAAGGCAACCACAATTAAGAAGTCCGGTGGAGAGGCTCATTCACAGTTACTGCTCTGAAATCCGACGACTCTCAATTCGTATATGCAAACCTGCAAGTAATCAGAGCAACATTGATTACTTTCAACATCTTCCGTCTTTGGCCCGGGATCATTTCCTCCCTGCCCTCGAGAAATGCGGACCGAATCTGCGGAATTTGGACGTGTCCGCTGAGCTCATTTGGGCCTGTTGCTCAGATGTGTCAACCAGACAGAGGCTTCTTCGTCTGCAGGACAGATGCGTAAATGTTCGTAAGTTGACGGTGATGGCAAGTGGTGACCTGTTGGTCGAGCAGCAACTACGTCCATCCGCGAAGGATACTTGTACTTACTTGAATGTCTTTCCCGCACTGGAGGAAGTGCGCATTGTCACCGTGGACATATTCCACGACCGGACAATTCACGAGATTCTGGCTACCTGCCCTCTCATTCGACGGCTCTACATTTTCTCCCTGAGGGCTCTAACCTTCGACTTCGCCACGTTACCACCAGCTAACGCCCTCGAGCTTCTTTTCCTGGAGTTCAGTAGGGTTTCTGTGGATAATGATTTCATTATACTTTTAAACGAGACACTTTCCAATCTTCGCTCCGTCAAATACCTTCTGCTGAAATTTGCTTATGGCACCTATCCTCGCGTGCAGGCACTGAAACACTTCTTCACAAATAGGCCTGAGCTGCGGTGGCTGGTTATAGTGTTTCACAAGGGCCACAAGGTACTTCTGTGCCATGCGGACCAGGACCGTAGAGGGGGCCTAAAAATTATTAAGGATCCTGCCTTCCAACTGGGAAGTCTGATTCATACATATCCAGAGCTTTATGATACATTTTGGAGCGAGTTCCACAAGTTCTCTGACTGTTTACTATACTAACGCCAGTTTTCCTTCGATGGAGATAGAGTCACCAGCGAATGACTCTGAATTTTATGACTTTTACTTTAATTATGATATCCGTGTGAGTATTTAAGAAAGAATGTTCAAAAAATTGACCTTTTCGTTTATTCACCATGCCTGTTTAGTAAAATAAGAGTAGGTAGGAAAACGCAGATGTCACAGCGTTTAAGTTAATAGGGAATACCTTTGCTGCTGCGAACTTCAGGTCCAGTTCCTTGTTGGAAAAGAAGTGGGAGGCCAGAGCGGTGGGAATAGTTTATTCCGTACAGAAAGAGTGGAGGTTAAGTAGGAGGAAGTTGACCCTCAGGCCGCGAGGGCGCTGGGTCCGAAGTGTGTTGGTGCGAGAGTCGTCACAAGTGATTTGTTTGTAAGTCAGTCCCAGGTAAGTGCTTGGCCAGACCGGAGAAGGCAGACAACGGTGTGCTCAATTGCGTTCGCACGGAGTTTGTGGCAAGCCTCCGAGGCACGCCAGGTACTGCAATCACGTGACCTCATGCATGACGTGACAGGTCACTGCAAATGTTTGAACAGCCAATAAACATTAAGCGTGAGAAGAGAGTTTTGTATGTTCGAAAGCCGTGACTTATGGTCTAGTTATGTCGGAGGCCCAGGGGAGGAGAAAGATGGCGACGGAGAGGAGAGTGTCTTTCAATTAACAGAGTCTCCGTCTCGTTGCTGTTACGCGACGTGGCAGGCGTGAACACGCATGCTAGGTTCATTTGTGGCAACTTGAATTCGGTAGTGCTGTGCTGATTCATCTCGTTCTCACCCTCCAAGCCTTCGCCTACCCGCGAGCCCAGCACTGGCTCATCCCCTTATCGCTGCTCGCTCTTGTACTTTCGCACCCCTGCTGTCGACGCGCGTATGACGAAGCTAATCAATGCCTCGTGAACTCTGATGCCAAAAACTGCACCCTTTCCTGATTGGTTGAGGACTGGACAGCCTGGACTAAACCCACGCGCATAGACACCTCTATATCGGTTAAACATGAATTGTCGACAATTAGAACGGTTGTGCCTATTTATCCAATATTAGCTCTTTTAAGACGTTAACGTATTACGTCATTATTTTTTCGAGATCATACTCGCTAGGTGCTTCGTTACTTCCTCTGGACCTCAAAATCCGACATTGGTGACACCGCTTTTAGAACACTTGATTCCTTCGTCCCATAATGCCCGACTCCTCTCAACAACCTGGTGAGAACGCTCCCTCCCTTCAAGCTGTTCACTTCACTCGCCCTCCTTTCTGGCAGAATGCACCAGAACTTTAAATTCATCTGCTCAGAATCTGCCTTTTATTCCGCAAATATTGCAAAGGAAGTGGAAATCCTTCCGCCTACTGTTATCGCGCAAGTCTAGTCTCTCTTTTCCTAGCCAATCTCCCGTACATAACACTCAAAGAGGAGCTTCTTCGCATAAATTCTATGCCCGACCCTCAGCGCTACCACCACCTGATGAAAGAATAAACTTTAGCGATAGGAAATCTTTTGAGCTTCTTCGCCGGATGAAATCCCTACTTGGGGACCAACAGATCGATGACAAGTTGTACAAGATGATGTTTTAGAGTGTCTCCCTACCGATGTCCAAACGATCCTGACATCCGATTCCGATGATCTAACGGTCTCGACGTTGGCAGATAGGATGTTTGAAGTGCAACGCTTCTAGCTGTCCTGCATTGCACAAAGCTTTGCACCTTCTTCGTCAGTGAACGAGCACCTTGTGCAGCAGGTTTCAGCCTTGGCGGATGAGTCTGTCTCTCTGAAACTCTAGTTTTCCAGTTTCGCCGGCCGTCGCGGATTGTGAGGATCGAACATTGACGTAGACTGCGCACCTTTAATGATCGGCTGTCTCCGAGGCGAGTCGAGGCCGGCTCTCACGTGACCTCGTGCGTACGTGACGCGGGAAGAGGAAATAGCACTAGCGGACCACTACAGCCCCGTGCGTGGCGCCGAAGGTGTACAGCGCCACAGGACCACTTTTGCGTTAATCAATCAATAATTACTTAATTAAAAATTAATACCTTCTAATAGGGGGTCCACCGACCGTTACAGTGAATCTGCTTCTTAACTCCCAAAGCTAAGAGCTGCGTGAAATTTGCGAGGATGACCTCGGAAAGGTCACACTGAAATATTGATGTCCGGAGTCAGTAACACCTGATTTTAAAAAAAATATCGCTACGACGGGCTGGAGAGATGCGTCATGAACGGGGTAACGCCCGAAGCATTCGACTCAGTAAATGGAATGTGTCCGAGCTGCGCACGCGCTCTTACCACTATGCTAGCGGACGCCTACAAAAGACAGCGACCAGGGGACTACTTTGCCTACCGAACCGACAAACAACTTTTCAATACTCATTGAGGGTTGGCGTCCAGTACTCCTTGTTCAAGGATGACAGAGCGCCGAACGCTACTACAAAAGAAGGGCACATACCGCGGCGTGTTGAATGTTCCCAATGCGAATTCGAAATCCAGAGAAAAGATACACATGCTTCACAATCAGACACAAATCATTTACCGCAAGTTAACTCGCCTCGTGCCAATAAATTTACTAGGCGTATCAGCCTGATCAAGGCTAAAATTTTAAGGCGGATTTCCAAAGCCAGCCAGCCATACCTTCCACCGGCTGCAGGACTTATCTCTAAACCATCACAACAGGCAGCTTAACATGAAACCCCCGAGGTATGCGGCTGTTGTGCAGAGAACGATATTGTTCGGGACGGATAACTACACTGAACATGAAGTTCGAGCAAGGAACCTCAGTCATTTTGACTCGGCTGAAGGTGGAAAGGCAGGAGGACGTACCAAGATCCCGAAGAAGACCGATGTTCTCGCTACCTGCGCCATGCTGATTCCGGTACAATTCGATAGAGCCGCTGTTTCGCCGCTCTAAAAATTAACAGCAAATCAGGTCTATGCTTCCCCATTACTCAACCTGGCATTTTTCGTACGGAGCACTGAAAGGCGGTTTCCATTAATGGGTGCTAAATGCATACCTAAGCTCCCCCAACTGTGCGTTCCCCTAACAACGCGCAATACACGCTCGTCTTGCGTGTGACTGAGTCTGCACCCCGACGACTGTTGATTAAGTCTGAGTAGGCCACAGCCAGTGTAGTACCAGTCGCCGACTTCGAGGAAAAGAATCATAGTAATCAAACCAAGTAATGATTATCACCTCACCGCGAATCAAAAGTTAGCCAGGTTACTCCACCTGAACCATGTCTAAGCCGACAATAGCAGTCACCGAGTGTTCCTCCGCGAATGGAACTACCAAGTTTTAAATATCCCCTGTTAAGACAATCAACAAGACGCACAGGCTGGGATAAGGACTAATCGTTCCAGTGAAAAAAGGCGGGCAGGTCAGTAAATTATACCATTCAGCGAAACAGTCAAAATCAACACATCTGTAACAAAGTTTCCGAAGAGAAAAGAGGCGGGAAGGAGGGGCGCAATGCAGTAGCCTTAACATGCACACAAACAGATATGGGCTACCGTACGCGTTCTCAGAAGGTGAGGCGGAAGTGACAGTTGAGACTCGGTTAGGGCATGAAGACGAATGGGAGAGGGAGCGATTGTGAACGCAAATGCAAGATTGTCGAACAATCATGACGTGGCAAGACTACAGAAGCACGCGGGAACAAAGACAGAATGAGAACAGACTGAAGCGTAGGCAAAAGGGCGGGGAAAGGACAAAGTGCGTGGTCAGGTAGTCCCAACCATTATTGCGTTGTCATGTACCTCCCAGAAGAGGGCGCGACAAACAGGTGTATTCCACAGCTTTCGTGCAATTAATTTCCCCTATCGGCGGGTTGGGGAAGCCTGGCGTTGGCCTTGTCGGTCATCAGAGTGCGAAGGTCGTAGAGAACGTTGCGTATGTACATTCCGCGGCGCCAGTCTCGTAACGATGGGACTTTTGAAGGATCCACCTAGAATGCAGCACAAATACCTTCTTTTGTCACAGAGGGAGAGAGTGATAAAGAGTTGACATTTTATGTGTCTGTGGATAAGCAAGCACTCACATCAGTATATCAACACTGTCGGAGCCAAGCTGATTCTGCTTACCGTAAACGGTAGCCTTTCGCGTGTGGCCGTTTTTCTCTGTGATATACTACTTCTAAACATTTTCTTGATCACTTCGACCAATAGGAGTTGCTCTTAGTTTTCTTGGTCTATTGGCTTTCTTTTCAGTCTTTTTTGTCCTCTTCGCAACCTTCTCATCTACATTTGTAGTTAAGTAAAACCATTACATGCAGCTGTAATTTCTTACTGAGCAGTCATCACGCGCCTATACGGACCTGCGTATACCCCATTCCTTTCATTTTCCTGTAAGCACGGATTCCATGAGAAACTTGGGCGCTGGGGGGGGGGGGGGACTTCTGTCAATAGGCGGCCTCACAAGACAGTTTTACCTAATAAACTGTCTTATTACTAGCAGCATAACCGCCGGTCAAGGACAGAGACCTTAGATGGCTGCCCAGCTCACCTGTCAAAATAGATTAGCGCTTAAGGTGCACACAGGCAATCGTTGAGAAGGCTCCGGCCTCACTAACAGGGAACGCAGGTGCGTGATGGGTGTCCCTGTCTGGCAACGCAGACTTAGCAAAAAGTTACCACGATTCTCGATCCAGTAGTGTTGAATTCGAGTATTTTGTCGAAGTCTTTCCAGGCTATGCTCAAATATTTTGCTGAAATTGCATCAAATTCGGCAAACAGATGTTAATTAAAAAACTGAAATATGGTTTTGATACATAAAGGATTACTTAAGAAGGGTCTTAATATGATCACAACATTTGAGTCACGTCAGGGTATCGGTTCTTGAATGAGCTCCTCTTCGGCCACTTGTAAAAGCTCCACTTAGCAAAAAATGATTACCTAAGTAGAATGCATAGTGTCCTGGACATCTAATGCCCTCGTAAATTTAAATACATTTTATAGAAAGTGTGGACAAAAACGTTTTTTCTTGTGCTCACTTGGTAGCAAGTTACGCCGTTTTTTTAATTGTGCACCTGAAAGGGTGCCTTTCCGCTTTTAAAGCTGTTTATAATTAGAGAGCTTTCGAAGATCGTCAAATGTCCATTCAGAAAGCATCTTATATGTCCATTGATAAGTGCTGCCTATGAAGCATAAAACGCGGTCCACATTCCCTGCAAAAGCTTAAAAGCACTAGGTGACATCGTCCTCCTAAAAGGGCAGAGAAATGCGTGATTATCCTTAGACGGAATGTATACATTTCTGCCGTTTGGAGGTGGCGATGGTTAACCCCCAAAAGCAATCAGTGGACATGAATGAATTGTGTGGCCGTCCTATGCAAGCACTTAGGAAAGGTAACAGCATGTCGATAAAACGAATAAGACTTACTTTTCCAGTGCTATCAACGCAGTCCATGTTTACTTTTGTGAGAAACCTAATAACAAAAAATATTAGTTAGAAATCGAAGAATGAATGGATATAACTAGAAAGTGGACTTAAAACGACCGAACCCACAGACTTTCGGATTCTGATCAACAGCGAAAAAGTGCGTAAAAATAAGTTACACTTTGCCAGCGTTTTCGACTTCTGTGACTGTTCAGCAAACGCGAATTTCGGCTGCTAGGCTAGCTAAATAAGGCCAGATTTTAGTTTAGATAACTGCGCAGTGATTTTCGGGTAAGTATCTGTACCCATGGTTTCAATTGGTCGTTGGTTGGTTAGTAGCCCTTTTTGGATCAGGGGTTCCCGCCGGAGTCCAAACTGGGTGCAGCTGGGAGACGGAGAAAAGCCGCGACCTCGGTCGTCTTATGCATTGGTGCTGATTTGGCTATTTAAGCCATCTCTTGGGTCCGGGTGTTTTAACGAGAGCCGAATGAATGACTTTTATATCTCGAACTGCGCGAGTAATGACACGGAACAACTGTTTGATCGTGAGACGAACGATGAAGAACGCGCCTAAAACACCTTGCTCGTTGTCTTCGGGACCGTAACGTCGGAGCCTGTGAGGAAGCAATCTGGAAAGAGAATTCCAGCACGGCTTACGCTATTGCTGTTCGCCCTGGAGGCATCATTGAAAATGTGATGTGGAAATTATCACGCCACAAACGAATGAAGCTCGAGGTTGATGAATATGAATAACTTAGTTCTGGTTGGAAAGGAAGAAAAACCACAACGGGTTTTACAGGACCCTCGCAATCAGAGACAACTAATGTTTAGTGGCAGCCCCACCAAGACTTGACACTCTTGTAAAAGGATAATTTCGAATCTACTTTAAAAACGTTCAATATAATCGTTTGGACTGAATTTGAGTCGCAAATTCGAATAAGTCGGTCGGCAGCAGACTCCCGATTGGAGCTTAACCTACTAGCAGGCACGCCAGTGACAAACCGAAGATCATAAGGCGACGCCGCCACGATCCAATGCAACATACCCTGTGGCCACCAACTAAGAATTCGGCAACTGTTTGCTAGTTTACTTTACATTCTCAGTCCTCAGTTTACAATTGCCATCGGATTCTATCGTCGCAATTTATATCTGGTCGACATATTATTATCAATATGATTTTGGTGGAGCGATCATATTTGAAACTGCCACTGGAGATGCTATGTTGACATCGATTAGGCTGATGATTTTTCAAGTGCGGTACACCGTCTTATCTACCTTCTTTTAGAGGGGAAGTATAACGGCACAGGGCTAATCCCGTAGAATATATTCGATACAACACAAACCTAATTAGTTGTTCGGCCATTTGAACGAAACCTCGGGACAGGTTTTGCGACTGGCAGGCTCTCACAATGGCGGTCCTACTGCTTCGAGTGAGACAGATTGGGGTATGGGTTTTAGCAGGAAGACGCATATTGAATAGAAAGCGGTGGCTAAGGTCTCGCTATAAAGGTGACTAGATAACATGTTAGACATATCAGTAAAGTGATCCTGCCGGGAATGTCTTAGTTACTGACGAAATCCGACCACGGAATTTATAATGAGGATTGGAGCTTTAAATAAGGAAAAGAATACTGCACTACGTAAGCTAATAAGATAAAATCGAAAAGGGTTGAAGCCTTACTTGACTTCCGGGGCAACGTCAGGATAATTTTCACCACACCTAATATGTAATGTGTAGATTCGATTCTCGAAAGCTGTTTTTGCAGGACCGATTATCATGCCATTCCAACATGTCAGAGAGGAGTCGTCGTTATCTTCCAATCCCCAACTAATAGTTCCATCGTTAAAACCTTTCTGTCCGTTTTCGAGTTCCTCGATCAGATAGAAGTTCCGGGGAACTATGACTAAAAGAAATGTCAAAAATTGCAAATAAAACGAAAAAAATCGCGTTTATTTGTACTTTTTAAATGGACAGCCCAGTTATGCAGAATACCCAAACAGAGCAAGATTACAAAAGTAAAAATGAAAAAAAAAAAGATTTTATAATCAACACAAACAACGGGAATGGGTTTTGAAGGGTTAAAGCATAGGACTAGAGTTAAATAATGCAAAGCCTTATACAGTATAGTCCCATTCTTTTTGTTTATTTCTTCAGTCAACGTTTTTAATGTTTTCTTTTTCGTATTTTTGACCCGTTACAATTATAGCATTGCATTTATCTACACTTCCAGCATTAAAACTATGTAAAGGACGCAACCTGGTGTGGATTTTTGGCTCTAATCACTTCGTGTGTACTTAAATCTTAGCAAAGGCCCTCACCCAATGTTTCTCAATTGCTCTGCTCACCGTCGATCATCTCCATCCTAAATAACTCAGTGATCAGAACTTAAGCATCCAGAAAGGCAATATAAAACTGACAAACGCCCTAGGTGTTACACCTAATCCGTTAGCTGCTGGACTACGCTTGCCTTGCTTTGTTGTGCTTGTATTGGTGGATGCCGTGATAAGCGTAAAGGTAATTTCGAACAGTCGTCGAACTCCTCACAAATCCAGGAGACATACACCAGTTCTGCATGACCACAGTATCAAATTGAGTACTTGGCCTGCATCTGCGGTGAAAGGCCGATGAGAAGCAGCCAAAAAAAGATAGTTGCTTCATTTGAATCATCTTGGAAATAACACCCTACTGCTATGAAAGTCACACTGTAATGTCTCAATGGCTTCAAAAGACATCCGGATTACGCTTCAGCATTATTTGAGTACACAAATTTTTCCGTCTACAATCATTCTACAGCATTGTCTATTTTCTAATATTTTCGAGCATCACTGCTTCCTACTGTCCCTTTCTGTTGCAATACATTTACCTAATTGTCGGCCTGTTCGGGACAGGCCTCGTGCCATGCATTTTGGTTGGTTATTTATATAACGGATCCGTTCCCTGCCCTCTATTGATGAAACATGACGGAAATATCGGCTGGAAACAAAACAAAAATCCTAAATTAAATTTTAAAGAACGTAGGATGAAAGAAATTCGAAGCAAAAGAGCATGCAAACAACCTGTCGAATGCTGCGCCATATTTCAGATTTGGCTAACCGAATGATTTGTTGAAAGCGTTTTTGAGGCTGAGGATAGCGTTGGAGTTCAAGTTGTAGAAGACACTAATGTATCCGAATCGTCGAAGGTTTTGTAATTCACACGTTTTATCCCACCACCATGACCCCAAGCTAACACAATAATATACAGCAGGCTTCAACCAAGGTATAAAAAGGGAACAAGAAGTAGGGTCGCTTGTCACAAAACCTGAAAGAGGATCGTTGGCGTCGAGCGTGGGAACGAAGCAAAACAACAACGTAATGAAAGTGAACTTGAGTGGAAGATTGCAAGACCAATGAGGACATAAGGCAGCAAAAAACTAAACATTTCAATGGAATCCAGAAGCAGTTGTGCATTCGGCAGAAGCTGAAGAAAGACGAAAGGCAAAACAAGAACAAGGTAGGGCAAACGCACGAAGCTGAGTTTTAATTTGCTCGGTTTACCTTCGCAGACTGGATTTAGTGGCGTGGCAGTCCCATTATGCCTTGGTAACCGATTTGGAGATCACGCAGTTAGTCATATAATAACTGAAGGCGCTCGGTGTTTTTTAACTTTTTATGTATGCAAATCCTTGACTTATCGGTCGCAAAAACTTGAATTTTCGGTCACGAACCAAGGCCTAATATATGGCGAGCCGACTTCTCTCAAACGGGAGTAGAGGCATCACAAATAGACCGGGGTCTTCTTTTCTCTGGGGATGTCACTGAGGACTGGAATAAATTTAAAGAGTGGTTGATGCATCTAATGCGCAGTCATTGTCCACTTTCAGTGCCCAAAATATCTAGCAGACCTCAATGGCTGAAAAGAGATCTCAAAAAAGAGATCAATCAAAAAAGAAAGCTTTGGAAGAATTTTTGCAACATAAGCTGCAATGAAGCTTTTAAACAGTACAAAATCCAGTGGAACAAGGTAAAAAATGGTTTTCAAAGGACGATGGGACTTTAAGAGCGATTGAATTGCTCGAGCTGTCAAAAACCCAAAGTTGCTTTACATTTATTGAAGGAAAAGCACACGTAACAGGAACCCGATTCCTTTTAGGCAAAATGATGATGGTCTCGAAATCTCCGACTGTAAAAAACAAAGCAGAACATTTTGCTGAGTTCTTTCAGTCGGTTTTCACCATAGAAACCCAATCGCTCCCTCATATTCTTAGTTCACAGACTGCTAGAACAGCTTTGCCAACTGTGGCAACCTGGCATTTTCACTCAGTCGTGGACAAACCGTTGAGCAACAGAGCGGAAAGACAAACGAGCATGGTAACTTAAGTACTGTCAAACCCCAAAGTGGACACCACAGCTTTTCCAAGAAAAGGAACGTCTAGATGTGAGTATTGGCTACATTTCCCGTGGAGCAGCCCTTAAATGTGGACAAACATCAGGAACGAAATTCGGGAAGTCGACCCAGTCCACTCCAAAGTATAAAAGGCCGTTTCGTGATTGTGCGCATGTCTATTTACGAAACGAATTTGCTGCCAGAGTTGGCACCCACGTCTTCATCAACTGTTGTACAGTGAATAACAAGTTCTACAAAGTCCTATTTACTCTCCTCGATACCACTCAATAGGTAAACAAGCTGGTTGTCTTTCGCGTCCCAGTCGTAATAGACCACGATGTCTACAGAAGGCGTTTGGTCTTTTTAGACTTGGGGTCAGCAATAACAACGGTCTCTTCATTCTTTATATCTGCCCGGAAATATTCTTTCGCCTTCGAGGTGGAATAAGGCAACGAAACTGCGCTTGCATTTTCGGCATTTGCTTCTGATAATTCACCTTGTCTAGCGAAGGCGAGACTCCCTGGAACTGACACTGAAAAATCCGATCTGCGATGCCATGCGAATGTTCACACGCCTGCCGTCCAATAAAAATAATAACATTTTTGTCGCTAAGCGCCTGGAGTTAGTATTAATGAAACGTATTCACTAATATGGGCGGTAAAATACAAACAATTATGTTGGATTAAATTATTTGTAAGCACTTAACGGCAATGGGACTTGTAAACTGTGGTATGTACAGTATGAGCTGTTTTTTGGTGAGCGCCGATAACTGATCTTTTTGAGAGCAATAATAATAATAATATAAAAAGTATAAATTGATGGACCTTAAATATGGAATTTTTATCTTTGTGTGGAACAGTAAAAGCTCCTGAATATAAGGATCGGAGACTTCAGTGACCCGTTATTTTAATTAACATTGCTGGCAGCCCGGAATCCGAATGCGTAGCAATAGAAAGTAATGCTCCGCAGGACTAAGTCTCTGGCCTTTTTCTGTTCGTATTTCATACAAGCGACTGCATTGAGAATGTGTAGTTTGATACCATCATGTTTGCAAATGATATCCAAAATTTGGAAAACCATTAGTTCTACTGGCGACGTGCAGAAATTAAAAGAAATTCCTGATAAACCGGTTATGTATTCCAACAAGTTCCTCCTGCCATTTAATATACGCAAATATGAAGCCCTCCGTTTTTAATCTGGGCGAAGAAGTTTCCCTCCATAGCCATACTGTCTGTTCGGGGCTCTACAAAAGGAAGTGGACCCCCATAAGTATTTGGGTATTTGGACAGCATCAAAAATACTGCCCCCTGAACCATTGGACAAGGACGTCGAAAAGGTGGCGAGCATAATGCACTGGATCAGGCGGAGTTTAATCATCCTTCCACCCGAGCCGTTTTGTAATTTTCATTTGTTAGCATCAGGAACGCACTATCGATACAAACTTAGCTTCGTAAAATAATTAAGATGATGGGCGCAGATACAATGTACAGATTTGTGATAACAGCAGAAATTGTCCTGACATTTTGGCGATGTTCTGCAATTAATCATGAGCCAGAAAAAGGCAGTTAAAAACTCCCACAATGCAAATAAAGGCAGAGTTCAACGTACCTCAATTTAAAAAGAGTGCGTAAGAGAAAAAACTGCTTGGGAAAATATGATAAATTTGTAGACTATGCTACTGCTACAATAACCGTTCAGAATGTAATAATGAAATGTGTCTATAGTTCGCTCGTGTTTGCTACTGTGAATAACATGAAAGCTCGCGAATAAGTAGCAGTTTACGTAGGTCTTCTACATCTTAGAGGCCAAAATGGAATTCTGATTATGGTTAGAAGCCAACGAAACGGGAGCAATTTAGACTGTGTTTGTCTATATGGCTTCCATCTTTTGAATGACTGATGGGTTATGGAATTATCTAGGTTCCCTGGAGCACTAGGCAAGAAAAATTTAAAGAGGACCTCCTTAATTCCCGATGGTCCTTTCTTGAAGCCATGGAGAAAACTGTTCGGAAAATATGAAGACTGTAGGGTTATATCAGGCAGAGCACTCGTAACAATGATCTGATACACCTGCTGAGTACCGCCGAGGGTGTAGACTTTACGGGAGGCGAAGCGAAATCTGATAATCTTTCAGAATTTTTCCGGTCAGTTTACACATAAGAAATGATATTTGATTACCCCGCCGATGACTCCGAAGCGGATACAATAGTTCACACTCTTCAATTCAGCGAGGCTATGGTCCTTAAGTAAATACTGTGGTTAAAGGAATCGAAGTCACCAAGTCCCAATGAAATACCGGCCACGATACTGAAAGTACTCGCCGGTGAGTTGGAAAAACCACTATCTGCGCTTTTGCAAACATTCTTTGAGACGTCTACCAACCGACTGAACATCCGCGTGGATTACACCGCTCTATAAGAGCGGAAGCTGCAAATAATTATCGTCCGGTCAGCCTCACTGCAATTTGCTGCCAAATTATCGAAAAATAATTAAGCAACAACTAATGCAGTTCATAGGACAAAGCCATCTGCTTTCCAATGTCCAACACGGCATTCGTAGGGGTAGGTCATTTGTGAAGTATTTGCTCTACTGCTTAGAACGCTGGACTGAAGCAGTCGATAGAGTGCACAGGGTGCACGCTGTCTACAGTGAGTTCAAAAAGGTTTTCGATAGCGTGCCACGCCATCGTACTCTTAATTAACTCAGCCGGCTTCTGGTTTGGATAAAAAGCCTTTTAATCAGCCGCTCGCATACTGTCCATATCAGCGACAAGCAGTCGGTAAAGGTTACGGTTGAGAGTGGGGTTCCCCAAAGCTCCGGTCTCGGCCCTATTTTGTTCATTGTCAACATCAATGATTGCGTCAGCAAAGTTTCTTCCGATATCGGCATGTTTGCCGATTACATTAAGCTCTGGCGCGTCTCTCGAACTGCGGCTGACGAAGAGAATTTGCAGGCAAATCTAAATCAGCTCAAAACATGCTCAAAGGAATGGCTCTTTCCGTTAAATGAGAGCAAGTGCAGCATCTGAAGAAGAAGATGCGATCACTGGAACAAGGACATTATTTTCCTGACGTTTTGAATTCCATCGAGAATCCTATGTCATAGGTTATCGTAAACAGGTCTGAGACATGCTTAGGAAAATAAAGTCCTTGTTCCAGTGATCACTTCTTCTTCTTCTTCTTCTTCTTCTTCTTCTTCTTCT
>JAYGXS010000005.1:41567622-41582342 GCA_036362985.1 Ligula intestinalis
TCTTCTTCTTCTTCTTCTTCTTCTTCTTCTTCTTCTTCTTCGGAACTTCTGCCTGGAACTCGTATGTTCTCCTCTATTGGCAAGTGCAAAATCCTACGAGTCGGCAACTTCAGCTCTTCAAACCATACAGTTTATCGGCTAAATGGCATAACATTCAAAGCGGTAGAAGTGCAGACGTACTTGGGAGTCTGGATCACGCCCTCGCTTAAACCTTCCCTGCATTTTGCAAAAATAGCCAAGTCTGCGATGTCGGTTCTATACCTCGTCAAGCGAGCTTTTTCTGCCTTCAACGAAGACTACTTCACAAAAGTCTTCGGACCCTTCGTACGACCGCAACTGGAATTCGCTATCCAAGCTTGGAGACCCCGGGCCCCGAATGACATGAAAATCCTCGAAAAGGTTCAAAGGCGCGCAACCAAACTTGTTATTGAGCGGAGCTCGCAGTCTTATGAAACACGGCTGTCGCATCTGTACCTTTTTCCATTGCGCTTAAGGCAGCTTGGGGGTGGCATGATACTTACATTTCGCATATAACGTGTTCGGGACTGTTGTTTTGTATCAGGATATTTTTTCAAGTTAACAGCAACAACGAATTTGATAGGTCATCCTCTCAAATTACGTGTGACTGGCGCCAGGTCGTATGCTCCGAAGCACTTTATCTCCAAAAGGGTGCTCGAAGCGTGGAATATACTTTCTCGGGATGTCGTTATGCTGGAATCCCCCAAGGTATTTAAGCGAAAGTTGGATCGATATAGCAATGCGCGCTATACTATGAACTGAACGCCGCCAACAATTTACAATTATAATACTACTTTATATTAGTAGTATTAGTTTTATAGCATAACGTTTTAGGAGGGTTCCGCTTCAAGCAGCTTGTCTACTAACGGTGAATAGCACTAATAGTACTACACATACTAAAACAATATTTAAGTAATATTTACATATGCTATTATATAACGTTGTACACCCACCATTAGTCCCATGCGAAGGTCTCCAAGGCCTTCCTTATTTGGCTATCTGCGTACCGTGATGACCCCGTCAGTGATCACATAAGCCGAATCTGGTGGCCTAAACACTCACCCTTGGTTCGACCCACAGCGAACTGTCGACTGAAAACGCAACCAAGCGCGCTATTCGAATTCCTGAGGAATTCAGTCTATTCGGGAGTTCGCACATCTGGACCCTCTCATGGACTCCATTTATTAAGCATTGGATCATAATCGACACTCTCGCCATCCCCATAAGCTTACAGCAGGACTGAAGGGACAGCGGCCGATATCCTCCTGAGATCTTCTGGCCAGCAGTCTCACATGATCTTCCAATCTACCAACGACTGAGTCATTTCACTCTATCCTTTATACGTTAATTCTCGCTAAAAGGTTCGTGCAATAAATTTAACAACGCTTATCGTTTGCAACCTAACATGGAAGTCCAAAATATTGCCTTCAATAATTTTTAAAAACTGTCAGCGGGGCTGGGAAGCGAAGCGCGTACGCCTCGGGTGGAAGTCAAACGGCTAACCGACTGGGCTATAGAAGCATACGGCAGCGATTATCAAATTCGGTTATCAACTACAAAAGAGCAGTTTAGAAGTTTATCAAAACTCTTCCTGCCAAACGGACGCAAAGCCTCAAAAGTTTAAGGAACGTAATTTATTAAAGTTAGGCCTGTCTATCATATTTAACCCTTCTTCAAAAATTTGCGAACCTCGAGAAAGAGTTAAATAATCTCAAACTGGACATGGAGGAATAAATGAAATTTCTTCGCTTTCTCCTTAAAGTGGAAAAACATGGAGATATGTGAAGTTGAGTGAAACAAACTGACGAGCTAAATTGCAGAAGCGTGGGCCATAGCATCTAATGAGAAAAGTGAACAGACACCGCAAACCTGGGCTGCGAAACTTGTAGCTACCATCTCAAAACCCCTTGATACTGCGCGAGCCAGCGGACCTACTTAAAAACTCGCTGAAATCCGGGAGAAATAATCCTTACTACTTCTGGAAGAAGATTATAGGACTCCAATTTCTAGTAAAGATGGCTCGGATAGGGTTATCCAGCAAAAACAAGGTAGTAGGTACGCTAAGGCTGCATACAAATCACTGAACCAACCCACAAATGCAGAAGGGAGCCAACACGAAGCCAGCCCCTAACAGTGCCATCCCAGCTTCCCAAAGAAGCCTATATCTGGTAAAGATGAAGAAATACAGACCTCGCCCACAAAACGCAAGCAACACCTTGTTATAAAGGGTGCCTCAGAGTCCACGTACGTCGGTATAACGGAACGAGTGGATTATGATTTAGACCGTGTTCATGAATACGTCAATTCGGTACTGCAGGATGGGGTCATTTTCCTTGTCAATTAAGCTTCCCGACTGAGCAAGGAAGTTCTAGGCCGCGACCTGCAAACAAACCTAAGACCTCTTAAAGTTATCTAGGATAACGAAGTCCAAGCATCAAATCTGCTGGCAGAAAAAACGGACTTTCGGAGTTCACATAAGCAATTTTTTAGCGACTCAAAACCTCGTGAATGCAAACGGCATGAAATAAGAAACCAATTGCAATTTTCTCCTCACTGTCTTACTTAACACAAAGGTACGACACAGTCCACCAACATATAACAATGCATTCCCAGACGGAAGTACTTAATTACACGTGAGCACTTTTTTAAGGCTAAATTTTCTTACTCAGCAAAAAGAAACTTAACTGACCAACAGCATATTACATTGCACTCATACATGTAACACTATATGACTCACGACCACATACCTTAGGTTACACTTTCTCACTCAACGAAACAGCCACTCAACCAGTAAATTTCACCCCCTTCCCCCAAGGAAAAAATAAGTACATGCAAAAATTTCTTCAGGCTACATTTAATTACTCAACACAAAAAGACACAGCACCTAACATATCAAATTGTTATCATGCACCTATATTTCTGGAAATCGCGACTACATACTTAAGACCAAATATGCTATGCAACACAAAAATACGACAAAGCCCATACACATGCTGAAGTGAACTCACTCAAGGAAAACATCCTTGACTTGTGAACACTTACTTAGGCTAAATATTCTAATCAGCACAAGGGAAGGGCACAACCCACCCATATATTGCATTGCACTTCCCCCACGGAAATCTTTAACGAAATATGACTACTAATGACATTTCGCTACTTTGATCTTTCTATCCCATTGTACACCACCTCCATTACATTCGAACATAAATAAGTCGTCCTCAAGAGTCATAAATACAAATAGGAGTGTACAGGTTATTGTCCTTACATTTCCCTGGATGTTGTTTTTCTATTTTCCTCCACTGCAAGTTTTATTGAACACAAAGAGGACAGAAAGTGATTCAGTATGTCTAATAAGCTATATTGTATGATACTTATCTGCAATTAAGTTTAAACAGTAGCCTATTCCGCATTCATCTGCTTTACAAATTAACGCATATGCTTACATTCCGCTGCACTGCCTAGTTCCCTCCAGCCGGGGGATTTGTGACGGGGCTATGCGCGGCTGGTGCTGGCAGAATTTCCGGCTGCTAACTTGCGTATTTTGCAATTATCGCACGTTTATTTGATGCTGCATATTAGTTTCCTAAAACATTTTATCTACTTGTTTCTACGTTGAAAGACGATATATTTTTAAAGGAGACCCATACTACCATCGGTCCCACACCACAGAATGCTGGAGGATTATGCTTGCTGTAGTGAGCCCAAAAAGATTTTAACCCAATTAAGTACTCCTTCAACTTACCGTCCCACTTGGCCCTTTCCAACACGGAACCGACAATGAAGGTCGCAGCGGCAAGGGTCTCACTTATTAATTTCAGCCGCTCCGATAGCGCTCATAAAATCTTGCAATGAATGTATATATGACGCATACTTGATGAGCAGAATTAAAAGCTGAAAGGATAGGATGTTTTATGAACAAGGCGAGAAGGCGAGGTGGGGTCGGATGTCGCATCTGCTGAACCCAGGCTGACCAAGCACAGGCTGACAAGACAAAAACTCTGACAGTCAGACAGGCAAAAAACGAAGTAAGAGTGGCGTGGCTTGCATGATATTAATAATATATCATGAATATTGTATAATGTTATGAAGGCAACAAAATAATATAAGTTAAAAATGATGAGAAGTTAATGCAGACGTAGAATGTGAGATAGAAAAAGGACTGTGTAAAACAGATGGGATGCAGCGCACAGCTCCACTGTGCGACTGCTCGCACAGTAGAATGTAAACGTGGTCTGTCTCTCTGTCTGCTGGAAGTCGAACCATGCTGAGGCGTTGTACAAAACTGAAGGGAAAGGCCTTGAAAATTACTTAGGAATTGTGTTTCGGTAGTGAAATGTGCGTAGGCGAAACCAACATTGATGGGACGGCTGTTGAAATAGTCAAACGGCTGCCTGATTATCCAGAGTGACAAAAGACGAGGAACTGTAACTGCGCTGTTACGTGGTACAGGATAAAGCCAAAACGTACTTGTCGACTACAACACGAGCATTGACGCGGCTCAGTGTGGAAATTGTCTGTCCTTCTTGTGCACATCGCCCCATCGGACTGCTTAGCGCTGAAGACTGCTTCCACTTCTACTGCAGTGACACCTCTGAAGACGCCTGACGACATGGCTTGTGACATCCATGAAGGACTACGTCAAAGCCGCGTTAATGCGTTAAGAAAACCTGGGCTACACGCGAACGGATTTTTTGATACATTTTAGTGCTAAACACAAAGGAACCACACAGCCCACCAACCTATTTCATTGCACTCACCCGTGGAAAACGTTTGTGACCCGCTTCATATCTTACTAAATGCAAAAGTACAAGACAGCTCAGTCCCATATTACATCGCACACACTCACGGAAATATTTAGAGACATACGACTGTTTATGGCATTTGACATTTTAATTCCTTTCCAGTGCTCGTCAGCCGGTATGGCTACTTTGATCCCTTTAGCCCATGTTACACTTCCTCCACGAAAACAGTCAGTACTCTGGTAGATTACAGAGCGTGGTGTAAACCACGGTTCAATAATATGTAGAAAACGAATGATTCGCCTCACTCAGAATAGATGTTTTCGAAGTTCGGATAATGTGCACATCCCTCGACATTTTTTTCAACCAGGTGTGTCTTCTACCCTAAGGTAGAAGCGAAAAACCTCGTAAGGGCAAAAGGGTCGAAATACGAAACCAATTTCAATTTTTGCGCCACTGCCTCACTCAACACTAAGGTACGACACAGCCCACCAACATATTACAATGCGCCCCCTAGGCGGAAGTATTTAATTACACGCGAATATGTTTAAGGCTAAATTTTATTACTCTGCAAAAAGGAATGACACAGCTCACCAAAGTTTTGTATTGCACTCATACACGCAAAACTTTATAACTCGTGACCAGATACCTACGGTTGAATTTTTTTACTCAACGACACAGCCCATTCAACTATTACATTGCACTTCCCCATGGAAAGAATATGTACACGCAAACTCTTTTTCAGGCTACATTTTGGGACTTTGCACAAAAAAGACACCACCCTCCAACATATTACGTTATAACCAACGACCTAAATCTCTGTAGCTCGCAAATACAAACGTTAGACAACATATCCTATTGAACACAAAAGTTTACTAAAGCCCATCCACATACTGTAGTGCCCTCAGCCATGGAAAACATATTTGACTCGTGAACACTTACTTTAGGCTTAATATCCTACTCAGCACAAGGTAAGGACAAAGCCCACCCGCATATTGCATTGTACTTTCCCCACGGAAATCTATAGTGACATATGATTACTAATGGCATTTCGCTACTTTGATCCATTTATCCCATTGTGCACCCCTTCGACGAAAACACTCAGTAGGTTTTAATATCTCTACGACTTTCGAACATAAATAAGGCCTCTTCAAGTGTTGGCTGTGAATGATTTCGTATATACAAATAGGAGTGTACAGCTCATTTTACTTACTTTTCCGTGGATGCTGCGTCACCATTTTCCTCTACTGCAGCTTTCACTGAACGGAAAATTGACTCCATATGTCTGGTAGGTTTAATTGTACCATATTTATCTCTAATTAGGTCTAAACAGTAGCCTATTTCCTTTTCATTTGCTTGACAAATTAACACGATGCTTAGATTCTGCTCCGCTCTCTAGTTCTCTCCAGCCGCGGGATTTGTACTGGACTAAGCGCGGCTGGTGCTGGCAGGATTTCCGTCTGCTTGCTCGTTTATTTTTCAATTATCGTGCATTTATTCGTTTGAAGACAGCGTATCTAGCAAAATTTAATGGCACCCTAAATTTCGCGAGCGCTCATCAGCCTCTTTCACTAGCTGCATAAACAGAAAAACGAATGAGAAATTATTTAGTTGGTTTGGCAGGTTAGCTTAATTTGAGTTGACCGAAGTGTGAAAAACTCTAGGCGTTTGGCGGGATTTGAACCCGCGCATCCGAGAAAGCCTTTACCGGAGGCTAATGCTCTACCGCTAAGCTACAAACGCCCGCTTCACGCCATGAGTTTAATCACACTTGGATCGATATTACCCGCTCAACTTTTCGCTCATATGGAATCCACCAATATGGGAGCAAGTTGACTGCCCAGGCGGTTTAAACCTGACCTATGTCAACAACTGGAGCATGTGGTGAACCTAACCCTGCCGTGGTAGCACCGGCTCCCTGTTTACACACCCCTTCCCACCTTTTTGCCTAAGATGTTTTTTGCCTTAGACGTTTTTATAGTGTTTTTGCTACCCACAATGTTTGAATGTCCTACTTTATTGAGTTCCCGTTGGCTAACTCAAGTGACCTTGATGTTTTTGGATCGATTTTTCTGTATGAATTCAATTCTGTAATTTCTCATTCCTTTTTCTGTTTATGCAGCGAGTGGAAGTGGCTGATGAGCGCTCGCGAAATGTATGGTGCCATTAAATTCTGCTACATACGCTGTCTTCAAATTTGTACCTGGGAAACGACGTTTCTTTGTTGCTGTACATTAGTTTCTTAAGACATTTTTATCTACTAGTTTATACGTTGGAAGGCAGTATTTTTTCAACAAGACCCATCTTACCATCGGTCCCATATTACAGAATGCTGGAGTTTTTTGCTTGCTGTGGTGAGCCAGAAGCTAGATTGTTACCAAATAAAATTCTCCTCCCACCTATCGCCCCAATTAAACCTTTCCAAAACGGAACCGGGAATGAAGATCGCAGCGGCAAGGGTCTCCATTATTAATTTCAGTCGCTGTGGTAGCACTGTTTTGCCATGGGTGTTAGCATGACGTATACCTGATAAGTAGAATTAATAAATTGATGGATACAATTTTTTATGAACGAGGCGAGCAGGTGAGGTTGGGATCTGAAGAAGCGTCTGCTGACCCAAGGCTGACTATGCACTGCCTCAGAAGATGCAAACTCTGATATTAAGGTGAAGCCAAATAGAAAGTAAGAAAGACGTGCATTGGATAATATTAATAATATGATATATTATGAAGATTGTATAATGATGATGATGATGTTGAGAAGTAAATGCAGACATACAATGTGAGATAGGAAAATGAGCCTGTACAGCGGATGGAATGCAGTGTAAGGCTTAGAATTTAATTTTTAGATTTAAGTCGTCCAGATACCGGCGATGCGGGATGGCGGTTGCCAAAGGGCAGGTGACCTCCGAGGAAGGCCTGAAACAGCACTGACAACCCAACTGGAGGCCGGTCTCCAAGTACCAGGGTGCTGATCAGCAGGTTTACGGAGTCTCTCATGAAGTTCGAGGTGAGGAAGTAGAGCCACGAAGTGTCAGAAATTCTGGTTATTAGCGGCATTAAATCTAAGGCGGCGGAAGCAAAAAGTGCATGGTGCTAGAGCTCAGTAGGTTAGCAGCTTTTGAATAGTCGACTTACTGTGGATTTCACTTATTGCCTTTTTGATTGACTGCATGATCGGCGACTGTCTGTGTTGCATGGGTTGCAGGCTGCAAAGTCAGAATTCTGATTGAACCAACAACGCATAGCTCCACTACGCGACTGCCGGCACAGTACAGTCTGAGCGTTGTGTGTCTCTCGGAGGGAGAACCATGCTGTTGCTGTGTCTGGACGATTACTAAAGGATTCCGTGTGGGGAGTGTAATGTGTGTTAGAAACGTTAACTGATGTGGAAGTACTCAACCAGCCGCCTGATAACCAAGCGAGTCAAGACGAGGAACTGTAACTGGGCAGTTACGTTGCACAGAAGTCAGTCAAAACGTTTTTGTCGACTACCACGCGAGCATTGGCGCGACGCATTACGGACGTAGTCTCTCCTCCTAATGCATATCACCACAGCAGAATGCTTAGCGCTAATGGATGCTTCCGCCTCTACTGCAGTGACGTCAGTGAAGACTCCTGGTCACATGGCTTCTGACCTTCGTAAATAACTACGTCAAGGCCTCATTAAGGTCCTAAGGAAACCAGGGGCCATTTGCACTGCCTTGTGGTATTGTTTTCGACCGTATTGTTATTGCTGTCAATGCGGATGGATATTAAAGTTACCAACGGCATAAAGTCTAAAGAAGTAGAAACAATAAGTAAAAGGTCTTACATTTCAGTAGAACATCAACTTTTGAATGCGCAACTACAGACTTCAATTATTGCTTTGTTAGTTGACAATATGCCTGTGCTCCCACGCCCAAAAATAGCTGGGCTGTCGCTACTGGTTACGAAAACAATAAAGCGGTGACTGCATGTCCTAGAAAATTGTGTAGAGTGCGAGGGCGGTAGCGTAACACGCGGAACAAAACACAAAAATAGCGTAGGCTGCTTCGCACGCGTCGCTGTCCTTCTCTAACAAAATCGAGAAAGCAGCGGAAATCGACGGATCTGTGCGGACGTACCGATTGACAAGTACACAAGATGGCCTTTGCAAAAAGGCCGAAGGGAAAGTCATGTGTTGCATGCAGAAAATTCGGGATTCTGATTGAACCGGCTCCACACAACTCCACTACGGGACTGCCGGCGCAGTACAATCTTAGCGTGGTCTATCTATCTAAGCTAGAAATATACCGTCACCTTGTACAGACCCTGCAGGAAAGTCCTTGACGATTACTAAGGGATTCTGTGTAGGGAGTGCAGTGTGCGTAGGCAAAGTTAACTGGTATGGGACCGCTGTAGAAATAATCAAACGGTCGCATGGTAAACGAACGACAAAAGGCGTGGAACGGTAGCAGTGCGGTTAGATGGTATAGAATTTAACCTTTAGTCTTTGTCAATGGCAGTGAATATGCGAGTTCCAGAAAGCAGTTCAGAAAAAGAAGATGCGACCAATGGAACAAGCGTTTTATTTTTACAATGTTTTGGATTCTGTCTAGAATCCTTAATCATAAGTTATCATAGAAAATGATACATGCCCGGATTACACAGTATTTATAGTTCATAGCGGTCATTAGCAAGTGCACTTTAATTATCAGCTTCTCTAGCCACAGCTTGGGGGCCTCAATTGGTGCGGTGATGGCTTGATACTTTCCTTCTGGATCATTAATTGTCACGATTTCCTTGTCCATGACAGATGCGGGCTTGATAATTGCGCGAAAATCATGTTTGCTCCAGTAAGTAGTGTTGCTGGGCTTGGCCCTTCCCACGTGACTGCTTCTCTTGCACATGCGATTTCTGGGTACACAGTAAGGAAACACCAAATCGTTGCGCTTGTTGATGGGCTGGGGGCCTGAGAACCATGACTCGAACAGCCCACGGTTCACGTGTTTGTCACCTCCTGCGAAGATTTTGGCTGAAACCTGTTAGTTGGTGTCTTTCGTCCTCACTGCCGCTGCATGCTTGGTCATTCGCATCCGGAGTAATCTTCCATTTTCTCCGACGTAGTTGCATTGTCCACAACTGCACCAAATCCGATAACCGACTCCAGCTGTTTCCTGCCGTGGCAGTGGGTCTTTCGGTCTCATGACCCAGTGCCTGATGGCTGCTTCTGGCCTGTGACCAACTTAGACTCCAAGTGGGAGTGAGCAGACGGCCGACCGATTCCCATACATTCTTCACGCATGGAAGAGCTCGCTAAACTTTTGGGCCAGTTAGATGTAGTTTCTTCTCTTATCTGCGTATGTAGAGGAGTTAAGGCTAAGACGATTAACCCTAACGGCTACAATCATTCAGGCCCTGGTTCCTTAGCAGATAGGAGAAGTCTTAGGAAGGCAGAGTAGGCGGAACAGTGTAGTTTACAGAAGGGACAAGGGGAAGGTTGCCAAAAGGTCTTGCAGGGCGTAGGACCGCGAGGCCCATACGACAGGTAGGCGTCGCCGGCCGCGACGTACCTGAGCGGAATCCCCAGTCAAGTCTTAGCAGGAATCAAACCAGAACACAGAGACAGAGCACGTTCATTGGCAAGGTCGGCCTGTAATTGGTTGCCTTGGCGCAAGGCTGTCAAGGCAGACAAGGCGAGAATGGGTGTGATCGTAAGTGGCTCAGACCATTGAGCGAGAACGGACAAGGGGTGCCTGGACTTAGCACCTGGCCGCAGGCGGGATTAGGCGCGCAGGCCAAAGGCACCATCTGTCCGATCATGGATTTCAAGTGGCTGCTAGGGCCACTACATATGCATTGGTTAACGAAATTGCATGGGTAAACATTCGCTCTTAGTGCCCATCGAAGATATTTTAATTCAGTAACTTTGTCTTCCACTTCGCTGCACTGCATCTGCACGCGCTGGCATAGCGCTCTGACGCAACTGCGTTTGTGACCGAACGGCTGGTTTCTGTTGATATTCAGTATTTGTACAGTGTAAGTTGCTTTACAGAACAGTCTAGGTTTTAGGCAACCACTATCGTTGCGGCAAACGAGGACATCCAGGAAGGCCAGTTGGATGTTTTCTTCTTCCTCCATCGTAAGATTAAGGTCCATGAAGATGGTATTAAACTTTTCTTGAGTGTCAGCACCTCATCCCGCTTAATCATGACGAAGGATTTGTCCACATTCCATGCCTAGAATTTCGGTCTGTGGTGTCAGAAACCCAGTGACTCCAACCGTTGCCACTCGATCTGGACATTGTCTATTCTCATAATGCACAAGCGTGCCAAAACCAGCCCCCACAAAATTGCCACTTGAATACTGCCCCTTCCCGTTCTGTTCCCTTGAGTTTAATCACTTTTTCCATAATGCTGTCGGCCATTCACTTTTTCAAGAGGCATGTATCTCGATTCGCCAAGATGAAGACTTGTGACATTAATTTGTGACAGAGAGAGACAGCTGTCAGCCCCTTCTTGACCCATTTGGCTGCAACTGCTCCGAGGACCAGTCGAACACTCCCTCCCACCATTCTGACACATTATTTTGCCCCTGTACACGAGCCTCCTTTATTCGCATTAGGTTTTTGACCAATCGGTTGCCACATAAATGGCTCCAGAATTCACATAAAAGCAGCGGTCCTCCACTCTCCAGCGGAAACACACGCTCTCTCAAGATTGGCTTCGCCCTGTGTAATGTGGACGAAAGTGCATCGTTCTCTTGTCTAGAGTCAGGCGATTTGACCGACTCCCTTTTTCGTGATTGGCGTTTATCCATTGCTACGGTTTGTATTTCGCTTAACCTTTTGTTTGTTTAATAGTACCGCGTTGACAGTTGTCATCATTGGGTTTTAACGTACGCGTTACTACTGAATGCAGAGTTGGAAGAGACAAGAAACAAGAAACAGAGGTGACTGTTTTGAGTCGCGGTAGTCAGGTCGATTGATAGTGCGTAATTCAGGAATCTCAAATGAAGGAATGAAGTATATAAGAGTGAATGTTCACATTGGCTCAATTTTTAAAGTGTTGCATTTCTACGCAACAGGTCGCGGGCTCGAGCCTCAGGTGACACAAAACCTGTGGGTGGACATGGCTGACAGATGGTGGCCAATAAGCCAGAAACGACCGTTCTAGTATTTCCTGTCTTTGTCGGCAGTGTCCTTCTGCCATTGGGCGACTGCTATTTGGACTCGAGAGAGAGAGAGCCTCGTGGCAGAACAGAACAAGTGAGTCCTGTTACCCACCGGTGACCGCCAGTGCACCAAGGTGAATATATTTCGATCTAAAACGAGCATTCGGACCACGAGTCCGTGTGTCAATGGTCTGCATCTACAAGGCGCATCACCACAGCAGAATGGTTCGCGCAAAGGAATGCTTCCACTTCTACTACAGTGACGTCATCGTACACTCTAGGCAACATAGCTTATGACCGTCGTGAAAGATTACGTCATGAATGTGCTGTAGAACCCAGAGCTATTTGCGCGTCCTTGTGGTGTTGTTGTCGACCTTATTGTCATTGCTCTCAAGGTCCAGAAAATGCATGCGAATGGCATGCAGGAGGTGGTCTTGTAAGCTGAGTACTACACTGCGGTCAGGCCCACCGTCATACGCAGCATATGATAACTTTAGCGCAAATAATTAGGTAATTCATGCACTTGTCAGATCGAAATCAACTGGACCACGTGTTCGCTGGAGAAAATAGGGTCAGCTCAGTGCTAAGCTCCTACAAAAAGGCGTGGTACCTACACCGACTGAAATAATGGTTTGACAAATTACCTGTCGAAAGGTTCAGGTGACGTAAACAGACACGACACTGACCTTCTGAAGTACCCCGTGACTGCCTTTGGCGGTTGTCTGACACAAACAAGTCTTCAAGGTTCTTTTAGCAGCAGGCAATCACCAGCATGCTGCGGCGCACCTTCCAGCAGGTGTTACGGCAGTGACGAGGTTTCGGTTGGAACGGTTCCTGGTTTTTTTTGGAGAGGGAGGGATTCGAAATTCGGAGACCTATGGGGTTCAAACACACGGCCTGTACAAACGGCCACAAGAAACTCTGGCGTATAAATTTGTGCGAGATTTGGAATGCCCTCCAAATCATAGAAATATGAGAAGGCCTTTGGAGAGGGCAAAGGGAGGAAGAGGTTCTGAATGAGCCAGTGCTAGCGAGTATTGTTGAGGTTAACCCTAAGGGCTGGGATCATCTTGGCTCACTTCCTTAGGAGATAATAGAAGTCATGGGAAGAATAAAGTAGAAAGAACTGTATATTCTGTACAGAAGGATTTGAGAATAGTGAGGAGGTAGCTGCCACTCGGTCTGGTGTGGCGTTCGACTTTGAGGGCCGTGTGAGAGCGCGGGGAGTCACAGCAATCAACAACGCTGCCTGCGTCGGTTCCCGGTCTTGGCGGATTCTGGTGTGTCCGTCAATGCGAGAATTATCAAAAGGGCCCAAAGTGGGCCCTGTATGAGTCAGCCTCAAGGCGATGATTGGCCCGACTAGTCTTAAGTGCGTGTGTGCACCCCAGTCGCGCGAGGGCAAAGTTTGTGCGGCGCACGCGGGCCATTGCGTTGGGTCGAGCCCAACTGGGTGAAAAAGATTGCAATTATGTGACCTACTGTTGGGCATCTTGCGTTAGGAGAAAAAGGGCTGTAAAGTCACTACAGAACTACACTCTCAGAAGAAGATGCGAACGCTTAAACAAGAAATTTATTTTCCTGACGTTTCGGATTCCGTTACGAATCCTTAAACATTGGTAATGGAACGATAATCTAAGTCGTGCGCAGATAGGGATGAAACATGCAGAGATTGCATGGTATTTATAGTTTATAGTGGTCATCCGCGTGCTCACTATAAGTATCCACTCCTGTAGCCACCACCCTACAAAATCACAGTCGATATTTCCCCTCACTCCTCCTAGGACAATTCTACATCGATATCCCCCATCAATTACGATCTTGGATATTGTGGCTGCAACCGTTCGTAAACAATTTTTTTCTACACTGCTGGAATTATTTTTCTTGCGTGGACGATCTTTTGAAGTCGGAATTTAAGAAGAATTTGTTTTCCAACCAATTCTACCGAGACGCAACCTATTTAAACCGAACACAACCTCTTCAAACCAGCAAATTCGCGGCCTAGTAAAAGAAATCGTCAAGATCAGAATATTCTTGAGACCTTCAAAGGCTGAGTCATTTCCCAATATTGAATACACTTTTTCAAATAAATTTAAAGTGCTTATTTAAAAAAAATAGCTACAGTATTTGTTAAGTTCCCTCTAATTATTTGTCATAAGTCATATAAGGCTGAATTTTTATAAATCATCTTACATTTAAAGCATTTTTTTTCAAAATAATGAGAACAAAAATTATAGCTCATCGTAAGATATCTGCTCCCAGACCCAAGTGGTGCCTGACCACGCCTATAAGTCAATGCCTTGATATCAACATGCAGCCCATTGTCAAGGCTAAGCAAATTGATTTATCTGCATTACAGAACTGTAATGACTTCATGATGAAGTTTGGTTCTGTTTTATCAATACTAGGCAATCTGTTTGATGGCAAGTTATCAGATGTGCCCTCGCAAGATTGTAAAAAGTTAGACTCCCTCGTCCATCTTATAACCACGGAAGCTTTTGATAGACAAAAGCGAAGCTTTAACTTTATACTAAAAAATTCCTCCATTATCAGTCGCCCTTTGGATATCGCAAAAGATTTTCTATGTTCGGGTGGTTTCAACTACAAAATTGCAGAAGCCAAACGCCTACAATCGCGTAGCAAAAACCCGCCCATCCTAGTTAAATTTGAGTTAAATTGTTTTCACCGATCGAGGTGGACTCAATCTTTGCTCAACGAGGTCGCATTTCCCGATATTTAGAAAGGACTAAAAGTTTTCTCTGTCGAGATCTTACACCAATGGAGCGACGAAATACGGCTCTCCAGTCCAATAGACCAATGACTTCTCAGC
>JAYGXS010000005.1:41587342-41603210 GCA_036362985.1 Ligula intestinalis
TAAGGATCGCAGAGATCTTCGAATTAGCGTCAAAGATTCGTCTTGCACGTGACCAGCACAGGGAATCTTGCGCCCTGAACGAGTCAAACTCTGCAAAATCGGTTGCATAACTGTTTCGTCGTAGGGCCTCTGCAAAACGAGGAATTGAAATACCCCCATTGCTTAATGAAAACAAAACATTTGTAGTTGATGAGTCTGAAAAGGCTGAATTGTTCAACGCTTTCTTTGCGAAGCATTTTACGACAGAATCCGTACCGGTCCCGTCGTTTCAACCATACTCGGACAATACTCTCGGAAACATTGATTTCTCCATAGAATTAATTCGTAAACAGATAATTTGTCTAAAAAACTCGCACTCTTCCGGAACTGATGGTATCCCCAATTCAGTTATCAAAAGAGTGTCGACCTTTCCCAAATTACTTAGCCATATATTTCAGTCTATCTCTTAACTGGCTACTTTCCTGACACTTGGAAGACATCCATTATTCTTGCAGTCTTTAAATCAGGATCTCGTTCAGAAATAAATAACTACCGCGGTGTACATAAAACCCCGGCCCTAGCTAAACTTCTGGAGAAGATAATTTTTAATCAAATTCTCGATTTTTGCCTAAAAAATAAGCTTTTAAGTGACTCGCAGCATGGTTTTCTACCTGGAAGATCATGCGAGACGTGTCATTTAGCTTTTCTTAACCACGTCACTTCCCTCCGTAACAAGCAGCAATCCGTGGTTGTTATCTACTTTGACCTGAGCAAAGCCTTCGACAAGGTACCGCACAGACGGCTTCTGATAAAACTGGAAGCCATTGGCATCCGTCCCCCTCTCCTCGACTTCATCGGTTCCTACTTGTCTAACCGCAGCCAGAAGGTCCTAGTGGGTAATAGTTACTCCACTTCTCAGCTGATCACGAGTGGCGTTTTTCAAGGCACTGTCTTGGGTCCATTACTCATCATTCTATACATAAACGAAATTTCGACTGTTCTAAAAAATTCACACACTCTCATTTATGCAGACAACCTAAAATGCATATACTCGTTTTCTAAGGACACGGCAAGCATATGCGTTGATAAAATAAATGCGGACCTACTTACACTCTCACGTTGGAGTGCTACCTGGCAGATGGAATTCTCTCCATCCAAGTGTAGTTTCATGTGTTTTGGTCCCGCCAAGCTTCCTCGTCCCCTAGTCTTTCAAAATACTCCAATTTTAGAACGATCCACTATTGTAACGACAGGGCCCCTTGGGCCTTAAATATACAAATTATTATTATTATTATTATAAAATACTTAGGTCTAAGCTACACAAATAAACTAGCATTGTCGCCTCATGCCGATCGAATATCTGCGAAGGCTGCACATATATGTGGTTTTATATCACACAATTTCTTCCTGCTGGAAATAAAGTTAAAACTTTATCGCATGTATGTTCTACCCATCCTAGAATACTGCTGTCCCCTCTTTGGTCTAATGAATGCTTCAGACCGCGGTAAGATTGAAAATGTACAGAGGGTATTTACTCGCAAAATATTCGCTCTTCCTCGATCCACTATTTCTTATACGGAGAGATGTCAGTTAGCGAACATGACATTTCTTTGGGTCAGAAGACTCGAAGCGGGCCTCTGTTTCCTCTTTCGCGTTTACTCTACCCCTAACCTTTCACGAATCAACGCTCTCATTCCCGCAGATAGACCTTATGCCACTCGTAATTCCTCCAGGATTATTGCATTCCCCTTAACCTCCACTTCGAACCATTCTCACTTCTTTGCCTCCAAACATAATTTCCTCTGGAATAATATTCCCCTCGAAATTAGGCTGTCGTCTAACTTAGCAGTTTTTAAAGTCAAATTACGTAAACACTTAACTTCAGAAGATATAAAGTCCTTGTTATCCGTCTCCTTCCCAAACACACAACTTTTGGACTTTGAAAAGGGTCCCGCTGGTATCTGAGGTTGTTATGTTCATATCAAATTTTTTCCATACATGTATATTTCTTCATTCTTTCAGTGATATTTACAACGATGTTTCGTCCACTTCTCTGTCCAGTCATCATTGCCGTTTTCTCTATTCTCCGTTTTACTACCCTGACGATAGGCTTCATGGTCCTTAGTCATGCTCGTGGCGGTTCTGCTATTTTCGCCAGCTCGTCGCTAAACTCCGCAGTCTACGAGGTCACAGCTCGGACGTTTCGTTGATGATCAGGTGACATCTGCCGTTCACTCATCTTCCTGACTCTGTTGTCCGCGATGGTCTCCTCCGGTCTCATCTCCCTGATGGTTGATCATGAAGCCAGTCAGGCGGTGTAACAATGGTGAAAGACAGCCTCTGCTATTATATGATTTCTCCAATCACAAGAAGCGTTTCCCACCCTCATTCGTTCTCATCAACAGTCCTGTCTCATTTGCACTACAATCAATCCTCTCAACCAAACCCCTTAACTTTTTTGAAGCAGTTTTTTTCTCCTACATTTTGTTTTTTTTAAGCAGGGGTTCGCTGAACTCCGCCCCAGCTTAAATGGTAGTTTTTTTTCACTGCTTCCTTCTTAGTTCACCATGCGTTGACTACTATTTTAAAATGACGATATGTTGGTAAATCTGAATTTATCTACCAACACTACTAAACGCTCCCGCTGTCTATGTGGTTGTTTCATGGAGAGCAGCATTTATCAACTGTGTATTTATTTTTCCACAGCACTAAGTTAGCAATGACGAGGCCCTCCGGGCCTAAAATATAAAATTTATTTATTTTATTTATTTAATTGGTTTGGTGGTGGCTTGACACTTCTCTTTAGACTCATTAATTGCCGTGATTTCCTTGTCCGTGGGGGGAGTTGTAATGGTAAAGTAGGCTATTATTTGTGCCACCCAGTCTCTTTGTGTCAGTTCAACAAGGAGAACAACGAACAAGGCCGTAAGGGAACGGAAGTAATTTATTGTGTCCCTTGACGGGCACTATATGATATGGAAGATTGTCGATTTGACCAATAAAATCGTGCCCTCATTCGCCTAAGTGCTTAATTGGTCATCTGGCCCATTGGTCCTGGCTGCATTGGGCGACCTCGCCGTGCACGACTTCATCCTACCCGGCTGGTGTCACCTCTAGGCGCCCGCATCTCGCGCGTGTTCACTGTCTGTAGGTAGGCCGATGAAGTGACCTGAAAGTCCACTCGGACCGCCTGTTAGGAATAATCCCAACACTCCCCTTGTTTGAGATGAATCGTAGGATTTGGGACGCTTGTTCAACTACAATGGAACCGTTTGCGTTTTTCTCTGTCCTGGTCGTGTAGAGGGTTGAGGAGAAGCAGAGAGGAATTTCTCCCGTAGAGTCGAGATCAGCTTTGCCGCCGGCTGATTCAATTAGGAAAGACATGGCCCGGTTGATAGTGCACTTTTCAAAATACAGTTAAGTAGCACGTCCAGGAGACCGAGTTTCTCGATCCAGTCGAGATCAAGTAGGTTGAGGTTCGGACAATTGGTGACGTAGCACTTTCCTTTGAATTGGATGCCATCGAAAGAAACGTCACATTCAAGTTCACTCAGGAGTCGAAGAAATCCTCCGGACACAGTCACAGCCTTTTTGTCCAATGTGATCATTGGAGGCCGTCCAAGCATCTGCCAGGTGCGCTTAGAGAGAAGAGTGATGGACGAGGCTGTGTCAAGCTGAAGATATAAAGGCTTGCCATTGATGCTAACTGTAAGATACTTCCTCTGTGCCTCAAATTCAGCCTTGAACGGGGCTCGAATTGAGTGACACTGTAGACCGGAGTAAGATGAAGGGCTGTTGGGACGCCTCGTCTTCTTATTGTTTGCGTTTGATTTGTGGGATTGGTCTGCCGGGCAGTAATCTTCCTCAAGCCCTCTTCTATTGTATTTCTGGCATGCGTGTTTCGTGAATGGACAGAAGTGAACAAAATGCCAGCAACCACACTGCCAGCATGCTGATGGTGGCTTTCTGAGTGTGGAGTCTTGGGACATTTGTGGAGACATCGACTTCGCGCGGGTGACAGCGTGAACGCTTTTGATGGCAAAGAAGGCACACGGTTGCTCCACGATGGCAGAATCATGCTTAAGATTCTTGAGCCGCTGACACTCAGCCGTCAATGTCTGCAGAGTGGAGTCTGTGTCCTGCTCAATTTTGCAGAGCAGATGAGTCCTGGTTTCCGCATCACGAGGGGAATGCAGGACGCTCACAAAGATGAGAGACTTGAGATTTTTTGTCATCTCTATGCGCTTAAACCTTTCGCACTCTCGGTTAACGATACTGGCGAGTGTCAGAAAACCATCCGTCTCGTTCTTGACCAGCTTGAGACACTGGTATCAAATTCTGAACAAAGAGGACTTCTCGCCGAAGATATCTGACAGGCATTTGACGGTCTCGTCGAAAGTGAAGTCACGAGGTTTTTTGGCAGAATGATATCCGTGCACTGCTTGTGCTCTTTCGTGCCCAGTTTGCGTAATAGCAAGCGCACCTTCCAAGCATCATCCGATTTGGCAAAGTCCATGCGGAAGATATCTTCACATTGTTTACACCAAGCCTCAAATGTCATACTGAAGTCGGAATAATGATGAAACTCGGTGATGGAGGCAACATCTGCGTCTGCCGTCGTGGACTGTTCCCCAGAGGATTCTGGAGCGGGGAAATGCAGGCTGAACTTCTGCATCATTGATTCCACCATTTTCAGTTGAGCTGTTTCAAATTGACTTTGCTGTTGCTGCATGATCACTTGCAATTGTTCCGCGGAGATAGCCATGGTGAGTTCTGTGTCGCCAATTGTTGTAATGGCTGATGAGGCTTTTATTTGTGACACCCAGTCCCTTTGTGTCAGTTCAACAAGGAGATCAACGAACAAGGTCGTAAGGGAACGGAAGTCATTTATTGTGTCCCTTGACGGGCACTATATGATATGGAAGATTATAGATTCGACCAATAAAATCATGCCCTCATTCGCCTACGTGCTTAATTGGTCATCTGGCCCCTTGATCCTGGCTGCATTGGGCGACCTCGCCGCGCACGACTTCATCCTAGCTGGCTGGTGTCACCTCTAGGCGCCCGCACCTCGCGCGTGTTCATTGTCTGTAGGTAGGCCGATGACTTGACCTGAAAGTCCACTCAGACCGCCTGTTAGAAATAATCCCAAAGGGGGGGGGTGTGTGTTGGCCTGGTAATTACGCGACCACTATGCTCGCTTTCGTCAGAGTTGTTTTCGGGCCCGGCCCTTCTCATGTGACTGATTCTCTTCCGTCTGCAGTAGCTTCAGTTCTGAGCCAAACAGAATCGACCGACGAAACGAAGAACCTTATACTGCCCCAGATGTCGTCCCTCCTAATGGCACATCGAGCACGCGACGCTATTTTCAAGGTCGAATGTAAGGCACGTAGGGAACTCAGAGTCCAAAATGACCTCTTTATCGGACAAGGGGCGGTCCACTGTCGTATTGGACAGGACAGACTGCATTCACAAAGCTCAAACTCTGTTAGACGATCGTCAATCCTTCGTCCCATGCATATCCAACTGCATAAAATTGGTGCCACACAAGCTCAACGCAACGGTGTTGGCAATGGCGAAATCGGGTGTAATATCGCCAGTCGACTGGCGTATGGTGAGAACGCAAGAAACGGCCCTGGCCCGCTTCTATGGTCTCTCCAAGGTGCACAAAGAGGGCGCACCTCTCCAGCCAATCTTATCTGTCAAAGGAACTCCAACTTACGACCTAGCAAAGTGGCTGTTCTGACGGCTCAACTTATAGATCACTGATTCAGATGCAACAGTCAGGTCGTCAAAACAATTCTTCGAGAAACTTAAGGGGATAAGCCTCCTGCCAAACCATGTCATGGCATCTTTTGATGGCACGTCCCCTTTTACTTTTATTTCACAGGACCTGACCGTCGAGACTATCCGACTACTCCTATGAGAGAAATACAATGAGACGGAGAATCACCTCGGACAGGCCCAAAGCCTCTAACTCCTAAAGTTCTGCGTCAGGACGTACTTTACCTTCAACAGAAACTATCTACGAGCATAGCAGAGGTTGTCCTGAACGGTTGGAGACGCTAGTTTTCCGACATCACAGGCCAAAATTATGGGCTCGGTATGTAAACGAAACCTTCCTCGTAATTAAGCGGGATCAAGTGCTGACATTCGAGGAACGTCTAAAAGCTGCCTCCCCAAACTTTGAATTTACGATGGAGTAAGAAGAAAACAAACCAACACTATGCAAGTCCAGAACTTCAACAGCAACCACCCAATCGGTCATAAAAGCAGCTGCATAAGAGCGCTATACCGGCGAGTCATGGTTCTCAGGCCCCCAGTCCATCAACAAGCGCAATGGTTTGATTTTTCCTTACTATGTACTCAGACATTGCCTGAGCAATAAAATCAGTCATATGAGAAGGAATGGGCCAAGCAACAACTCTGACGACAGCGTGCATAATTGTTACGGAATAACCAAGCCCTCATCCGTCACGGACAAGGAAATCGTGGCAATTAATGACTCGAAGGTGAACTTTCAAGCCATCACCGCACCAATTTAGACCCAAGCGGTGGTTACAGGAGTGGATAATTACAGTACGCACGCAGATAATCGCTACAAACCATAAATAACGTATAATCTGTGCATGTTTTACCCCTATCTGCGTACGAATTAATCTATCGTACCATTACCTATGATTAAGGATTTCCGACGGAATCGGAAACGTCAGGAAAATAAATTTATTGTTCAAGTGTTTGCATATTCTTCTTCTGAACTGCTTCCTGGAACTTGCAGATTCACTTTTATTAGAACCATACTCTGTCGACTTGAAGAATCGGGGACGACAAAGGTACGCGGACAGCGTCAACGTCGGCAATAGCGAAGCTAATGACTATTTTATTATTTTATTTTTTCAGTGAAAGTGCTGAACGGATAAGCTGACACGCCGTTTCGAGCTAAATCCGCAAAAAATTAAATATGCCAGAGAACTGTGTAATAGCTATTATTCTACTTCTGAAGCATACTGCGTGAACAGGAATAATTAATTGCAGGTTTTAGCTAAAGGGCGCGCCACGTTACCAAACTTCCTCCCTTCAGAAGAAGAAGATGTGATCGCTGGAACAAGGACTTTATTTTACTGACGTTTCGGATTTCCTCGGGAATCCTTAATCATAGGTGATGATAATACAGTCATGGTCATGTCGAACCACCGAACCTCACCCTTGCCGCAAATATTTTTTTTCTTTCTGGCATAACTCCTTTCGCGCCGTAGCATCTCCTTCTGGAACTCGCCTATTCACTTCCAGCAGCATTTCTTTGTTTGATTTAAGCCTACTCGCAGGTCAGTGTGAATAGCCATTTTTCCAATATTACTTCCACCGTTCATCAGATTATAGTCGCTAAGGATATCTAGTCGGACCTATTAGTTAATGGAACTTTTTATCTAGAAGAAAAGACTTGCTTCCTTACTTGGCAAACTAATGGGTGGAATCCGCCAGAATATCACTCAGGCGAGTAATCAACCGCTGTTTGATTTCATCGAAACTTCCGACAGTCGGTGTGAGATCTGCCCAAAACAAAGCTACGAGTGTACAAGGTCTTCAGCAGGACAGTGCTTGTGTTCTGAGGCTGAAAATAGCCCACACGCTCACAAGAACTCACTCATTCGGATGCGTTCGATAGAACTCCTCTCCGGCGAACAAATGTGTAGTGACCTTGTGGTGCCGCTACCAACTCCTTCGTTACGCCACACATCAGGTCATATGATAGCAGTTTTGGTCACCCATGAGACAGCCAATAGCAGGTGCCGCAAACCGCGCCATTGCTCAACCTCTTGCGGCTAGCAGATAGTGCGCATGCGCCAGCCTTACCAATCATCTCGCACGGGCTCTCATTTGACGGCTGCCGAGCGCACACATTTCGGCTGTGGCCTTCTGGGCGGCGATAGTGCGCTCTTTCCGACAGTCATATTCCGTCTACCTTTTCTCCACTTCTTCTGTATAGAATAAACAATAGAATATAGGAAAGCGTTCCCTGAGACCAATGTCCGGCATTTGGACCTCTCAAGCGTGTTCATTGTCAAGGAATGAAAGAATGTACAGCTCACTGAATATTAAGCTCGACTCCACCGGGAGTGACCTTCAGCTCTGCCACTGATTTGTTCACGCAACGCAAAATAAGCATCTGGAAGATCGACATGCCTATTAATAGAATCCGTCCGTCAGTGCCAAGCTTCCTGCCGTAGGGTGGCCTAGCAGTTGCACATTTCAAAGTCGGAGCCATACCCTGGCGAGAATGCATGGGTGGCTGCCAAGAAGAGGTGGTCCTTTCTTCGCACGGCGAGTTCCTGCTTGTGCAGTCTTGTGAGAACCTAGATGTCGGTTTCACCAACATAATTGGCTTAACCACAAAGGCAGTCGATGGGGTAAATGACGCCGGATTTTCGGTTCATGACAGTTTTTCTCCTAAAATCCACAAATGACATTCCATTTTAAATTATAAGCCATGCCGTGGGAGTTTCTTCACTGTCTGCTCTTCTTGCTCAGTTACACTGCTGGCTCGTGTTAACTGACATCACCACATGTGTATTACTTGAAACAAGCGAGTTGTCGCCTACAATTGTGTCAACGACCTCTTTGAAACGTTCGGCTGTGCCGATCCATTCCTTAAATATTATGTACCAATAGAGATTTCAAAGGCATTTGCCTATATTTTCTTAAATAACCCTGACTTGGCTTGACTAGGTCTTTAGGCTGCATGAGTTTCCTGCGAATTGTCACTACCGGTCTCTGAAAGATGTTAATCGCAAATTCGCTGAACATTCGAACAAATTCTTCCAACATACCAGCAATATAAGGTATTGCTAGGTAGCGTGTTGGTTCTGGCTGCCTCTCTAGTTTCCTTCCTTTCGCTTCTCGCAGAATAAACTATTCCTTCCATATGATGTCTCCCTTCTTCTATTTCCACAAGGAACCGGGCCTGAAGATCACAATGGCAAGGGTTTTACCTACTTACTTAATCATCTCCGATAAACGTACGACCGCTCATGGATAGAATCGGTCAACTGGAACCGCGTTTTACTCGCTTTGGGCCGTTTGGGAGCAGCCGAAGCCGTCCCCTGCGCGTGCCATCACGACCTTTCCCCTATGTTCGGCATTTTTTATGGGAGTTGATATGTCCACAGGAGTAATAAGTAGATGGAGGCAATGCCTGTTCTGATCGCAAAAGACTTTATTCACAACAATACAGAGGCTGCAGAAGAATCCGCGTGTTCTACAGCCTATTATAAGGCGCTGGCCCTTCTAGACTGTTCCTGGCCTATCGCACGAGAGGGAGAGTTCTGGCTTGGTTACCCATACTGTGGGACGTCCTAGAACATTGCAGTGCACGTGGGGGCGGGCGTCACGTGTGCTCAGGGCGCGCGCGGCCGGTCTACCAGCAAGGTTCAACTGCCTAAAGTTCATCCGATATTTCAGTCGGCTTGGTTCCACTATTGTGTTTTATTCAGATGGCAGCAGGTGGGTCCCAAGAACAGACAATTCAAAAGCCATGCAGTAGGAGTAGAGAAAAGAGTAACTCCTAAAAAGGGTCTGGCTTACACGAGAGGTTGGTCATTGTGAACGACGACGTGGCCCCAAGGAATGTACGCTGCACCTATGAATTGCACGTGAATTCGTTTATATTTGGGTAGGCAGGTATGGCAGGAGCGGCTTCGGCCGCGCAAACCCTCTGCGTCCGCTCCCAAGCTCTCTTGACCGCAGGTGCAGACGATTGAAGGAAGAGAGAATGTAGTAGATGTCGCGCAAGTCACCGTGTCTACCCTGCCCTGATATGCAGCATACAGTGGACATCTTCAAAATTTACGATCAAACTGTCTGTTAGGTAGACTGGTACAGCCTCTAACGCACTTTCCCTCTCCTCCTCCTCCTCCTCCTCCTCCTCCTACGCACTGACATGAACACCAGGAGGGCGCGGGAACAGAGACTGACAAAGTTAAACAGTCCCTCTACGCGTAACACACACGACCTGGTATCCAAAGCATGCGCCATATGTTCGTGAGGGACGCGATGCGAAAGAGAAATAAAAAACTCTGGGAATTTTTATTTTATTGTGCAATATTAAAAATACAAAAATTAATATAAGTTAAAAGATATAGAGATGTCAATGGAAACATAGAAAGTGAGGTGGGTAAAGGGTCTGTACAATGGATGGAATACAAATGATGGCTAAGCAAAGACGTTCACGACCCGGCGACGCAGGAAGTCAGTCGCCAAAGGGCAGCTGACCACATAGGCAGTCCGGAGAGCGAACTGGCAGGCTGGTCTCATATCTCCCAGCTCCAGGGTGTCGACTAGCAGGTTCAAACAACCTGTCATGAGGTTCGAGATGAGGAAGTAGAAAACGTTAGTGAGGGTGGACACTTCGCCTGAGGCTCAAAAGTGAAATTGAAAGCAGAACCCACCTTCAGAGCAAAAGCACGGTAGTGATGGTGATGGAGGTGATGGAGGTCCTGTCTATAGAATGTGTAGTTTGATATAAAAAGTGAAGCATTAGATGTTAATTCGTTTGCGCATGTTTCTGTTAAAAAAACAATATCGGGATTGTAGGATTCAATAAAAGTCCTAAGTCATAGGACTTTGTTTACTATCGATCTAGCATTAATGAGGGCAACACTTAAAGTGTCGAATACAGAAGCTGGAATCTGTTGTGAAAAAACGGATTCCTATTACCTGTTTGATTGTGTTGGGGGTTCATGTGCGGAAATTGTGTAATTGGTGGATAATATAGTGGTTTTGGACTACTTTTGGCGAATTGTGCATGAGTGGGAAAAAATGGTGATAAGAGTGATGGGATTCGGTGGCATTGTGTAAATAACGGAGGGTATGGTGTTTTGCAAGGTGGGATTTGAGTGTGTGTTATATTGAAAAGGTTGGTTGTGTGGTGGTCATCTTGTGCATGGGCAAGGATACATGGGTTGAGTGAAGGGGTTAGGTGTCATTTAAGGGTGTGCATTTTAATACAGATATTTGTTTTTATATGCAGTTCTTTTTGGGAATGATGGTCTATTTTGGGTTTTGGGGGAAAATAATCTACCGCTGGTTTACTACTTTGGTTCGTTGAGTTAAGACTGGTATTGCTATTTATGGACATGTTTAGACTTATTATTTATGTATATTTAAGCTCAACAAGCAAGAAATTCCCTTGAGGACCATATTAATGTAACGCAAACAAGGTTATTCTTACGTTTAATGTGCAGTCAGAGGGAGCACAAAAGATATCATGACAGAATATTGAGCGAATTTTCGCGGAAAAGAATGAAAAAGTTCTAAAGCCAGAAAAGTTGTTCACAGTGCTGGCAGAAGGAAATCTTGCTGTAAAAGTCTCCTTTTGTCAAATAAAATCACATCGAGTCTTCTGTTAAATTCCGCAATTGTGTCAGCGGAAACCGTCTCGCTTGGTAGCATGTTCCAAGGCAGGACAACGCGTTGACTAAAGAAATATTTTCGGAGGTCTAATCGGGTGTGCTCGTTTTTTACCTTGTAAGGATGACCACGCAGGTGAATAGCGGTGGCTAATTGGTAGAAATCCTCCAATTTTATGGAGAAAATATGGCCCCGGATTATCCAGAATGTCCAGAGCAGGTTGCACTGAACGTTCCTGTAAGACAAAGGAAAAAGGTCAAGTTTGATCAATCTCTCCTGATGTGGTAAGTCCCTGAGACCATCGACAATCTTTGTCGCCCTGCGTTGTACTTTTTCAAGAAGGTCTATATCCTTTTTCAACCACGGTGTCCAAACTGGCATCCCGTATTCAAGATGTGGTCTCATAAAGGCGCCAAATATTTTTCCGAAGAGTTCAGTTGGAAAAATTTTGAACGCTCGTCTGATCCAGTGCAGGGTACTAGTTGCCTTCTGGACGGACTTTTTACAGTACTCTGTTTGCATCAAGTTTGTGGTTGTCCATATACCCAGATCTTTGTGCGTCTCAACCTCTTTTAATGCGGTACCATTGATAAAATAACTGTGTTTCGGCAGCACTTTTCGCCATGGGCTTATGTGTATAACAAGACACTTGGAAACATTAAAGTTAAGAAGCCACGTGGACGACAAGATAACCAGTTTATTGATGTTCGGCTGTAATATCTTTGCGTCGTCAGCGCACCCAATTTCAGCCCATATTTAATGTCATGAAGACTGATGTACGACATGTCATATGTCGGACGTTTCGGCGCATCGTATGGGAAGACTTCGCAGCCATTAGTTCGGAGTGGAGAGGGTGAGTGTCATCACTAAGAATACGGTCCACGAAATTCTTGACCGATTTAAAATTTCACTGAATTATAAGGTCAGCTAAAAAGCATAGGAATAGCCACCAGCTGAAAAGAGCATGCGGAGAATACGTTTAATAATAATAAACTCTTTTTTGAGAAGTGATGGAAAGGTTACTCGAGAGCAGTAAAGAATGAGAGGGAGGATACAAGCGTCTATAAAACGCCAGATGAGGGCTTGTGGGGTGCGATTAGAACGCAAGCGGCGGATAAAATATAAAAGTTTGCGGATTTTAATAAAAAGGTCTTCAATATTAAGAGTAAATTAGAGGTTGGAAGCTATTGTTACACCAAGGTATCGGAAGGAGGATACATTGTTGGGCAGAGAGTCGATGGTTTCAGGACTGGAGGAGGGTCGCAGCCTGAAGATACTCTGGACTGACTTCCGCTCATTAAGCAGAAGGCCATTTTCTGACGACCATGCTGTGATTTGGTCCAATCCATCCTTCAGTGTTTGAAGATACGTTTGGCTTTTGAGAGGATGGCCGAGAACCATGTTGGCAGCATATTTGACAAACAAACATGAGTTTGGAGATCGTTGGTCATCAGTATGGAGGGAAAAAAGATGAGGGGAAAATATAGACCCCTGCAAAACTCCAAAATTGTTGGGAAGGATCGTGGATTTTCGCTTCCCGCTCTGAACGAATTGGGTGCGGTAAGTAAAATAGTCCCCAAGCCAAGAGATGGCCCAGCCAGGAGAGCCGAATGCAGAGGTTTTATTAATAATAATAAGGTTTTTTTGTAAAGCACATCTTTGGCGCCGTCAAAAACCCCGGAAGGCAGGAAAAACCTAACCCGAACCCCTTCTTTCGCAGTGACTATTGTATTTGTTTTGGTCTTCTGCTAGGTCAATAGTGTGCGAAATAAGGAGTTTGTTTTAAGTGAAAAACACCTGACTTCTAGGGAACAAATTTAGAAAAACATGAAATAAAATAGCTATACATTGTACGTGTTACGGTTATATAGTAAGAATACTTGGGGTCTGGAAAAACTGTCATGCCCTTTAACTGAGGTATACTTAGCCGCGGTCAGTTTGAAGGCGAAAAAATCAGCTGATGATATGGCATCTACCGTATGCATGGGTCTGCTCGCTACGGAGATTACAATCGTTGTCCATTGGCACAAGTTTGATAATTAGATGGGACGTTGCAGATGTCTGAGGTGGGTCGAGGCAGCTGCAAAGCACCATCGTCATTCAAGTGCATCGGCAGAAGACGTCTTCGTTTGTCGAATATCTAAGTGAGATTGAGATTTACATTATTAGCATTCATACTTCTGATACATTATAAAAGGAAACAATATATATTTTAGTATAGTTGAAGAGAAAATTATTTTCTTTCATGATAATTTTTTATATATCAAAAATTATTATGAAAGTCTAATATGACTAATATCTCAATGTTTAAAACATTGAGATATTAGTCGAGGAATATTGGAATAGATAAATTGTTCTTAGTATTTGTTTTTTATTTTTATTTTTAAGGATTGGAAAAAGAGGTAAGGCACAATTTTGCTTAAGCTTTGATTTGATTAGCGTTGGAAACCGTCGACTGGAAAGCTTCCAGCATTGGCCAGCTTTCTCCAAAAATGTGCGGGAACTCTCCTGGACCGTTAGATCCCTTTTGGTCCGAATTGGACGTCAAAGAACTGGTTAGCAAAGTGTCCTATTTTGTTCAGGAATATATGCGTCATGTCATTTGAAAAGATCTGCTTGGTCTTTCTTCTAAATTCGGCTAAACTGTGGATTTTGCGAATATCGTTGGGTAGGGCATTCCATATGATCGCATATCTTATGGTGTAGAAATTTGATCGCTGGACCGTCCTAGCTTTAGCGTTATGAATTGTATGCTGGTTGTTTCTAGTGGGACGGGAACCGTTTTGATTTGTTAACATATTATTGCTAAGGATGTTCTGATTATGTGTCACTTTAAATAGGAAAGTTAAACCATTTTGGAGTCGCCTTTGCCAGAGGGGTTTAAGACCATATCTATTGTTCATTATTGAATAGGAGTCTCGGGCGTCATCGCGTTTACACAGAACTCTGGTAAACCTTCGCTGGATTTTTTCTAGTTTCTGTCTGTCATCTGATGACATGGTACCGAAAAATATTGAGCACTAATCTAGAATAGGTAAAACGTACATTTTGTAAAGTTTAGTCTTAAGTGTAATTAATGTGAAATTTTTACTAATGAAGCCACACAGTCGATTGGCTTTTGGTGCGATTTGTTTAACATGTGGGGATAAGTCAAGAGTATTAGTTGTAAATAAAATGACAGAGCTCAGAACAGTAGCTTTTGAGCTTGATCCAGATGTTATTTGTATCACTGAATCTTGGGCTCACTCTCTTATCCCTGACTCAACGCTCGCTATAGATAATTTTAGTTTGTACCGACAAGACCGCATTGAAAAACGTGGCGGTGGTTGCCTTCTTTATATCAAATCATCTTTTGTACATTTCCCGTTTCATCTGAGCATTTCATCGTTTTCGGGAGATGTTTGCTTTATCTCAGTCATCCTCCCGCACAATAAAAAAGCCGTAATTGGCTGTGTTTATAATCCCCCATGTTATTCTGGTAATGAAAGTGCGCTCTGCGAACTGTTTGCAAAAGTTGCAGAAGCTGAAGTTGATGTCAAAATAATCGTAGGTGATTTCAATCTGCCAGACGTTTACTGGGAGGCAAATACTTGCCCGCCAAAATTTCAAAAATTGGTAGAAACTATTAACTTTGCAAACCTGTCACAACTGGTCAGTTCAGTGACTAGAAATGCGAGCATATTAGATTTAATTTTTACAAATGACGTCCACCCTCTCTTTATGAATTTTCATCGTGATCTCTTTACAAGTGACCACGCATTAATTCAGTGTTGTTTTCCAGTCTCTCTTTCAAAAAAGCCTGAGGTAAAATGCAATAACCTCGATTTTGCTAACGCAAACCTTGAACCCATAAATGACTTCGTAAGTACTCTAGATTGGCATACTATTTTTTCAACTAATGATCCAATCTTTTTCAATGAACTTTTACAAAACCTTACAGAAAAAATTCAGACTTTTATCCCACTTAAGCCTATTAAATCAAATTCAGCTTCCTCTACCGTTCCACATTTTCTCCAAAATAGACTTAAAAAATTACGGAAGCTACTTAAGGATCCGTCTAATAGCTCTTTGTCGGTGCACTTAAGGATAGCACAAATATTTGAATTAGCGCTAAAAATAAGGCTTGCACGAGATAGGCGTAGAGAATCCCTGGCACTAAATGATGCTAACTCTTCCAAATCCGTTGCTCAAGTCTTCCGTTTTCGGTCATCCGCTAAGCTTCAGAAATTCATTCCGCCTTTACTCGATAGTAGTAATCATTTTGTTACAGAGAATTTGGCCAAAGCAGAAATGTTAAATTCTTTCTTCGCCAAGTTCTTTACAATTGAGACTAGTCCAACACCCGAAATACCTCTGATGTGTGATGCAAATCTCACTTCAATGGATTTTTCACCTACAAGTATTCATAAAGAAATAGCTCGTCTCAACAATTCACATTCAGTCGGGACGGATAACATTCCAAACTCATTTATTAAGCAACTAA
>JAYGXS010000005.1:41610043-41630508 GCA_036362985.1 Ligula intestinalis
CGTGTAAGCATGGTCTGGCATTAAACGTGAATATTTGCCTGTTTATACATTCACCATACTAAAGGAATGTGATATATCGAACTTCATTTGGGTCGAAATATGCCGTGGTATGTTTTTTCATTTTACATAATCCAAAAGATTTTGTATGTCCGCACACACTATTGGCTGATGCTAATTGAAAATGCGCTTGTTTAACGAATTGTTATTTCACACTTTGTTTTCGCGGAAGAAATTGTAACAAGGGAAAGATCATGAGACTGACAGAATTTGTTGACGTCACTATTGAAAGAACGTACACTCCCTCGAAATCGTTGTACATAAGCACAACAACGGCTTTCTCATTTCGACCAACTAAAGACGTTTTGCCTATGCACGCCACATCAAAATGCGTTTGTGAGTTTACGTGTAGTTGTGGATAAAAATACACAGGGCGCATGCAAACGCAATTGGCAACGTGGTCGACTGAAAATGTGTCGACGTTGTTGTTCAGGGCGGAAAATAAAATACCCATAGTGTTCGATCACGAAGCCCCTTGTGGACCCCGGCCATACAGCCGACCAAAGGACTGTATTTAAGCTCGTGCATCAGGCCTTGACTGGGCATATCCTGCGATTGGTAGAGTCCGCTGCAATATGGAGAAGAAAACCAGAGCTCTGCATGCAGCTGGATCATGTGATCAACCTCGCATTACCATGGTAACGATCGGCAAACTCATTTCCTCTCATGCCTCCTTCTCCCCCCTTACGACCGACTGCTGCCCTGTCCTTTGCCCTCCAACCCCCTTTTATCACACTTCACAGTCTTTGGCCGTAACATGAACTGCCTTGCTGTGTTAACTACCTCTCCGCCTCCTATAATCCTTCACCATGCAGCCACATTTAAGACTTATAGCTCCTACTCTATCTACCTATCAAATGTCACCCATCTTGCTCGATAATTAATTGGAAAGCTAATTTATCTTTGCAGTTGAATAAGAGGTCGCGAAATTATATGACGTCAACAAGTTCTGCTCGGCTCAGCATATTTGCCATGTTCTAATTATTATTTCGTGACCTGCAAGGATATAAATTAAGTGATTAATAGCGTTGAATCTGCCTTCACGTCGTATGTGTCGCTCGAACTGTCCATTTTAGTTTACGTGAACCGTTAGATATTCTTTGAAAAATTGTTGTATTTTCATCTATAGGGCGCACAGTGTACGTTCAGTGCGTTTGCTGACCACCTGTATGCTTCAAAAAGTTAGCGTCCCGTATCCAATAATTACCCCCTAATCCAGTGATAAATTACCAATTGGCCGTCTACTTGATCGAGCTTTATCGATGATTTCCGCCCATAATGTGACTAGGCAAATCTTGAATACGAGAAGGGGCTGTGCTATTACTTTTCTTCCATTCTTCATTTTTCATATTATTTTATCTCGAACCACTTTTCAGATAAGTACCTTGACCCTCTTTTTGCCCTACAGTTTGCTGGTTTTCTCGTAGGCGGTCTGCTGTCATGCCTGTCAAACTTCGCCGCAATGAATGTCCTCTGGTTGCTATCGTTAGTCTGTGCTATAGGTCATCAGGCGATGCTGTCCTCGTTTGGACTGGAACAACTTCTGGCTCCAAGCAGTAGCCTGCTCAGCGAAGAATCACGCTGGACTTCTCTGCTGCTTGCGAACGCCGAGGATCTTGTCTCCCTGCCGGGTTACTTTGCTCTCTACCTCTGGGGCATGCTGTTAGGCTTCTTGGTTGATGTTAATTTGGCGGAAGGTGTCAGCTCTGTCAAATACAAGTTTTTGGCTGTGCAGGAGGAAAAATCATGGTTCGTTAATGCCTCTTAACGTCCAGCTACTTTACATTTTGCAAAAAAATGGCTACCATTGATACGATTCAGCTAAGCCGACCATTAGGACCTGCGTTATTTAAACTCCAATTTATCTGGTGTCGACCTTGAACCCTCCTATATTTCTTGTTTGCGTGGATCCGATCGCCTCATGCATTTTAAGATAGGTTTGCCGATCACCTTCTTCTTTGGTTCGCGCTCTTAATGAATTAATGCCTGTATACAAGCCCGGAGCACATTAGCGCTTTCCTTGGTTTCCGCCCTCTCACCTCTGTCAACGAAAAGCTGTGTCACGTTTTACTAAGTTTGGCCTAGGCTACTGCTGCTAGAGGTAATATGCCACTACTAAGATATCAAATTGTAGTAATCATACTTTCTACGTCTAGCGGGTAGTATAATCTAGGATTTGATTCCTATAATTCTATCAATAGCCGGCGTGCATCTTATTATTGCCATAAACATAACAGATGGGAATATGAGCTTACGCGTGTTATTGCAAGACACCCGAGCGAGCGTTCACGCCCGGTAGGTAAGTGGTACTGTCACCAGTAAGGAGCGGCGTCCTGTTTGCTTGCAGGCCCTAATGGGGCAACTATCTGTATCGTTATCGGTGTCAAACATGCTACAGGAGCCTCGCACTAAGCTAACCCAATTTGCTCTTGTATACTAGCAGTGGTGGATTAGATTACAATTTGGACCATAATTAGTGCACGCATGTGATTAGATATGTTCCTGGGTGTGGAAAACGGGTGCCTGTAGCGACCGACGGTTACTCGCATCGTGTAACATTCTTACAAGTACGCGAGAATGTTGTGTAAGATGGCAGGTTTGGCAGTGGTGTAATCTTCGTCTCCTTCTGCATATCTTCAGCATCAATCATCTGGATATTGAAAGAAACGACAATAAATTCAACAATAGGCCCACATAGACGCGCAAGTAGCGTTGTTTTTTTTAGTGCATTGCTCAGGCCTCGACTTGCTTGTCGCGACCCATATCGTCTAGAATTGCCAGTGAGACCACTGTAGTAGAAGTGAAACCATATCTCAGCCCGGATCATTCTATATCACGTAGTTACAGTTTCTGTTTTGACTCGCTTAGATGTCATGCGACCGCTTCATTATTTCTACAGCAATTTTGTGTCCGTTAACTTTTCTTGCGCACACTGCACTCCCCACACGGAAACATTTAGTACTTGGCAAAGACTTTTGTCAAAGTTCTATACTACGCGATGGCACGCTTCGAGTTCCGGTAGAATACTCATATAACACATCATAAAACCCTTAATCACAATCTATTTCATAAAAAAACTTACAAAGTGACGCCTAATGCGGTACGGCTGAAGGATACGGGACAAAAATAGTTTCAATTTTTGCTTCTGGTGCATTGCATTCAGACCTAATCGTGGGTGGTATTGTAATGAATCAATAGATGCCCATATTGCTCGATCCGCCTAAGATCCTCTTTCGTGGAGCTTACATTTCAGCCTGCTGCATTAGGCCACTATTGCGTTCGTATTCTTCCCCGTTGTGTGATCCTTAAAGTTCCTTGAGTGCACGACGCTTCGATAAGCGAAGGTCGTAACTCTTGAAGTAAACCGCCCGCACCCTTTACCATTTTTAGTATTCTACAGCTGGTATCCTGTTTAAGTTACGGCCTCCATCCCACACCTCACTTCTTGCTTCCGCCTTCCCAGATTTAATGCCGCTGATAACCATAGTCTCTGGCAACTCGATGCTCTTCTTCCTCGTCTCGAACCTCATGACGGGTCCGCTGAACCTCTTGATCGACACGCTGGAGCTGGTAGATCTTCGCCCAGTCTGGTTGAGCAACGCTTGTCAGTTCTGCCTCCTGACTGCCTATGTGGTCATCTCGCCTTTGGCGGCCGACTTCTTGCGTCGCCGGGCCTTGGGTATCCTCCTCTAGACCGTTATCTGCGCTCCATTCGTGTTTTTCTCACGCTTCAGGGTAGTATTATAACCTCCTTTAACTTTTGGACGTCTTCCTCGTTAAGCTCCTTCTCTACCTTCTTCCCCTTGTTAAAATACCCCTTTGTCTCCCCCCATCCTTTCTGTGCCTCCACTGCCCTATGTTTTTTTTTCAACTTGCTCTATTTTGTTGCCTTTTTGCTCTCATAAAATAAAAGGGTGATTCGCGATGTTGTTATTTTCTATTTTGCTTCGCTTTCTTGTCAGCGTTTTGCACCCTGTATTCGTGTGCTTGTTCGGCCTGGGTTGAGCAGATGCCCCATCCGGTCCACGCTTTACCTCCTGTCTCACGATAGAACCCGCTGTATGCCAAACCTGTGAAAAGATTGAAATGCTCGTATGCCTCTAGGTTGAGTAAAACCTACAGATTTCTATTGCATAGTAAACGCACTGAAGGGCAACACGGATGCGGATTAATGACAAGGATGATGATGATGATATTGATGACAATGATATAAATTGATTTTGCAACTTACCATACTAACATCCTAGGTACGAGCTAAAAGGCCCCGGCACGTGTTTCGCCAGTATTCTGCCGCTGCTTGACACAGCTGCGAGGGGTCCGGCTCATGAGTGGGTCCCCCAGCTTTTCCTCTCTGCTTTCTGGCTGATATACCTGTTTTGAATGTTCAGCTTTTTAATCTCCTGAGAAATTAATTTCTGTTCGCGATATATATCAGTATATTTAAGATCTGTAGGCGTAGACCGTAAGTGTAAGTGTCTATGATGATGATCATTCAATCACTGTAAAACGGTGTTTATTACCCTGAATTTTCGGCATTTCTATCGAACTAATAATCAACGACAGATGACGACTAGGAGAACATGGAGCGACCGCCACTCTAAGTGGACAAAGTGTTGGTACATGTTAACCACCTCATCCTGCCCGGAGTTTCAGTTGCACACCGACCAGAAGCAACTGTCAGGTGCCAAGTAATGAAGCCGAAAGACCCACTGCCACGGCAGGCAATATCCCTGGTCGCTCAGCGAATCTGGTGTAGTTACGAATAAAACAACTATATCAGGGGAATTGGGCGACTTATCCACACACGAATGACCAGGCATGCGGCAGCAGAGAGGCGGAAGGAAGCTAACTCTCAATTTGCCGCTCGTGTGATGTAACCAAGCCAAACCGTCAGGTTTTATAAGACCGAAATCCTTGCAAGAGCCGAAAATCGTATGAGCCGTGAATTGCTTTAGTCATGTTCCTCTGGAGCACAATTGATTAATGAGTTCAATGACATTGTGGCTCCATAGTTTGCGCTGTGCTTTTGTCTGGGATGCCGATGACCAGCACTATCGCGGACAGTCAGCCAAATTGCCGCGTACTTGTCGCGCCACGACTCGACAGCGGCGATGTAATACCGGCGATTAACACAAAGACTGTCAACTACAGTAGGCGTCAGGTCGTCTGGAAAACGTGCGCTGTAATTTCTGCGCATCTTGTGTCCCCTATTACCCTTTTCGGCAATGTTCTCTGACGATGGGTTTAGGAAGCGATCCCGAAATTTCAGGCCAATAAACACCATGTTCCAATGACCGAATATACTCCTTCCAAACTGCTTCCTGGAACTCACCCGTTTGCGTCTACATTAGCACCACAAAAAGTATACCAGGGGAACTTTACTTTGGCGTGTTTTCCGTTCAGTGACCTCAGGGATTGACTGCGAGAGTACATGCAGTGGTTCACCCAGTTGTCGTCTTTCACGTCGTGCCGGTTTTTAAGGAGGCGATGTAGCTAAGTCATAAAGTCTATTAGCTTACTTTCCTTTGTAGGTCACTCTGCGTTCACAATGAATTTTGTGGACATAAGTACAAAGCCAAACGTCATCTGTTTAAGTCCGACCTTAGGAACAACCAGAATGCTTAGTGGCGGCGTATCTTAAACTTCCTGGGCTTCTCTTTATTGAAGCTTGAGATAAGGTATAAATCTGAACGGGCTTCTGTTTTTACACTTTTTTATGAGCATATCTCTTCTTTTTTATTAGTCAGCTAACTATATCGCACTGGCTTAAACTAATAGGTAAAACCCTAGCCGCTGCGATCTACAGAGCCTGGTTCCGTAAGCAAAGGCGAGAAGTGAGCCATCGGGTGGACAAAATAGTTTATTGCCTACATAAATGAGTGAGAATAAGTAGGAGGAAATTGACTGTCCGACGAGTGCACATTTGGGTGCAGGGGAGGAGGGGTCCGAAATGTGTGAACCTGATAGCCTTTGCAGTAGGGTCCTCAGGGAAGTGATTGGCCAAACCGGATTTGGGGGGGGAGGGCAGGCGATGATGTGTGTGCAGTTGCTAGCCCTCGCGAGAGATTGAGCGTTGGCGCAGTTTTCCGCATCTGTGTTTGTTTGTCCCAGAAGCGAACCAAGAACAGTAATCACATGATCTCATGCTTGGCGTGGTGTTGCGCCGAAGGTGGAAGGCGCTACAGGCCACTGCAAATACTAGTCTTACCCTAAGGCAGCTGAACTAGTTAATTTGACTGAAAATGTAGTATCATAATAGGCAGTTTTGTGTGCTTCCTTTTCACAGATGGAGTCTGAGCACGCTGACACCACCGCTGCATCTCCGTCCGCTAACACGAAGGCCCCATCGGCGGAAAACGACGTGACCGCCGCCGCCGGCGAAGAGAAATCTAAATCGCCTTCCCCTCTGCCGCCGGTGGAGGACAAAAAGAGTAGCGGTGGGGAAGCTGGTCGTGACGAGACGACCACTGGAGACGAGAAGTCCAAATCACCTCCTCCTCCTCCAACGCCTGTAGAAAGCACCAAGTACAGTGCGGAACACAGTGAGGAAGAAAGTCGCGGAGATGATGATGATGATATCGTCGGCCCTTTGCCCTCGGAGATGATACCCCCAGAACCCGACGAGAATAGTAGTTCCGAACCCCCGAAAAAGAAAAGGAAGAAGAGAGGTTCGTCTAACAATAGTCTTTTCCCCTTAGTGCTAATTGCCCCCTCCTCTCCTGTGCCCGTGAAACTTATTTTCACTCACGTTTATTTCAGTTTTGAAGGATGAGACCCTTCTATTGAAGAGCATTCCCACGGCCCAGTACTACGAAGTCAGCTATATGCACCGAAATGTCATAACGCACCTCGCGTACTCCAAGTAAGTGATGGGATATCTGTGCTCGCGCCGTATGCTTAGTTGATTTTATCTGCCATTACCCTGGTGTCAAGTGTATTTCCTCCGAGTACAATGCTTCATATTCATCATCCCGAGCTTTTTTTGAAGGAAACCTTTCCATTGACGTCCCTGGTCTTTATAAGCATTTGTTGCTGGGGTTTATTCTATACTGTTACAGTCGGCCGGGCGGGTATATTGACCGAAATGTGATTATACTCATGGATCCCGGTAGGGGTCTCGTAGCTCAGAGTGTTGGCTCGTAGCCAGAGTGTTGGCTGTACTACAGTAGTCGCCAAAGACCACGCAACTTTCATAACTTTGTAAAGTTTGAGACTAATCCCGATTTCCCTAAAATTAATGTCAATTTATCGAAATAAACCTGACTAAAATGACGATTTAACTAACTGAAAGGCTTTCGCAGAATTCAATTAACTGAGTGAATCAAAATCGTGCTACTTAGTTTACGCTAAAGTACCGAGTCACATTTCATCATGAAAGTTTCATGGTCTTTGGCGACTACTGTACAGTATCCCCCACCCTTGCCGGCGTGGTTTTAAATTCCACGGAGGCTGCGGAGTTTTCCACAACCGGGTTAAATAAATTTACTGCTGTCTAACCTGTCTAACTGTGTGCGCAGCCGGAATGGTCGTGCAGTGCTTGTTCACATCATCCAAAGTGGTCTCTTTTCTGAACTTTTAGGACTCATTATCTGATAACTTGCAGTCTTGACGGCCATCTGAAGTTCTGGCGTCTTGCAACGACCTTCGGTTTGGAATTCGTAAAACATTATCGGGCACACCTGGGTGAGTCGGTTGTGATTGTAATTGGCACACCCGCTTCATTGCCTTCTTTTACACCCCTTTTTGCCATCTTGCTAACCTGCAACACATTTGGTCAGTGAAAAGTAAAAGCAACAATCACTGCGGGGTGAATATGATCAATTTTCGAGCAGCTGTCACCACCTTTCTCCTATCAAGACTAGCGTCACTGATCCCATGTATCCCACTTTAAAATCGTGTTATTGTCATTCCAGCCTACTCTACACTTTTAAAAATATCATTAGAATTCCCAGTAACAACCTATTATAAGTAACGCCACGCCCTGCTTTGCTTAACATAACAGCCTACTCAATTCATAGAACTCAGCGTTTGTTGTTACACTCCTTTGGACGCCGGCTCTGTTACTCACCACAAACGTACGACATAGTTCATCCATCCATTACATTGCATCCCCCGCCCTCCCCACGGAAATCTTTAGAAACTACTTTTTATATGGTTCTTTCATTTGAAATGTTGTACAAACATTATTTTTCTGTCATTGCACAGTGACGTTTATATTACATTTTGTATCCATAATATATTATAAATACTATTAACAGTCTTAGAAGTATAACTTTACTTGTACCGTTTGTGGAGGTTTTCTTTTCAGGAAGTAAAATACCCCTATCCTATTGAAAAATGAGATTTGGATTTTCGGACCAGATTCACTTTCGACAAAGTTGACCAACGTCAGATTCGTTTTGGGTTTGACTTTTCGAACGCTTGGATTCGATTCAAGCCCTAATTGTTATCAGAATAGGCTTGCCGATATCGCTTAAAGTCTTCATATCCCTCAAAATATTGTGAACATTTGGGGGTAGGTATTCAGTTTCACATTTCTTGCTTGCTACTAGCTGCATTTCCCCTGGGCTACTGACTTCCCCTTATCGGGTTTTTTTCAGTTACCTCTTATTTGTCACACTTTTGAAGTTATCGCGCCCTCTTCGTTGGTATATCTTAGCCTTTTATCATAATTCTTTCTTCTGTTTTCGTCTTTGCTAACTATCTTTCTTTTATAATCAATTCTGCGCGCCGTAATGCCCTACTCGTATAGCTCACCTATTACCGCCGTTCCCGTCTTACAGAATTATGAGGCTTTTGGTCTCCGTGGTGTTACCTATAATGGATTGTTACCCCTTTCACAATATCCTTAAACTGCGTATCTGTGGTGGTCCCCGACTATTTGTGACCTTGCACATTCTCACTTCCATTTTCCTTGATTGTTCCTATGCTTCGAAGGCCCTGACAACACCGGTAGAACTTTATTCTCGTGTATGAAAAGACTCAGGCTGTAACTATTTTCCGTAATATTTCACATACCTTTGTGACTTTGGTCTTTTCTATCATTGCGACAGTTTCCATTGGGTTACGCTGTATGCTGATAGTCAGACAAGTGTTCTAACCACATATCCTCTGAAGTACTCAGGCTAGGCCGCCTTTCTTCAACTGACTATTTTCGGACGCACTAAGCTTCCACTAACCATCTCATCTCCGGTTCTTCCCCTTATCCTAGGTGCCATCCACAGCCTGGCCATTAGCAGTGATGGCGAACTTGCCTGCACAGTCAGTGAGGACAAAACAGCTAAAATATTTGATGTGGTCAATTTCGGTAATGTTTTCCCATTTCTTACTGCCCTCCAACTCTTCTTTGCAAACACTATTCTCACACTTAATATATTTTATGTGGTCCCACACAGATATGATCAGCATGATGAAACTGAACTTTAATCCTTGGGTGTGCTGCTTCGTCTACACGTCAAGCGACGCGTCGGCGGCTGTTGCGATGTACGTTTCCTAGCAACTATTTTTCGCCATTTTAAGGATATGTGCTCAGATTGAGATAAAAAAGTCTGTTTTATAACGCGTGGGAAAAGAAAAGAAAATTTATTTTCATTGCCCACGCGTTTTCCACCTTTAACTTGTCCTCCCCACATTGCCGTCGTTCCCGTATTGTACGTCAATCAGTAGATTGGCTTCGTTCGTAAGGTCGTAAGGTGGGTTACCCGGGAAAGGAGGGTTACCCGTTAGACAAGCTGCAGGCTACCTGGCGCGTCCACGGGTGGCGGATATTGGCACGGCCTTCAGTGAAGGTTAGCTGCGAAATAAGCAGACTCCCGGGTCTGGCAAATAAGCAGTCGCGGACGCAGCAGCGACAGTGTTACCAGGGTGCGGTGGGCTGAGGTCTGGCGCACCAACTGCCTTATAAAATACCGCAAGGCTCAATGACGACACTGTGACATGGCGAGCGTGAACCGCCATTAAATAGGTTTGCTTGCCACCAACACCACTACCTTGTGGTTAGGTTCTTGAGCCAAAGTGCTAGAGGAGACAACCTCAAAAAAAGAATCCGAGCGGCCGTTGGGGACCCGCTTGTATTCAAAATTCCCAAGAAACCTTATGATGTCTCCTTACCTTACTACGACCACTGCTACGGCGTCCGCGGGAACCGACGCGCTCCGCAACCCTTGTCCGGTGGTGCGGGCGAATAATGTGCAAGCTGGACTGCTAAACAAAAAACGGACTCTTGGTATTGGATGCTGGAATGTGCGAACATTTCTGGAACCTGGTACTCAAAGTCTGACAGCGCACAGTCTCCATGACTATCACGTGGATGTTTGTTGCTTGTCAGAGGTCCGACTCCCCGACTCAGGCGCCCGAGAAATCAAAATCCCGGGGGTCGATTCTTAATTCACCTTGTATCACAGCGGTCCGAGTGACTCATTTGGTAGACACGGTGTGGATATTGTCCTCTCGGAAGAAGCTAACCGTGCACTACTAGCATGGGAAGCAGTCAACGACCGAATGGCCTATGTTCGACTAAAAGGCCATTTTACGAACATCTCGGTCGTATCTGTGTATGCACCTACGTCGGCGGCTAAACAGCAAGAGAAAGATTATTTCTACTCGCAGCTGCAGGAGCTAGCTGAACGACTCCCTCGTCGAGATCTGCTAATTGTTGCCGGGGACTGGAATGGCCGGACTGGGCCCGGTGACCCGACAAAAAGCCACCTTCTTGGTCGTTTTGGGCTTGGCTCTCGAACGGACAATGGTGAGAGGATGCTGCAGTTTGCCGAACAGAACCGACTGTTTGTTACCAACACATGCTCTCAGCATCGTCACAAGCATCTTCTGACTTGGTATTCGAACGATGGACGTACTGCCAGTCAGATCGATTACATTCTAGTTGGTTCACGGTTTCGCAGCTGGATTCACGATAGCAGGTCGAGGCGAGGTGCCGAAACTGGTAACGTCCACGGGTCTGACCATGTTCTCGTTCGCACGCGCCTGAAGGTTCACCTCTCATCTGTGCCCAAACTGCCACGTGCGAGACGCCTTGATGTCGCAAAGCTCCGGCAAACCAACACTACAGAGGCTTTAAGCACAGAAATCCAATCCCGTCTTATGACCCAGGCTGACAACGAGGGCAGTAGAAAGTGGCCATCACTGAAGACATTCATCTATTGGGCAGCTAAGAAGATTCTCGGATTCACTCAGCGGCGCCGCAGTGACTGGATCAGTGGAAGAACCCTGCAGCTATCGACCGAGACGACTCGAGCCAGGTCCCGGAACGATGCCTCCTTCCACCAACTTCGAAAGCTGACAGCAAAGTCGCCTAGAGATGATCGGCAGAAATATTGGTCCGAAACGGCGACTTCTATGGAGCAGGCTTCTAGTGTTGTACCAAATCATACGCCAGGTTAGTGGTAAGCCCCCGACACTCTGTGATTCTGTTCGCGATGTGAATGGAGGATTTATTGCCGTCAACTCGGCCAAGGTCGATCGCTGGCGTGAACACTTCGAGCACCTACTCAACTTTGACGAACAACCCATCACACCCTCCCTCTCCTTCACAGCGATTTTCAATACTCTCCTGCCTACGCAGTGTCGTGTGACATACCTTCCGAAGACAAGGTTACCGATGCAATGCAGAGGCTACGCAACAACAAGGCGTGCGGAGAGGACGGTATTCCTGCAGAAATCTACAAGTCCTGTGTCGACACCCTGGCTCCCAGGCTCCATGAGGTGATTGTACAGGCGTGGCGAGAAGAGACCGTTCCCGATGACTGGGGCTCAGGTATCCTTGTACCTGTCCACAAGAAGGGAGATAAGACAAGATACGAGAACTACCGTGGCATAAGTCTTATCGATGTTGCTGCAAAGATCTTCGCTGTTGTTCTTCTCAGGCGCTTTCAGTCTGTACGTGACTCCAGGACACGACCCAACCAAGCCGGATTCCGAGTTGGGCGTGGATGTGCGGATCAAATATTCACACTGAGGTGCACTCTAGAATTGCGCCATAGCTACCAGCAACCGACGGCCGTTTGCTTCGTCGACTTTGCCGCCGCATTCGATTCCATCCATCGTGAGTCCCTGTAGCGAATAGTGGAACTGGATGGAGTGCCGACCAAACTCATTGCGATGATTAAGGCCTACTATCGGTCTACCACCGCACGAGTCCTGGTCCACAACAATCTCTCTCAGTCGTTCGATATCCGATCTGGTGTCTGACAGGGCTGCGTCCTTTCGCCCATCCTGTTTAACTACGTCATTGACTGGATTCTCGACAAAGCCCTACATGAAGAGGACGGTGTTGACCTTGCACCCGGACGCCGACTAACTGATCTTGACTACGCCGATGATATTGTGCTGTTAGCCTCAAACTTTGCTGGTCTACAGTCAGTAGTGTCGCGGTTAAATGAGATCGCTTTGTCGGTAGGCATGTCCATAAATTCCGGAAAGACGAAGTTGTTCTCGAGCTGCATCCCTGACCAGGAAAAGGCACCCCTGGGGATTAATGGCCATCAACTTGAAGAAGTATACAGCTTTAAATACCTCGGGGCGAGGCTGCTACCGAATGGGCAGAGCAAGGATGACATTGTCTCCCGTATCGATGCTGCTCGCTGGGTTTTCTCAATCCTTCGAAAGCGCCTATGGATCCGACGTGACATCTCCATCGCCACGAAGATTCGTGCATACCGTGCATCCATCCGGTCAGTCCTCCTCTATGGATGTGAATGCTGGGCTGTGCGCGCTGAAGATGAGCGAAGACTGGAGGTCTTTGACCACCAGTGCCTGAGGACGATCCTGCGAGTTAAGTATAGTGACTTCATCTCAAATGAGACAGTCCGCATCCGCTGCGATCGTATCACGAGGATATCTCAGGCCATTCAAGAAAGGCGACTGAGGTGGTTTGGACACGTTCTCCGTCGTCCGCCCCACGAGCTTACCTATGCTGCCCTCGACCCGGCACCGCAGCCCACATGGAAACGTCTAAGAGGAGGACAACTGAAGACCTGGTTAAACACCGTCCGTCAAGACATGGAAGCAGTTCTTGGACCTTCTATCTTCGGCCTCCGTCGCTGGAGAAGGGACTGGGTGGAGCTTTCGAGATCCGCTGCCGCCAATCGCCACGCATGGAGAGGTACCGTTCGTGACATCATTGAGGCCGGCTAGATCAGGCATGATCACAGCCGTAACAAGTACAAGTACAGCCATTCGTTGCAGTTTGTTAATTTGTGCCACCAGGCCAGCACAGGTTCTTCCCCTGCCATTGTTGAAAACAGAGGCCTTCTTTGTATCGTTTCATTCCTCAGTTTCCTGGATAAAATACATACGAAACTAAGAAGGGAACTGAGAACATCTTCATATTCACCAGATGTTTTCTTGTCTTTGCTGACGTTTCAGAGAGCTGGGTCTGCTCTCCTTAGTCGAAGTGTAAACTGCCATTATAAATCAGCAATTTGAAAGTGTGATTGTACATGTCGACCGTGGGCTGATCGATTTTTTCTCTCGTTCGTTGCCTTGCCCTTCATATGATTGTGGGCATAGGGCAAGATAGTGATCAGCCCGCGACAGGCATAGTAAATATAAAGAATGTCCATAAATGATTGTTATTGGCCATTTTGGTTCTCGTTTATGAATATTTACCTGACCAATAACGGGACTCATCTGTTCCACTCTGCCTTGGGCCTCGCCAGAGACCCCGACAACGGTAACAGCTGGTAGTATAAATGCATACTATTGTGGGCAAAAACAAGAGATACTAAAATGGCCATTTCTGGCTTAGTAGCCGTCGTCAGCCAGTCCGACTACGACCCATGTGGGGCTACACTCGTGTCTCAAACTCGCAACCTTTTGGATGAGATTCGAACGCCCTAACTATCGAGTCAGGGGCTTGGGTTTAGGTCAGGAAATATTGACATTCGTTGATGAACGTTCACCTGACCGCTAACGGGACTCATCTATCCTGCGCGAGTGGCAGCCGACCCAGCTCTCCGAAACGTCAGCGAAGACGGAGCACTTGGTCCGTTGTGCACTAATATGTTCTCGGATTCTTCTCCCTGAACTCTTACTTTTGCCAACTTGCGAAGGACAATCGTTGGTAGGATGTTGCGGATTCACACTTGAACTTGTCAGCAGAAGCAGTTTCCGTTTGGGGGAGGGGTGAGGTGGGGGGGGGGTAGTACAGAATGCCTAGGGTGCCATAACTAATAACTCTCCATTCTAATCGCGGATGGTTTTATTGAGCCAGCACCCGCGTCCGATTTCTTTTCGTTCTTGCCGCTGCTGCATAAATGCTCACGTGACGCGCTCCTCCTGTGATTAGCGACTCTGCCTCGACCAAGTTGGAGGCTTTTAGGCCAACCTATTTTGACAATGATGGGATATATGTTCCCGCTGAGAAAATAGAAGGCACTAACTCCTGTAATACGGAATAGTGTAAGAAGCCTTATGCCGGGGGGAGGACATTAAAAACTGGCATTTTGCAGTTTTCATGAAGCAAAAAATACATTCACGCTATTAGAAGATAGCATACACAGCAGAATTAAATGGCACCAGAAATGTCGCCAGCGCTCATCAGCTGCGTAAATCGGGTAACGAATGACAAAATACAAAAATTGAATACATACAGAAAAGGTCATGGAAACGGTCAGGGAGGTCAATTAGTAAATTGGGCTAATTAGTCTCATTAAAAAAACGTAAGTAAGTCAAGCATTGTGGACATTAAGATAGGGGAAAAACCTTAAAGCAAAAATGCGGGTGGGGATTCAAATTTACGCTATAAGCTTATGCAAATGCAACCAAAAGGCGTAAAAAAGCAAGCGCGTAGTTTACAGTATCGGCAGTTAAGAGCTGTAAACTGGCGGAGAAAATGATATTCAGGAGGACTGGTTAGCTATGCCAAGCGAACTAGTCTTAATCCGTGCGGACCAACGAAACTGAAGGAAAAAATAAGGAGACTAAATCGTTGAACCCGAATCTCATGATGACCGTTATGGGAGGTATAATTGAAGTTGACAACCTTAGCCGCCCAAACCTAGTTCTGACGCATATTCCTAATGTCAACTTCTAACCCTAACCCTTAAAAGTAGCACTAACATTAACTGCTAAGACTCAACCGAGTGCTGTCGACAGTTCGACCGCCGATTTCGATGGTGCTCATTGTATGCTCCACAACTGGGTAGTGCAGGAACGCTGACCTGCGAAGTATCTACCGCCCTCCCTTACCCACCTGTACCCTGTGTGAAGTCAAAACCCGGAAGACCAGAGGCGGAAGCGGGCGCCGGTGTCTGGCGCGGCAGAAGCCGCCCCTAGGAGTACTACGATGCCCCCGTCATTTTCGGCACTTGTTATGGGAACGCTACCCGAATAACGTCTGCCCTCCCCTGATCTAGCCACCGTGTTGACCCAGCGCATTTACCGCGTGGCCTTTTTAGGGGGCACAAGCGATAAAAATAACGGTAACATGTGCGGAGGGCGTGGCGGGGGATGTGTCAACGTGAAGGAGGGGTAACTTAAGCCCAACACTTGGCATACATAAATATTACTTAGGATTAAAGACTACATGGGCTACATTCGTTTTTTTCTAAGGTCATTTCCTTTTTCAGCTCTGATAAAGACAGCAGTACCATCTATATCTACGATGCTCGCACAAAGGAGGAGTTGCTCAAGACCCTGACTTCCATGCACGCCAGTCCTGTAGTTTGTATGGCGGTGAGTTGTGCAACCTTCCTGCAGCCCTGCAGGGTCGCTGTATTTTGATGCCCCTCTTTAATAGAATTCGGTGTTTATGACTTGGTGCAGTCTCCAACCCCAAAGCCTGTCTGTGCTATTTACCGAGATAGAATTGATTTTCGCCTGCTTCCCTCTTCTGTAGTTCTCACCCATCCTCGAGGCGGTTGCTAGCGCGGACACCGAGGGCATGCTGGAATTCTGGTCCACTCCGCGACACAACTTCGTGCATCCATCCAGTCTTCACTGGAAGTCCAAAATGGACACCGATCTGTACAGCTTACTGGGTGCGAAAACATACGTCGTGAGCATGCAGTTCTCGCCCAACGGTACCCTCTTGGCCACTCTCGGAGCTGACCGTAAGGTGAGGGCTTCCTGCTCCCCCTTGCATTGTTGTTGTTATGTCTTCCAGTTGTATGTAAGGAAGGGAACACAGACAGGATATTGGGGAACAGTTTACTCCAACGGTCTCTGTGTGCGCATCAGCTTCTGCGCGTGTGCCTCAACTTCTCAGCATCCCTGTGGTCAGTAGTCATCTCGTCTGCAACTCGTCCTCGATGTCGGCAGGACGTTCTCGTGTGGGCAGCAGAATCCCGCCTCCTGTCGGCGGCCAACGGCTTTGCCCGTTTTGTCTCTTCTCATTTGTCCACGCGTGAGTGGCCTGTCCAGGCAGCCACTGTGTGATGTCGGGTCACACAACCTGGCGGTGCTGTGACGAACGCGCTTGGCTCTTTGTGCATGCGCCCATTCACCTACGGGGCTTTCTTTGTCATCTTGACCTCAGGACGGCAAGACTGGTGACTCATGCTCTGTGCCGTCCTAACATTTGTGCCTTATCCTTTTGCCACCATCTGGTCACATAATCACTTCCATATTCCTGGCTGAATCGCCCTCCAATACTCATAAAAAAGGCTTAGCACTGCAGGGATTTGGGACACATTTAAGTTAGTTCGCCATTGTGCGCCTTTTATTTTTCGTGGATTTTTCTACTAATCAAAACAAATATTGTAGCCTCTACTGTGTTCTACCTCTCGTAGTGAGGTTAGTTCACTCCTGCCTGGATATCATACATGTATACTACTTAATTCACTCAGAAATTCCCCCCCGGATTGTCATCAACGCGATCCGAGTTCGTTTCGGGCTCGACAACTAGACCGATGAGCTCGAAGGCAGCCACTTTTTTCAAAGGCACCGACTCTTAATCAGTTGATCAATCAAGCGCAGCACACGCATTTTTCGCGCGTGAAAAGGGCAAGTTTCCAAGGCCAGGTCACAGCCACTTAGGTGCCAGCTTTGAAGTGATTGAATTAGTCAATTTGTGACTCTTATGCCCGTGCTGATATATTTTATGAAAAGCGTGCTCAAAGTTATCCCTTGATATGTTCAGACCTTTTTGAATTTTATTTTGAGGAAAAGGTATCATTCAACTTTAAAAAGGCTACTTATTTTTGAGACCTTCCCCATTCCGAGGTGTTCCATACTACGCGCTGTGCGCTTTCCATTTAAGGAAAGTCATACATTCTCTTTGATTTTGGTAAGATCCCATAGAACGCTCACAAAACTTAACACTAAATATGGAGCACATTTATTCTCTAAATGCATCATTAAGTGCGCAACTTCAATACACTTTTCGTGATCTCTTAAAAAGCAGTATTACGAAGGCTATTTCTGTGCCTCCTCAAAGTAAATGTATTGGAGGTTTTGACGACGTCTAGGATTGATGATGAAACCTACTACTTGAGAAAGCTTACTGGCAAGCGTAACCCTAATACATTATGGCTATCTAAATCAAATAAGTAGAAATGTAATAGTACTGAAACGGCGGGTTATATCTCAATTGCTGAACTGTCAGCCAGCCGTACTTTGTCGCAAATAAAAGGCATTTATTTGTTATTCACTCCGTTATCTCTTTTTGCCGTGCATATAACTTTAGATTCGCATCTTCAAGACACTTACTGGGAAGATCACCCTCGTTTATGACGAAAGTCTGCAACACTACTCAGAACAGCAACAGGTAGGTCCTAATTTGCTTCACTCTACTTCTATCTTCACCACCCTCAGTAACATTGTCATTCCGAATTTTTCTTTCTATTATTTCCAAGTCTCAACAACTGTTGCCCAGCATGGAATTCGGTCGTCGACTGGCTCTGGAGAAGGAAATTGATCGAACGGACGGTCTGCATTTGTGCAACCTTTGTGAGTTCTGGGGAGAATGTTCCATGAATTTGTGGCCTGAGGTAGGGCCATAGGCTAGAGGGCGACCAATCAGCGTTCAAGAGTTCTGACCAGGCGTTTCTGACGTGGGGCCTATTGCTCCTAACGCCTATGTCGCGTAGGGACAGCGTACGGCTCATTATCGACCAGAAAGGGCATTTCAATTCTATACATCTTCGTCACCCAGGATGCCAACACCTCAAATAAGAGAAAGCCTAGTAACGACATCCCGGGTACTTGCATGGGTGGCGCCCGCTGAAGCGGCCTCCCGTCAGACCTAACTGTTCTGAGGTCTATGCAGGGACTACCCACGGACCATAAAGCACTTTATTACCCCAAGTATGAATGGGCGCCGACCTGAGAAACTAATAACTTATTAAAAACTCATAAATCATAGAAGCCTTGAAGCATGTGGCTGTTGCCTACTTTCCAATAAGGCTCCATCCGTCGTTGTCAAACGCCGTAATGGAAGTATAATGGAACTTTACTACACTATGCAGAAGGCATGGAAGAGAGGAGTCACTTTTAAATCCAGAAGCTGCAAAAAAACTCACGTTTAATTAAGACACGCTGTTCAACCACTCTCCAGTGATTCGCGTGAATTTAGCGGGCTGGCCAACCATCGGAGTGCTGGTCCACGTGCTATGTTTGGACTTTCCGAGTGATACTACTGGTCGTGAAAAGAATAATTTAGTACGCAAGAATAACAGCTGACTGCCTCCCAGCCCTCGACCATGAAGACCTGAGTTGTGAACTTAAATCGTTGGCATATAAAATAAGTACTAGAAGCTGAACCACGGGCTAATGGATTGTGCGTGAGACTTTTCTAAATCGGACGGAACTGCTATTTACCTGAGTCTATTTCGCTATCAGAGTAGCTGGGTAAACGTCATTGTCATTTGGTTTCAAAAGTTCTGTTAAACTCAGTTCATCTCCGAAATCGATTTATGCCACTAATGTTCGCTTACTGACTTCTCTCCCCATCTATCTACACCCCGTCACATGGGATATATAACTTAAAACGTATACCTGGTTTTAGCAATATACCTATTAATAATAAGCGTCTCAAAGGTCCCGTTTCTGTGCTTAATACGACCACTTTCCATCGGCGCACCCGTCGGTAAAAATTCATTAACAAATTTCTTTATTCCTTAACTACACCGGCAAGAGTACGAGCCCGTACCTCAGTGGTTAGAGCTTTGGACTTCTAAACGACAGGTCTCGGGTTCGAGCCCCGGGTGGTTCACCAATTGGCTTTGGGTATGACTGGCCGATGACGACCAGTTAGCGAGAAACGACCCTTACATGCTCCCTTGCCGTTGGTAGCAACGTTTGCCAACCTTTCTTTCATAATAACGCATTTCACCTTGAGTCTTAGTATCCTGGTAAGTATCAGTTTTCGTATTAAACCTTTAAGTAGCAATAGAATACTTACTGTCGCCATGCTCACAAGTGTGGCAGTTTTTTCATGGTTTATAACGGCCATAGCAGTGCTATGTTTCCAGCTCATATGTATCAGCTGCGAGTTTGGTCTTTTTCTTTCCCCCGGCGCAGTATTTGACCAGTCCGGAAACTTCCTCATCTACTCCACCTTACTCGGGATTCGAGTAGTAAACCTGGTCACCAACCGTCTGGTGCGATCCCTTGGCGGTCCTGAGAACCTGCGCTTCATGCAGGTGGAGCTGCTGCCGCCGCGTTCCGTAATCGTGCAGAGTGCCGTTTCCATGGCTCTCCTGGGTGTGGACTCTGCGGTGCCCTCGCTTGAGATGCATGCTGTTGAGGGCACTGCGGACAGCAGCGTCACCAACGTGGCGCCGAATGCCAAGGATCCGGTCCTCGTGTGCACTGCATTCAAGAAGAACCGCGTCTTTCTCTTCACAAATCGAGAACCCCATGAAATCAAATCAGAGTACGAACCTATTTCTGTCCGGGTTTTCAAGAACTACCAGTTATATTTCTGTTGTTAGCGCTACTTAGTAATTGTTAGTAGATATGTTATATGCGTCTGTAAATTTACTGAAACATCCCCGTATTGCCGGTCGCACTAACGTTTATTGCGTTTCGCACCCAAACAGAGGCGGCAGTCTGGCCCAAAGCGCGACTAGTGAGCGAGACGTTTTCAACGAGAAGCCTACTAAGGAGGAGGTCCTCGCGGCAACTCGGGACTCAGCGACTACAGCCACGCGTCTAGCCGGCAGTGCTATCCTCCATACTACACTCGGTGACATTCACATTCGTCTCTGGCCTCGTGAGTGTCCTCGCACAGTGGAGAATTTTGTTGGCCACTCGCGGGCTGGTTACTACAATGGTCACATCTTCCACCGCGTGATTAAGGGCTTCATGGTTCAGACCGGATGTCCACTGGGTAAGCAAGCACTCTCACTTTCTTTCTGTCCTCTCTTTTTCTCTGTCGTTACCCCCCCCCCTCCTCATCTGAATATTGTCGGTTGCACGCCGCTCCTAGATACTACCAGCTTTTTGGT
>JAYGXS010000005.1:41630518-41673587 GCA_036362985.1 Ligula intestinalis
AAGTAATTCGTTAATGCTATGAACTTCGCTGGTAAAATAAGCAAAGCCGGTGGGTTTTGGCGACTTCTTTGTGTTGACCGCTGTGTCTGCTTGACAAGGAGCATTACTTGTCTTTAAAACACTCTGAAGTTGATCTCTCCCCATAACTGACTTTTTCTGTGACTTCTTATTTTTTACAGCCCTGGTTGGACAACAAACACACTGTCTTCGGCCGTGTGATCAAGGGCATGGATGTAGTGCAGAAGATATCCAACATAAAGACCAATCCAAAAACTGATCGTCCGCTGGAGGATGTCAATATTATCAGCATCAGCGTGAAGGACCTCGGTGCCGGTGTCTAGAGCTACAGCAGTCCCCGTAACCTTGGAAGCCCTCGTTACCCCCTTGTGTACAGCTACCCCGACTCACCCGGAAGCCTGCTTTTTACTGTTTATTGTTCACGTGCCAGTACAAATACCGGCTTTGTATTTTTCGAGCTTTTTAATTATGTAAATGAGAAGACGTGACAGAACACACGCGGAGGTTGATGTTTTTTCACTAACTGCTTCCCTAAAACCTATATTATAGCCTCGAACGAGGTATTCGGTAGGTGCTTTCAGAATACTCGTTGTGTTCGGATCGTTTGTCAGTTTAACATTTGAAGCCTACATACACTGTTACCGGATCTCAGAGAGTACTTACCGTGCCTTCGCTATCTCTGGAAAAGGTTAACCGAAAGTTTAAAATGGTGTTCGGATTCGATTTGATTGCTTAAGTAGAGTTATTATTGTTATAACGACGGCGCTTTGAGTTGTAACGGTGACATCTGCCGTGTATAAAACCCGGAGGAGCTGTCTCGGGTAGCTGTTGCCGCTGGTTGATCTCCAGCGTGCTCTTTGTCCCGCCTCGGGGCAAGCCCGGCATTGGAGGCGGACTAGCGTTGCCTCGCGTCTGCTGTCGCAATTATCTCTGTGTCAGGTGGACAGTGTCTTATAAGAGAGTGTCTAGTGCGCGTTTGTCTGTAGCCTGATTAACGCATGTGGACAACTGTGACCAGTGGCGCGCGCGCGTGCATCTGTTTCCTCTCAAGATGTTAAGGTCATCTCGCGTGGACACTCACCAACTGAATGTTGTCAGAACTAACAAACAAAGATAGTCGGCTTGGCTCGACGCCTTAGGAAAGGCTCCAAACGTTGCTAGCACTTGATCTGGCTAATATCCTTACAATTATGTTCCTGCGCGTGCAGCATAAGCCATAGATAGTTCAGTTAGTGCAGCAGTTTATGTTAATAGGTAAGAACCTAGCGGCTGCGATTGTCATGTCTGGTTCCGTGTGGGAAGACAGGTGGAAGGAATGGTATATTCTGCGCAGGATTGAGGACGCTGAAAAGCATATGTCTGCACCCGAGGTGTACATCAGCCGTAGTGGTATGGGTGTGGCGGTAATCACGGTGATTTCCTGTGTGAGATACTTTGGAGACGATTGCCGAAAAGACATTGGGGTAGGCAGGCGTTGGTGCTTGCGCACTTACCAGTAGGAGAAAATTCCTATCCCCTCCCTTACCTAGACCAACAAAAAATTGAGAAACGTTTGCATGAGCAGCTGCCTTTGACTTCTCGCCTACATCGATAGGGACAGATTTACTGTCGGAAATCTGTCAAGTCCCCCGACCCAGATAGGATTCACCCGCATGGCCGACGTACTGTGTGAGCCAATGTCGTTGATATTCAAACAGTCGACGGCAGAAGGTGAACAGTCCAAAGAATGGATAAAGTTCCTTATCTCCCCGATGCATAAAGAGGATACCGGCTGGAATCGGCTTATTACCGTTCGCGTGGTTTGACTAACATTTTGTACAATGTCATGGAGCAATTTAGTAAGAGATAGCTAATGACGTCTGTAGCACAGGAAAATTGCGTTGTTTTAGGGCTAACGGCTGCGATTTTTCAGTCCCGATTCCTTCGGCGAAGAGAGGATTCATACGAAGGCCACAGTGATAGGAAGAGTTTATTCTGTACAGGCGGAAAGGAAAATAGTTAGGACGAAGTTTTGACTGCCGGAGAGCATGTCCTTTTGCTGGAGCAGCGACCTCTGAAGTCCTGTCTGGGGCAGATATTAGAGTGGTCACCGTTAGGTATCTTTGCCTTATGCAGTCTTGGTCATTGGTTGGACCGCGCGAGATTATGATCGGGCGTGCGCGTATTAGTAGGCCGCGCGTCAGTTTTCTTTGGTCTGAAGCATTCTGAAAACTGTAAAGCTGCTTAAGCTCAGTAAAGTTGTCCCCATTGATTCTGCCTTCCCAGACTTATGATTCAGGGATCCTTCTGGTGTCGAGACAGCAACTAGCCCTCGATAATTGGTAACTGCCGACGAACTCCTTATTCTTCCGAATCCACGATTAAGTCTGGTCTTGACGATGAACAGCTTTCTGCCAGCAATTCAGCACATCTTGCAGACCGCTTTTGGCTCGCTCACTGCCACACACCCCACCCAAATGGGGAAACGGTTGATAGAGGTTCATGACTTTGCCAAACTACCAGTTGCCGCACTTCCAAATGCTGCTGTTCCTCCTGTTTCTCCTCTCTCACATCTGAAATCTGAGATGGCGAAACTTTCTGAACAGGTGGCTTCGCTTCAACTGCGATCAACCTCTTCATCCTTGTGTCCACCGAGCTCATCTACCCGGCATTTTCAGCCTGTTTCTTCAATTCGTCCCAACGCAGCTGCCAACTTCTTGTATCACACAGCCTCTGGTGCCAGAGCCCGTCAATGTAGCTCTCCCTGATCCTTCGCCTCCAGGCAGATCGCATGGGTTAAGCCAGTCCACGCAAAGGTAAACGCCACAAATCGGCCTGGCGTCTCCAGCTCTGATCTCACCTTCTATGTCTGTGATAGCGTCAGTCGCTGATGTTTTCTGGTGGGCATTATCATTATTATTATTATTATCATTTGACATTATCAGTAGTCCCTCCAAGTCCAGCTGACCGTCAATCTCCCAGTCTTGGTCTTCAACCTCAGGCTGCAAACTACTCCTCGATCCCAACTTTTGGCAGCCGGTCCCTCACCTTAGACATTGGACTTTGAAGATCATTTTCCTAGATTTTTGTTATCGCCGATGTTCCCCACGCCATTCTTGGTTCAGACTTTCTTGCGAAATTGGACCTTTTGATTGACTGTGGCCATTTTCTTTTTCTGTTCACATGGTATCCAAGGCCACATTCGGCGACTGTAGACCCTGTGGCGACTATCGTGCGCTCAACAATGGCACGATCCCGGATCGGTATCCCATGCCCCATCTTCGGGATATTGCTGTAGACCCCTTCGACAAAACGGTTTTCTCGAAGCTTGACCTAGTACGCGCCTTTCATCAGATTGCGGTCACCCCTGAGGGCATTCCGAAGACTGCCTAACTACCCCATTCGGCTACTTCGATGTCATCCGAATGCCCTTGGGCTTAGGGAATGCTGCCCAAACTTTTAAGAGGTTCATTGACCCTGTTTTACGAGGTTTGCCATTTGTTTATGCCTACATCGATTACCTCTTGATGGCTAGTCTGACTGTTGAAAAAAATGTGGACTATCTTACCCAGATATTCGACCAATTTGAGAAGTTTGGTGTTATACTCAATTCCTCAAAGTATGTGTTTGGTGTGCCGTCTCTTGAATTTATTGGCCCCCTTGTCAGCATGGAAGATTTGCCTCCACTCCCCTTGTAGCGACCTTTTACTTCTTCGCCATGCTTTCCTCGGACACCGCGAGGGCAGGTAATGTCTGGCATGACCACCACGCGTGCGCAAGAGACTATATTAAAACCCCTTGTTCAAGTTCACCCTCTGTCTGGCTCACTGGCCAACCACTTCTGTAGGCTAGTTTACAAAGGCTCATGGTGCGGGGATGGAATACGATCAGACACTCCCAGAGCAGGCGATATACTGCTTGTTGCAGACCTCCAGACCCGGCAACTACACCGACCGGAATGCGACTCTGGACTTCGGCCTACTCATGGCTGGAGTGCACTCGTCTGGGAGTCACTTATTCATTACTTATATTCTTCTCATTCAACACTTTATTAAATTATCCCTAACACTCTGGCCTTCTAAGCCTCATAATACCTACTAGTTTATGACTATTTCGGATACGGTCTATTATCATCTATTAGTCGGCCGGATTACCTCGTATCCCACACCCTCTAAGGTTGAGGTCATTCGTGATTTTCTTCCACCAACTTCTAAGCGTCAGTTGCAAGATTTTATTGGGATGGTTAAATTTACCACTGGTTCCTCCGAGTGGATCAAAGGTTTTCTACCATGCAAGCTGCGTGCTAGTAGCACATAATCCGAATGTGTAGCAGTAGAAAGTGATGCTCCATAGGGTTCCGTTCTAGGCCATGCTCTGTTCCGTCTTATAGTCGACTGCTTTCTAGGTGATTGCTTAGGAAATCCTGCTTGGGCAGTCAAATTGCTCCCGTATTCGTGGATTCCATATAAGCGAAAAGTTGAGCAGGTTATATCGATCCAAGTGTGATTCAACTCATGGCGTGAAGCGGGCGTTTGTAGCTTAGTGGTAGAGCATTAGTGTTATTTCCGGCTGAATAAGTTTGAAATTCTTCACATCTCTTCTCCTATGAGACTCCTGTCCGACCTACAAAATGATTGTTTACACTTCCGAAGGCTGTCCTCCTTGCCCCCGGAGTGCTGGCTGCCCATGACTCAGTCTAGTGCACATGACCGGTCTTGCCCCCTTCTTTCGATTTGCACAGTTCAATTTCGCATGGCGACCACCCTGGAGGCGGTGGCGATCCAGCTGTCCGTTCTCCCCTCCCCCCTTTTTTGACCCAGCGCCCGCGGCTACTCCGCGAGCCACCCCACCACCACTGACTTCAAACGCTTGCAACCCGCCCCCTTGCCAGTACAGTATTGTCTCTGTTCCAGTCCGCCCCCCTTTGACGTTGGTGTTTTCAGACCAATAAGAGCCCACAGGAACTGCCTCCTGGAATCCTATAAAACCAGATCCATGCCCCTTTGACCGACTCCCTTTGCTCTCGACTTGGAATATCCATTGTTAAGGTTTGTGTATTTATTGTGTACTATTTCTCTTAATAGTACCGTACCACCTTGATAGTTGTTATCACTGGTTTGGCATACGCGTGAATACTGGATACAGTCGAAGAAAGCAAAGGACGAAACAGTACTTTACACGGATTGGCCGTGCTACCTGGGTATTTGGTCTGACAAACCAGTACTCAACATCGATCCGAATAATTGGCCTGACAGGTGTCTCGCATTTGTCTGGATTTAAAGTACTTGACAGTTCTTAAACACAGCTGCGAAACTGCCGGATCGATCGTACTGAACAAGGAATCGCGCACCTGGCTGGATTGACAGTACTCGACGGTACTTAAACGCAGGTGCGGAACTGACATATCGTCAGTACTTAACAAGGATTGGCCCTGCTAACAAGGAGTCTCGCATTCGTCTGGATTGAAAGTACTTGTCAGTGCTTAAAACATATCTGCGAATCTGCTGGATCGACAGTGTTGAACCATATATGCTCACACGTTCCAAGGGACAAACACATCTGGAGGAAATGCCCAAGGAAGAAGACTCAATCAAATCTGGTCAGGGAGCTGCCAATCCCTCGAACCTTAACATTGGCTCTGGTAAGTCAAGTTCTCCTAGTTATTCTATTCGTAAGATTAAGGCAAATTTGAAAGCACTTAAAATTGCGGAGCTTAATAAGAAACGCGTTAGACGAAAAGCGGAGTTAGAACTTTTAATTCTTGATGCTGAAGATAAAACGAAACTTGCTAGGTTCGATGTTGATGTCGAGTCCGACGTAGAGTCAGGGGATGAGGGTGATAACATGAAATTGGCAGAGCAAACTGAGCGTGAAGGTCGTAACTTAGAAGAGTGCACCGTGAAGGGCGAATGTCTGGAAGAAAGTGACCGTGAGATAAAATCGTGCGTTGGTCCACGCACAGTCAACACGATGTCTCCAGTAGTAGCCAGCTTAGGACTGCCTAAAGTCGAATTGTGTTATTTCGATGGCAATCCCACACACTATTGGAAATTCATCCGCCAGTATGAAGTGTATGTGGAGAGTAAGGTGGAAGACCCTGGGCAGAGACTGCTATACTTAACGCATTATTGCCGAGGGGATGCGAGAGCCGCGATTGAAGAGTGTGTAATGTTACCTTCTTCCATGGCATACGCAAGAGCACGGACTATTCTCGGAGACATGTTCGGACAACCACGCATTGTCGCACGGTCCCTTCTTGAGGGACTATTTACTCAGGCACGACAGACTTCACATACGGCAAAGTCAATTTCTGACCTCTGCATAAAAATGAAGGGTTGTGAAATCGCACTTACCCAAATGGATTACGTGTCCGATTTAAATTCTCTTAATGTATTGGAACGAATAGTGCGTTCCTTACCTTACACAATGCAGACCCAATGGGCTGAAGTAACCGACCGGATATACACGGGTGGTCGAGACCCAAACTTTATTGATCTCACAGAGTTTGTGGACAAGCGTACGGGAATAGCCAGAAGTCGGTTTGGATAGCTTGCAAGGGAGGGAGAGACTCGTCATAATCAAAATCCCTCAACTACTAACGTTCAGCACCAAAGGCGTGAAGTACCTGCCACATTCGTAGCCGTTGTCAGCCGCCCGCCAAATTTCCAGCCTTGCTTTATATGTTCTTAAACACATAAAGTGGTCAGTTGTCCCCGTCTACTATCCATGAGCGTCGCTGATAGATGGAATTGTATGCGCGAACACAAGGCATGCTTTGTCTGTCTCGATAATACGCATTTTTCCCTGGTGTGTAGGCAAAAGGAACGTTGTGAGTGTACAGGACGTCATCATGCACTCCTGCATGTAAGGCGATCGGGAAACGATCAGCGAATATTGCGAGACGAGGGAATTTGCGCCCTGAGTAGAATCGCATACGTACCATCACGACTAGGTGTTATTCCTATCAAGCTAGCAACACCGACCGGAACTATCGAAACATACGCATTCTTGGACAGTGGCTCTGATGTCACGTTAATAAAACGAGAGCTACTAGTTAACAGCGGATTCTTCACCAAGTCGACGGCATCGACGATCAACACATCAAGTGGGTCTATCGAATGTAACTCGGAAGTCAGAGAAGTAAGACTGCTGCCCATGAAAGAAAACGAATCAGTTGAAGTCGAAAGGGCTCTAGTAGTTGAAGACTTGCCACTGCGTGCGGAACCATCCATTAAGAAGTTGGCATCGTCATGTTCACACCTGAACGGTATGATGTTTGACGAGCTCACGGATTGTGAGGTCGGCATACTTATTGGAAACGACATCGTGGAAGCTCATTGGGTACTTGACCAACGTCTGGGTGGAAAACGAGAACCGTTTGCCGTGAAAACTTTGCTTGGATGGATGTTGCTTGGATCTTCGCGCGACAGATTGGAAGGTGACTCTATCTGTCACTGTATTGTTAATCAAGAGAGAGAGGTGACAGAAGACATAAACACTTATACGACTCTGAGTTTTTGGACACGTCTGCAACGATTGCGAGTTATTCGTTGGAGGATGAACGGGCTCTGACTATGGCACGTTCGTCCATTGGGCACATAAATAGGCATTTCCAACTGTCGCTACCTGGGGAAATCGTACGTCGAAGTTCCCGGAAACGTATCCGTTGGCGCGGAAATGACTGCTCCATCTCAGGAGTAAGCTGGATCGACAGCCTGAGTTGCTTCAAAAATACGAGCAAACATTCAGTTCCTACGGGAAAAAGGGATACATCGAGCGGGCTAAGAGTAAAAAAACATTTCCGGAACCAAGACGTTGGTATTTATCTCATCATCCTGTTGTAAACCCCCGAAAACCAGACAAAATCCGCGTTGTATTTGACTGTGCTTCAAAGTGCCAGGGCATGTCTCCAAACGATCACCTCTACCAAGGGCCGGATCTTAACACAGAATTAGTAAGCGTGTTGGTGGGTTTCCGGCCAGACCGAATTGCAGTGGCAGGGGATATAGAAGAGATGTTCTTATAAATGAAAGTGCATCCGGTCGATCGACCAGCTCTGAGATTCTTGTGGTGGGAAATTGAGGGGTTGGCCGGGGAACCAGTTGAGTTCCAGTGGACATCCCATACATTCGGGTTAACTTCTTCGCCATTTATTGCAGCACTTGCGATGCGAAAAAGCGTTGAAGATTTCGGGTCATCCTTCTCTTCATCAACTTGCGAAGCGATTCATCGTAGTGTTTACGTTGATGATTGTCTGCTTTCGTTAGGCGATGCGGATTCCGCTAAATGTTTTGTGGACGAAGTTTGCACGCTACTATCTCATGGTGGCTTTCGGATGCGAAACTGGGCGTCTAATGACCGCCGCCTGCTGTCGCACATCAATGCCAGCGAACTCTCTTCTAATATGAGAGATATCGCTGTCAATACTCTATCAACTGAGCGAATCTTAGGACTGCAGTGGGATACGAATTCTGATATGCTCGCGATAAGCCTCGACATACCTATGAAACTGTCGACTCGTAGAGGCATCCTGTCTTGCTTGTCTTCTCTTTATGACCCTCTGGGTTTCGTTGCTCCTTGGTTGATACCAGGAAAGTGCTTACTACAATCTTTATGCAAAAGCGGACTGAAATGGGATGAGCAACTATCCGTTATCGAGAAATCTCGATGGGAAAACTGGATCTCAAACTTACGGAGTCAAAATACGCTTCAGCTGGCTCGATGTCTTAAACCCAAAGGCATCAGCGATCCAATGCGGACCGAATTACACGTGTTTTGCGCTGCGTCAGAAGTAGCATTTAGTGCAGTTGCCTATGCTCGTTTCAGTAACGAAACACGGAACTTACATTGTTCACTCGTTTGTTCAAAAGCACGCGTTGCGCCTCTCAAAACCGTTTCTACATCACGATTAGAGTTGGCGGCTGCAACCCTGGCTGTACGCGTGGCTGACCTAATCCGGTCAGCTACCAGTACGTACTTTAAAAGTGTGACTTTCTGGACCGATTCTATGATAGTCTTATACTACATACACAATGAATCAACCAGATTCTGTACATTTGTAGCCAATAGATTGACGGTTATTCATGACTTGTCTGCAACTTCACAGTGGAGGTTTATGGGTTCGGGTGTTAACCCAGCAAACATAGCATCGCGGGGGACGTGCAAATTTGCGTTCTTGCCACAGTGTTTGCGCAGTCCAGACTTTTAAGTTCGACCGGAGAGCGAATGGCCTGCACAACCTTCACTGGTGCAGCCCGCGGATTTGGAATTCAAAAGAACGATTGCTCAAGTTCACGTGTTAAGCCAATGTGGCAGTTTGGATAAACTGGTTAACCGTTTTTCAAGTTGGACCAGATTACAAAGGGCCGTGGTCTGGCTCCTGCGTTTCAAGCAGTATATTATCGTTTCCGCTGGCAAGGCTCCTCAAGAGACATTGATGAAGGGCTATATTCGAGTCACGGAGATGCGTCAGGCTATAGATGGTCTGATGAAGTACGTACAAGGTCAGCACTTTACTTAAGAATTAAGTGTTTTCGAATCTCTTCAAATGGATGTCGACGGTAGAAGAAAAACCGTTAGATCTAGCGGTTTGAAGCGCTTGTGTCTCATTCTAATTAATAGTACGATGCGCGTGGGAGGTCGCTTGAATTACTTGACGTATAATGAGTCGTTTAAACATCCTGTAATTCTTCCAAACCGTCATCCCGTGACAGATTTAATAATCAACTACTTCCACGAACTAGAAGGACACTGCGGGACGGCACAAGTATTGGGGGCTATCCGTCAAAAGTTTTGGATCGTGAAGGGAAGCGTGTCAGTTAAGCATGTAATTGGTGCATGCTTATCGTGCAGACGTAAATTTAGGCCACCCCAAGGACAGATGATGGCCCCTCTTCCCCTTCAAAGGACAGAAGTGGGATGGTATCCCTTCAAGTGTGTTGGGGTAGACTATTTTGGACCCTTTATGATGAAGCGTGGGCGGTCTTATGAAAAACGCTATGGGAGTCTGTTTAGTTGCTTACAGACCAGAGCCGTCCATCTTGAGAATTCTTTCTCTCTTTCTACTGATTCCTTTCTCCAGTGCCTAATGAGGTTCGTTAGTAGACGAGGAAAACCGGTTGACATCTATAGTGACAATGGAACCAACTTCGTTGGGTCAGTTAGGGCGCTCAAAGGTGATATCAATAAGTGGGATCAAAAAGTAATAACAGATCAGTTACTGACCTCTGAAATACAATGGCATTTTAATCCACCCGCAGCTAGCCATCGCGGAGGAGTATGGGAACGTGTGATCAGGTCAGTACGACGAATCCTCGTTTCACTGTGTAATGAGCAATGCTTAAACGACGAGCGACTCAACACCCTCTTTGTACAGGCTGAACGCATATTAAACAACAGACCGCTGATTCCACCCGCTTCTGATAGTAACGACCTTGAACCCCTTACACCTAACAGCTTGTTGTTAATGCGCGATAGCTTGGAGCTGCCCCGTACTGACGATTTGGTTACGCAATATCATGCGGGATGGAAACAAGTACACTACTTGGCAGGCGTCTTTTGGCGACGCTGAACTAAGGAATACCTGCCTACACTACAACAGCGTACTACATGGCATCGAGAGTACCGAGAGCTGAAAGAAGGGGATGTAGTCTTAGTGTCTGGAGAGTGCATACCTGATGGAAAATGGCCTTTAGGAGTGATTGATAAGTGCGAAGAGAGTCTGGATGGTTTAGTTAGAACAGTGCAAGTGAGAACGGCGGGCGGTGTCGTAAAGAGAGACGTTCGTAAGATTTGTTTACTTGAGGGTAGACAAAAAACAGGGAAGTAAAGGACGTGGTGCTAGTGTCACAAGCAGATATAAAACTATTTTAACTAGTGAATAGTTATGTGCTTTGCATGAACTGAGTGTAGGTGATATAACAGAGCCGACGTGGACGGTACGTGGAGAATTGGCGGGCGGTGTTATTTCTGGCTGAACAAGTTTGAAATTCTCCACATCTCTTCTCCTATGAGACTCCTGTTCGACCTACAAAATGATTGTTTACACTTCCGAAGGCTGTCCTCCTTGCCCCCGGAGTGCTGGCCGCCCATGACTCAGTCTAGTGCACATGACTGAATACTGCCCTTCCCCGGTCTTGCCCCCTTCTTTCGATTTGCACAGTTCAATTTCGCATGGCGACCACCCTGGAGGCGGTGGCGTCCCAGCTGTCCGTTCTCCCCTCCCCCCTTTTTTGACCCAGCGCCCGCGGCTACTCCGCGAACCACTCATCGAGCCACCCCACCACCACTGACTTCAAACGCTTGCAACCCGCCCCCTTGCCAGTACAGTATTGTCTCTGTTCAAGTCCGCCCCCCCCCTTTGACGTTGGTGTCTTCAGACCAATGGGAGCCCACAGGAACTGCCTCTTAGAATCCTATAAAACCAGATCCATGCCCCTTTGACCGACTCCCTTTGCTCTTGACTTTGAATATCCATTGTTAAGGTTTGCGTATTTATTGTGTACTATTTCTCTTAATAGTACCGTACCACCTTGATAGTTGTTATCACTGGTTTGGCATACGCGTGACTACTGGATACAGTCGAAGAAAGCAAAGGACGAAACAATTAGCCTCCGGCAAAGGCTTTCTCTGATGCACGGGTTCGAATCCCGTCAAACGCCTAGAGTTTTTCACACTTGGGTCAACTTTAATCAAGCAAAGCTGCCAAACCATGTTAATAGTTTGAGGATATGGACTATGAAACCATCATGTGTAATGAAAACCTGAAATTGATGAAAACCATTGGCTCTGCCGGCGACGCGCAGAGACTACAAAAACCTTGATAAAGGGGCTGTGTGATCCAGCAAGTGGCTCCTGGCATTGAATATATCCAAATATGAAGTCCTACGTTTGGCTGACAAGGCGTTTTAGCCAAGTCCTGCGCCCTGCCAGTTGCACAAATTATCTACCTGTAATCGGGTGAGAAATGCCACCTCTTAGTTAAAGCCAGTTTTATTTCATTAGTTGACTATGAACAACCGTAAGTTTTTTAGATTACCATAAAAACTGCGGTCTTGTATTTAAAGCGTTAGCAAAGCAGGTCAATGCGCACAACCGCGATAGAATTTCGCAATTATAAAAAAGGGAATAGGGAGATGTAGACCGGGTTTCCAAACACACATTGGCTTGTTTAATTAGTCCCCCCATGGGAAGTGCAGACGACAGAACCAGGTGATGTCCTAGGCGCTGGCATCGTCTTTGGCGTTCGTATCCTCCTTGAAGATTGGATCGCGCGAGGCAAACAGACACAAGCCCAAAAAAATGGCCACAAAGGCCCCAATGTAGAGCGGATGGAAGACATTGCCAAAGAGGTAGATTCCAATCAACAGGGCATAGAGGTCCGCGGTGAGAAGGGAGAGGTTAACAAGGACAGCGTTGGTGCGCGACAGGGCTAACGGCATCACAGTATAGAGGCTAAACATTGCGGCTGCATAACCAGCCAGGCAAGCCAGCGTGGCTGCCAGATTAGACTGATCCGTTCGCTGAGCTAGCTGTTGCATGACAGGCAGTTCCCAGGCCAGACAGTGTACCACGGTCCAGAGTGTAGCCGACAGGGAGGCGAAGGCCAGATAGTCAATAATTCCAAATCTGCGGACCAGATACTCCTGGTAGACGTTAGACATGCCATAGCCAATGGCGCCTAGAATGACGAGGAAGTCGCCTAAAAGGACTGCGCCCACCTCGCTGAGGTTTGGGTGGGCAGACGTTGCCGGGGTAGTGGAATTACCGTTGTCGGAGGGCGGGCTGGCAGTGCTCGCAGCTGCGGCTAAATAATCGGCGCCGATCATTGTCCCGGCGCCCAGTAGGCAGATGACCACTCCAGCTATGTGAATCAGTCCGTAACGCATTTTTAAACAAAAGCGGCTTAGCAACATTGCTGTGGGTATGGTGAGACAGTCGAGGACCTGCACACTGGTTAGGTTGGTGTAATTGTAGGCACTGACAATGGCCCAGTTTGCGTGGATATCAATGGTGCCCGCGAGGAAGTACTGCCAGCCACGATGTCGCATAAAAGCGCACAGCCTGGTCTTGAGACTTGGCATTGCAGGAGTACCGTCCACGCTAGCACAACTGTCAACCTCGTAAATATCGAGAGACTCGGTGTCTCCAGAGGCAGCTGGAACCACCACGACTGCCTCAGCGTTTTTCATCGACTCCTCACAGCCCTCCTGAATTCCGCTTTGATCCTCAGCTTCGACCGGTTCCTCTGATGTCATAGTAGTCATGGGAGGCTCCTTCGGGGAAATAAGGCGACGCCAACTGAAGATACCATAGACTATTGTCAGAAGGAAGTATGAGGGTAGATTTTGAGTCAGAGGCAGACTAACACCAAATCCAACAAGGTAGTTGCTCGCGATTCCGGTGACGGCAATCAGGGCAGAGAGAAGCTGACCTAAGGCCAGTGGCAAAGTGAGGCGTCGGAGGTGTTGAACGAATCGTGAGGATTTGGGTCGGGAGGGTGATGTGGTTAGAGATGATTGGGAGGGGTCTGCGCTGTCAGGCCGGTCATTCGCACTGCCGGATGCACAACCGGAAATAGTAGAGGCAGCATTACTAGCACCACCGCAACTGCCGTTGCTTCTCAAATCTAAAACCGTCTGTGTTCTGATCCGGCGGTTGATCTGCGGTGGGTCTCTATCCGCGGCTACGGTTTGCTTCACCTGGAAAAACAACGAAACAGAAAACCTGACAGGCCTTAATTTAAGTGGTTGGCGCGCTGTAAAATCAGGAGAATATAATGCTGCGGACAAAAGCATCAGTCATTTCAAGCCGATAGGGCTTTCTGGGTTCCAGATATAACCAAACAGACAACCCTAAGTCGGTCTTAAACAATGAGTGAATAATTATGAAGGGCAGTTAAAAGCGGATGTTACACGGCAGCGGAAAACCACTTGGACAGCTATACACTTGACATTTACTAATTCTAACCTCTGTATCAACTTACTAAGTGGACCTAGTTTTGCAAAGCCCAGTTGTGTCAGGGTGATTCTAATCCATGAGGATAAAAAAACGAACACAGTCAACGCGTCTGGGATACAAGGCTTTGACCGAGAGTTGCCTTGCGTTTAAGCTCAATCCGGTTAGGTTTCACGTCCAATCTATTACAACGCTTGGAATAGACTGATTCTGATACATTGGGCGGCCAACTCAGCAGGCTTCCCTGAGTAATCCATTTCGAAGTCACCACATGACCAGAGTCCAGCATCATTTCTAAATGATGCCAACTGCTCTCCGATTTGCAACACAAATGGTGGTCTTCAGGGTCTCTGTTGATGATCACCACGGATTCTTACGTTTTGCCAAATTGTCGGTGGGCCCAAAAGTCTGCTTGGCAACATTTCGGTGATGACTTATACTGTCCCCTCCTCGTTTCCACCCCGTTGTCCCCGATGAGATGCTACTGTCGCACCTCCATGATGCTTTATTATTTTTTGAAGACAAACAGCCGTTGGAAGCACAAACATCACATCCCATCTTATTGCATCATATCATAGCATATTAATCTAACTACCTATTTAATAATTACTTGCCCTTTATTTTTTTTGGAACTCGGTTGCTCGCAGAACTCTAACACCGATTGAATCTTTTGGAGTTTGTTTTTTTCACTGCCTCTTTCAGTTTACCACATTAACCTTATATTGTTGACTATTGTTATATAAGGGGGTCCGTTATAAATCTGATCTGACTTAATATGCATCAGATACATTCAAATGTATAAGATTCATGCCCGTTGTTATACAGCGGCTTACGCGTAGCTGTGACCACCAACTTTGCATTTATCGTTACCAAAGCAGTAATTTTTGTAATAAAAGGGTCCCTTGGGCCTTTCAACTACAATTTATTATTATTATATAAGATGCGCGATATTTGCAGGATGCAGCTGTTGTGCTACCACCTGCATACATATCATAATTAGCAGCTTCCATCTCCACCACCAGTGGGTATGCTTGGTACAATGCAGGCTTAACCGGTCACACAAAAACAACTATAAACTGCGCGTACAACAGCATTCAATAATTTCGTCACTTCTCTGTTGATCACTGCGAGTTTGAATCCAAAACTTTAGCACCCAAAATCGGTAGGGATTTTTCGGTCCTATGGCAAAAACTCCCCCACCCAATCGGCCTAGCAGAGGCCGTTTAGGTGCCAGCATTGCTGACCGGCTTCCTTGTCCGATGTCCGCTGCTTCAACGTCATGTTACGTTACAGGCACCTGTTTACGATTTATCGACCTGAATACCCTTGAGCTACTTCCACACACACACAAATTCGCGTCCAGATAACGGCTGCTCAGGGACACTTGAACACGCCACGCCATACCTCGGCTAACGCAGCACGGGTCTCTTTACGCGACACCCGCCCTGGGCAATGCAAAACATAATAGTACACCACTTGGATTTATATCACAATAATGAAAAACCGGTGATACCTCCTTCACTCTCAGACAGGCCTGACTGGACGCAGTCAACGCTTGAGCTGGCTTCGCCAACGGTCACTGTTACCTGAGACAGCAACTCGCGGTTCTGTGGACAATAGAACTCTTATTCTGGTGCCTTTTACTTACGAATTTGGACAAGAACACTACTAAGCCACCATAGATGTAGTGTTTTAGATGCCAAGCACTAAATTTTCAAGATATACCTTGCGTAAAGCATGATGCATTCAATACATACGCAGAAAATATATGGAAAATGCGCGTTTCTTAAGTCGTCAGAATACACAAAGTTCAGAGGAAGAAGATGCGATGACTGGAACAAGAGTTTTATTTGCCTGACGTTTCGGATTCCCTCGGGAATCCTTAGTTATAGGTGATGATAACATAGGCATGGTCATGCGCACGTGACTTGGATACATGCAGAGGCTGCACGGTATTTATAGTTCCTAGTGGTCGTCCACGGCCCTAATTGTCACGCAATTATCAGGCCCGCATCTGACGCTGACAAGGCAATTGTGGCAATTAGTGAGTCGAACGCGAAGTGTCAAGCCGGTACAGCATCAATTAAGACCCAAGTGGTGGCTACAGAAGTGAACAATTATCCCACACACGTGGACGACCACTAGGAACTATAAATACCGTGCAACCTGTGCATGTCTCCACCCAATCTTCGCATAACCATGCCTATGTTATCATCACCTATGATTAAGGATTCCCGAGGGAATCCAAAACGTCAGGCAAATAAAACTCTTGTTCCAGTGATCGCATCTTCTTCCTCTGAACTGCTTCCTGGGACTCGAATATTCTCTTCTATTGACAGAAGAATCAGTTGTAGTGGCTAAATCTTCGGCATCACGCCAGACATGAGGTCACGTCATTGAAAGTCTCAATCTCCCTGTTGAACAGCCGCATGCTCCGTTGCGAACGCTTGCCCCTCACGGTGGCCACTAACATGTGTGCACTCGCAGACTGACCTAGTCCCTCTGATATATCCTTGTCAAGGCCGACTCAAAGGGGACCTCACTGCGATGACTGCCTACGCGCTCATCACTTCGAACTGACACATCTTCATGGCTGGACGTGCGGTCTGACAGCTAATTTTCTCTTACCTCTTCTGCGCTTTTTCTGTATAAAATAAACTGTTCCTGATTCTCTTAAGCAACCAGGCCTGAAGATCGCAGCTGCTGGAGTTTTATCTATTAACGCAACCCCCTGGGATACAGTCACCTCAGAAGTGTGAGGGTAAAGGACTCCAAGGCAAAATCAGCACGATTCAAAGTCAGTGATGGTCTGGGAGCCTGCCTATCCTTTTTCAAAACAACCCGAGTAACAGCATGTAAACTGTTATGCTCCAAATTGTCCCGTTGAATGATCAGGCTGAGCAGCCGAATTTTGCGTCATGTTTAAGAACAGCTAGTAGTTAGCCTACGAATTCAACGATTCGCGATTCAAAAAGAGGCTCGACACACAATTCAGTCAAAGTACATGAAGACCACATATGACCTTTTAGGCTCATGCAAAAGCACGTGCTATAGTGTCGATGTAGAGGTCAATAGGTTGTCGCGAGAGAGAAAATTATAGTCCACTTTGGACGTCAAATGACTAACAGACGAAGTTAAAAAGAAGGTCACACAAGTTCGTGTTTGCGTCTAATATCTAGGTAATATGGGGCTACATATTCAATTCATACAGTCAGCATGTAACTGGATTATTACTTCTCAGCCGATTGATTATTCAAAACTGGGCGTACGTAGCTGAATAGGACACATATCTACCGTAAGGTGCAGAAGTAAGAACTCTCGATGGTTTTGAACTTTTGAAAACTAACCTTAACTTGTTGCAGTCCTAGTTAGGAGTACGTGCTTACTTTGCGGTATGAGAGGCATACTAGTTAACCAGTAACGTTAAGGTTTTACTCAAAATATAATGGAACAAAAAGCGCAAAAGCCTATTTGCATAACTCTAAAAGTCTTTCGAGAAATGACAAATCGCAACTGAACGACGTATAGGTAAGCGTTAAACCAACTCAGAAAAACAGATCAGCTGCTTGCTAAAGTGCTAATGATTTTGCAGAAAAAGCTCAAAATATTTCAAGTCTAGCACGATGCCTACTTTTAAATAGACGTATCCTCACTCGCTTGCATTAACCACACTCGATAACATAAATAACTTTAACATTATGAACGTTTTGTTCAATGGGATTGTGTAAGTGTCCCTATATAATCCAGTATGTAGTAGCAAATACGCGTACACCGATCTGTTAGAGGACACACTCGTCCGTCCATGTTGCAATTAGAGCTCCCACTCGAGCCTCTACCACGTGGCGGCTGGGATATAGGCAGGAGGACATTACCGAAAAAGACATGGGACACTAGAATGACCATTTCTGCCTCATTAGGTGTCATCAGCTAGTTATATTCATCATCGGTGTTGCCACTGAAATTGCTGCCACGCCCGGGTTTTGAACTCGCGATCCCACCGAACAGGGCATACATTCCAACCATTGAGTGTCCCATGTCCTTGTCGATAATGTCCTTCTGCCTGTATCCTAGCCGCCTCCCGGTGGACGCTCAAGTGAGAGATCTAAGGGCAACGTGTACGGACAAGTGTGTCCTCTAACACATGGGTGTAAGCGTATCTGCTACTGTATGTCCCCGATCTAATACCGTCAAGACTGTGAGTTCTTAGCTCAATGGTTAGTACGTTCACCCTGACATAAGAGTTCGCAAGTTCAAAATTCAGGTGCGGCAATAATTTCAGCGGCAACACCGGAGATGGGTATTGCTAGCTGATGACGCCTAATGAGGCACAAATGGCCATTGTAATGTAAAATGCCTTTGTCTATAATGCCCTTCTGCCTAAATCTAGTATGTTGTATAGAGAACGTAAGAAAAAATATTCTTGCTTGTACTTTTTAAATAGAAAGTCCCACATGCTCCAATTGTTATATCCTAGATAAGAGTATGTATAGTTTTTCCAAAAATTCCTCATTACTCGATTTTTAAATGCCGTACGATGTCCATTAAACTAGCATCGGAACTGTATGTTCAATACTGGCCACGTTAGGCCTACAACGCATCCATTGCAGATTTTTATGAACATTATATAGTATTATATTAATGGCAAAAAAGCTTTTGGACTGAAAACTCTAAACGCAAAGCAACAGCAGATCAAAGTTAAAATTATCTGGCAACTAGAAAACGTTTAATAAAAATTAAGGAGACCTCTACGTTAATTTAAAAATTTAAAGGCCACCTAATTTACCACCAAATTAGTGCAAAAAAGGATATATGGGCATACCCTTTATGCACAATCTACTTAAGTGTATAAGGACATGAACGATCCATCGAAAATATCGTACGACTCAAGTAGCATGTCTTTATCGCGTGAAGTTTTCCCAGGCAAACAAAAAAAGACGCGCATTCAAAAGTCGGTATTCTGGAAGACCTTCAGGGCATATTGCACCGTAATTAATATCGATCACTCCAGGTAATTCCTTTTCCCTAATGGAAAGCACATTTCAGAATTTCGGTCAACATTTTGAGCGATAGGTCACTGACTGTGCATGATTCATTTCGCTGCCAGTGGTATGACGAAACAGCGCATCTAAAGCGTAAGATTGTTTCTTACAGCAAAGTGTTCAGAGCGTGGTATAAAAAGTATGAAAGAGTATAAAGTAAACGCAAAGAGTGCAAGTTATGCGTAATAGCAAATCAGAAGGCATATTAATTCAAAACGGCCTGGAAGACAAAAAAGCAGAATAAAAATGCATAATGCGATACAGACCTTCCGCCTCGTGTGAACAGCCATCAGTTAAGGAAAGCAGTCAGAGAGCCTCCAGAGGTGACGGCAGGCGACTTAAATCTCCCACACGGCGCACTCTTAACGAAGGCTGCAATGGCAGGTCATGGCAGGTCTGGAAGAAAAGAATACGCTTGTCAGCGACGAGGACCAGAGCCTGACAAATGAGCATGTCGCGCATATTAGCGACGGCTTGGCATGTACATGGCTGTTCACCAATCAGAATGTTTGCTGCATCGGTCGGCAATGATAACTTCAAAAGTCATAGAAGAAGCACACTGGAGGCAGGGCATGATGCGTAGTTTTAAAACAGACGTAAAAATGTTGAACGTGACTTCAAACTGCATGCAGGCTTGCATACGTAATTAATGTTTTGGCTCTATAGTAAAGAAAGAAATTTTGAGATTTACGCCTTAGTAGAGTGGCAAAAACGGTAATACTGCATCTAATGACAGCGGATAAAAGTACTTCCAGCAATTGCAGTGGAAAAGTAGAACAGATGCAACTGAAATTAGTTTGCAAAACATGTTACTAGTGCCAAGGAGAAAAGCCAGCGCTCAACAAACGTTCAGTAGAACCATTTTACCTCAGTAAAGGGAAAAAAGTGACGGCTTTCGTTTGTAGTAGAAGGCTTCGAAGTACTTTTGAGGGATGTGAAAAAGTCTTCGAATATTTATAATTCTGTTTTTTACTTTAATGCAAAAAAGCTACAGTTCGTGGATATTGATCGAAAAATTACCTACTTAAAGTGCTTTTAAAGTTCGTACTTATTACATGGAGATTCGCCACTGGCAACTAGCATAGTGACCATTTACCTTTGTTCTGGACGTTCAAACTTTGGACGCCGAACGTTACTGCTTCTTTGAATCTTTGCATTACAAATGCGCCTAATAACCACCTTATTTCGAAGGGTTTGATTAATGCAGCACCGGAGAGTCGATTGAAACCACAGAAAGCCATTACGTATTGCTTGTACCTTTTAAAAAGCACTCTGCGGCTCCACTTCTTCTTAAAGCTATAAGACTATTTTAAAAAGCGAATATATACACGTGATTACGTGTGTTCCGTTCATTCCCGTTTCTTAGCCACGAATCGGTCTGTCAAGATGTGCCCTGCTCTCGCCCTTCTGAGATCTAATGGTCTGTATGCACATGCAATGCCAGTCTTCAGCCAACCACGGGCCCTGCGGCCTGGAAGGCGCTGGCACTTTCTCTAACTTCTGATTCCCTCTTTGTGACTGCGCTCACGCTCCCACTGGGTTTCAGGCCCCACTGTGGGTGCCCGAAAAAATAGGTGGTCACTATGTGGTGGGGCAGAGAGTGAAGTCGACCTCGGTGCGTTTCTTCCCTCACTATAATAAATCTGAATGTGTCTGAATCTATCACGGTGCGCTAAAAGCCGTGGCTTGGAGAGTCTGCCAACTGACGGGAAAACTCGAGCCCCCACGTAGCTGCTCCTTCTGTACGCGTGTTTCTGTGTGTGCGTACGGGAGGAGAGGGAGGACTGAGAGTCAGGCTGCAATGGCTCCCTCTTAATGTGGCCTTTATGGCGCTTCCGCGCAGTCGGGAGCATACCTAGCGAGATGGCTGTGTCAAGTGTGCGCGTGCTGAGTGTTTATCGCGCCAGCCATCTACACCCTCCCTCATCCCCGGTCTTATTGACTTTGTCTTTACACTGGATACGGAGGTGGGAGTGGCGAGCGAGTGGGTAGATACTGCGCGAGTCTGCCTACACTCCTGCTTTCTCTCGTGCCAGTTCTCTGCGTTGCTCCCGCTTGCTGTCGCTTTCGTGTTGCTTGCCCAGCTTGCCTCTGTGTATGCTGCGGCTTGCTTCAGCGTTTGCTGCGGCTTGTTGGAGCGTGTGGTGCCCATCGTCGAAATCGACGGGGGAACTTTCGTCTTCGTTTATGAAAACGCCTAGTCCCGTGGTGCCTTAACTAACAAAATCTAGCAAAGTGCCAATTGATTTGAGTAAAGGCATCCAAAACACTACAAGATCAAATAAAATATATCGGTATTTCGTAAGAAGATTTGGGCACATATATACTTAATGTGTATTAAGAATGGAGATCCCGATGTATTGTCGTTTTCATCATCCCCTAAAGAAGACCAGGGAAAAGGCAAGAGGATATGGACTGAATTATATTCAGACTGACTTTTCGGACACTCGCTCGTTTCCTCCGTCGGAGTAATGTTTTGATTTTTCCCGTTTGCGAGAATTGTTTCAGTCTTGCTGAATGCCGGGTATTATATCCGTGCACGGGGTGCGAACTTTGACCTGCTTGTTCGCTGCTGCAACGTGGAACACTACCTCATTGTCGCGCCAACGAGATTGACATCAACTTATGCGGGCAGAAACAAGCGATTAGTCCATCGGTGGATGCAGAACAGGCCAGTTAGCATGCTGACTTGTCAACAATTACGACAGCCGCAAAGGAAACAAAGTTCGCACGAGCCCACCAGCGGTCAATCTCACGGACAACCAGTAGCGAAAAAGCAGGTCGAAGTTTATGCCTCAAGCACGGATAGAATACCAGACATGCAGCGAGGCTGAAACAGTCCCAGCAAACAAAAAAAATCAAAAAGTTACTCTGACTATGGAAACAAGGGCATGTCCGAAACGTCTGTCTCAATATAATTCGGGACATGTTCCCGTAGCTTGTTCTTCGTCTTCTTTGGAGGATGATGAAAATGACACACATAAGTGTCTGGCATCATATAAAAATAACCCATAGAACATTACTGCAGAAAATCTACGTTGAGGATATTTTTTAAACGACAGTGAAATTGGGCGGTCATTCACGAGGACTGGCTTCATGTGTTCCTAAAAATTGCAATTCCTCAACATGAATTTTGCAATTGCTGGGATTTATTTTTTGTTATTTGCAGCTAAACGAAATAGTAGTTCAAACATTAATTTCGCGTTTTCATTTGGTGGAAGAGCGTACATTATTAGTTTGCAGCGTTTCTTGATTAATTAATGATTCAAAATTGCACCAGCAAATGGAAGGCCTTAGTACGCCTAACACTCTAGCCAACTGAGCTATGAAGGCTCCACCAGCAGCCTTGGGTTTAATCACCCTTGAAACAGTTCAGTCGCCCAGCCTACTGGCAAGTATGGAAGTCAGAAATTATGATACAGTAAGCTGACTGCGTAAGCAGAATTTCCTAAACAAGCAATCTAGAATCCATCAGATGATTACTAGTCATGCTTTTTTATTTTGGCAGATTTTAATAATTCATTCATTCATTTAAATAATTCCTTTGTAAGAAACTCGGCAGCCTCGGTGGGGGGTCTCGATAGCTCGGTAAGCTAGAGCGTTGAGTGGACTAAAGCGCTCCATTTGCTGGCGTGGGTTCGAATCCCCCGAGACTGCAGATGGTTTCATAATTGGGTCAGATAAATTACTCTTTTGTTGAAAAAAACAGACACCAGCCTTTTGTCGACAATGCAGAAGTCAGCTGATCTGCCATCTTACATTTTGGGAAACTGAATTTTGTCTGGAAGGCACAAACCAGCAGAAAGACATGTTCACTAAACTATTTTATGTCTTGGTTTGTAACTGCACGCATCAAACGAAACAGCCGTCTGTTATTTTATAAAAAAGACAACAAGCAAAATCAATAAACGCAAAGGTAGGGCTCATACTGATAAGAAAAATATCACATCAGTTCATTCCAATTCAGTAACTTACGATAGGCTACCTCATCACTGTTACCTTTGTTTTGTATGAGCAAAATCAATTTGAGCTGAGACACTTCCAGAAAATTCAAACATTTCATGTGTACTTGTATTTCCATCGCATAAAGCCCCCCATCACCGTAACTCTGTTCAATTCTGACGATAGTGCTGACTACAGAAGCGCTCGTATCTGTAAGTCCCTTTAAAGGCCTGAGTAACCATCACTGGATAGTAATAATAATTAAATTTTTTATTTCTTAGTGATCATTTCTTCTTCTGAAGATATTTTATTATCAGGATCGAGACAAACTTTTGAATGCTAACATTTCAAGGCAGAATGTTGAATCCACTCGCGCTATTTACCCTTGCCACTTAAACATTCAATCGTCGGTTTTGACAGGGTCCCCCACGGGCTTCAGAGCAGCGCGGTGCAACGATGGGGACTTTTTCGGCATCGACTTCAGCCTCTGCTCCACTGCCCCACCTCGGCCCGGTGTTGTAAGGACGGAAGTGGCTGGCGCAGCCTGAGCAGCACCTGAGCGTGCCGCCATACCTGACTCGCATCTCACGGAGTGGGCGTACCACAAAGGCCATATTAAGATGGAGCCATTACAGCTTTCTGTCTCTCAGGCACTCCACAGAAACATATATTGGGCTCACCGCGCGATCCGCATTATTCCATCAGTTCACAACCTGCTGCGTCACGGCCTATACCAATTCGTAATAGCTTTAAGCCCGTCAGATTATTTATAGTGAGGAAAGTGAGCCGAACCGCCGACTTCATTCACCCATTCCATAGCCCAAGCCAGCGTCCGAGTCGCTCAGTTGACTGGTGCGAGCAGTGAGCGCAGCTGCTGATATATATTTAATGATCTCGTATACGCATATGATATACATTACCAGGCCTCCAAGACATAATAATCAGAATTTCGGACTAAAAGAGGTTTTAGGTAGTTCACATTTTTAGCATTGCAGTCTGACTCTCAGACCATCAGTCGACCTCTTCGCACTAACATATCTTGGACTGACTGCAAGGTCTGAATATAAGTGTCAGTTAAAAACCCTCCAGGCCACGGTGCTCAGCGCATCGTAGTTAATTTTGCCTCCTACGAATACGGGTCTGACTACCATTGTGGACACTAAAATAAGTAAGTCTTACTGTGGACCATTTTACGGTCTTTTAACAAATCGAATGGCAGTTTTGTCTATCTTGAACGCATTATGAAGTCTGCTAGATTTAATCGGTCATCCAAGAAGGATGACTGAGGTGGTTTAAACGCGCTCTTTATCGTCCATCTCATGAGCTCAGCGTTACTGTCCTAGATCCCATACCGTTGCTAAATTGGACGCGCTGAATAGGGGGATCTGCTCAAAACCTGGCTCGATTTAATTCGTCAAGATATGGAAGTGGCACTTGAACCTTCGGTATTCAGCCTAACCCGATGGCATAGAGAAGGGAGAGTTACAACCTGTGACATCAGCACGGCCGGCTAGATCAGGTGTGATCGCAGCCGTAACAAGTACAGGTAAAGCAGGTGAAATAGATCTCAACGGCTCTTTAGGCCTCCCTTTATGTCGGTAGAAATAGAAAAAAGTATACGCTTCGGGAGCCTGTATCGGTTACTAAACTCAACAAAGTGTATAGAACGAGACTAAACGTGCATAAATTAGCCCTTCAGGCCGTTGATACAGCTTAGTTTTTGGTGAAGGCTGTATGCTAATAACCCATTTCGGATTTGAAACCGAGCCAAACCCAGTCAAGGTTACCCCATGTCAGAAAATTTGTCGTCAACAGCAGGCAGTCTTAAAGTGCACGAAAAAGAGCGCAAAGAGATCAGGCTGGTGGCGTTTTGAAGGAGGGAGAGGAATGCTTTGGAGGTCTGCATACGCAAATAACATGCCTAGGAATGACAATAAAACTAAAATGTTTCTGAAATCGGTATAAGCTGACGTTTACTCCGATGACGGTGTAATAATCAGCACTCCCCGAGCAGTAAAACTTGGCAAACAAATAACTCAACAATTTAGAAGTGTTCTAGGTTTTTCAGATTACACCGAAACATAAACGTCACCCTCTAAATCAACCACATACCAGTTAAGGCATCCATTACTGATGCCTGCAAAAATAATACCCATAAAACTTCCCCCAAAAATGCCATCTCGTCGTAACGCACATATTTCCTATCAGGCCCTGAAGTGTCGAATTCCTGGACTTTACTCGTGCAACAATACGTCTGTATGCATAAATTGTGAACTCAATCAACATAAATGAATCAACATTATGTTGCCGTGAGAAGCTACCACGAATTATTTGTCTGTACCTTCACGGGGTGCGCTGTCTTCACGCTAATAAGACGAGGATAGTTTAAAATATATCATTTTCAGGCTGAATGGTTAACTGTCGGCTGAACGACTGAAGTCTTAGGGAGTGAATATGTTGAACATACTGCGAAAGGTATCTCTAAGGGGGTCGATAAGCAAATAGGACGGAAGAAGTAGCAACTATGTAAGCGTGCGTTTCAGGCTCGAGTATTATTATATTCCATTGTTGTCCATTTTAATTTCCGCAGCGAATAATGTGCGAATTTGGAATACAGTGGTCGCCAGTTATTAAGGCCACTGTAAATAGGCCCAGCCGCTTATTAAGCTCAATCTGGTCTGGGCCCGAGGTGGGCTTAATAACCGGCGACTACTGTATAATCATCGACCCAGAGATAATCGGGTTCGTTTTGAAAGTTGATCTGAATTGTCAGGCTACATTGTGGTTGCTCTATGACTGTTATCCAGCGAGTCGTATTCCCCCTAAAAAAATCCGATATCTGCAACAAATGACCTCAGTTGTGCAGAATACCTAGCTTTTTTAAACGGATAAAATCTTCCGGACAAGCAGATCATTGGCCTTCCTAAGTATTTTGCCCCTTTGTATACCTGATATTTCAACGAATCTAGTACAGTCGGTTGATTGAGAGTTCGGCTGCCAAGTAAAAAGGAGCTGGCCAAAACGAAGCTCTCTTGGTTCTATTTTTATGACAGGAAGTTTACATTCAGAAATATTATATTTGCTTGCAGTCCTTATAAAACCGTGGGGTAAATTTGAGGCTCTAATATTACGGTGCTTCTCTCCAATAAGTCTGTAAATACGGGCTCCAGTGTCCTATATACCGTTCATTGTATTAATAGCCTTCTTCGTACAAACGTTTTTAATTATAATTCAATGTTATGCCACATAAATAGAATTGCAAAGTGCCAAGTCTTCATCTTCTGTGGACTTATATTGTATACTGTCCCTGAGTAAATAAGGTAAGTGAGCGTGTTTGCAAATGCATTCCGTTCCGGGTAAGTGGAAAAGCATCGGCTAACCTACTGTAGTTCATGACAGGTAGTGTGGGGTAAATACTGCCAGAGGTATTATGAGCAAATTTGATACTCACATACAGAAGTGTAGGCAAGGAGACAGCCACGTAAGCATGGATTTCAAGGGATCTGGATTATGCTATATTTCAGTCGAGTTATATTTTTTGTATATCCGTTGGAATGCTGCGTGCAAGGAACTTAAGGGGGTCACAATCCGCAAACAGGGCCTGATCATTTTTCCTCAGCATAAAAGGTAGGGTTGCAATTCACCTTTAGCATTCCGTTAAAAGCAAAGGAGTTGCAGCAGGGGCGGAAAATGCACGTGCGCTGATTGGTTGGGAAATGAAGCGCGCTATTGCGTAGGCGCAACGTGGCGCAACTGCCCGTTTCGTCACGGCGTGGGCGGGCATTTTGTCATTGAATTGCGGGCCTATCAGCGTCTTCCTTCGAAGAAGAAACGTCAGAAGGAGAAGCCAAATCTCCACTATTATCTCCATTGATAATGTGACTTGCTGCGTCCAAAGCTGCAACGAGACGAGTGTGTCTGTAAGCATGACCCGTGAGCGCACGTCTACTAATGTCCCTTACTACGCCGTCAAAAATGACCATATTTGAAACAGCAGACGCTGCGCTGCAAATCCATAAGCGTAATCCTTCCATTTATGTATACGGTCATATTCATCTGGTCAGGCTTTTAACGATAATGAGGTCGCTAGCAAGGGCCTATCGTTAAGCTTGCGAGTACTAGAAAGTGACGTGTCTAGAACTGCAATGAGCACTCTTGTGGTTATAAGGGGAAGGTTAAGTCAAACAGTTTGTTTACCTAATAGGATCTTACATTAGTAAGATAACGAGGTAGTTTGGATCGCTCCTGCTACAAATGTGCTCATTCTTAAAAAAATAACATGAAATTCGGGTTTATTCTGGGAAGATAAATGAACCCAGTTTGTAATAAAAATATATTGTGGAAAAGATAAGCCATCGGAAATGCATGCTGTCTAAAAGCCCTTCATTGATTGATTATAACTCACTTTGAACAGTTGGATGAACGTGCAGACCAATGGACTAGGAGTCAGACAGCGCAGATTCCTTCTTACCCCTGGTATAAAGTAATGCGTGTGTGCGTCAAAAGAGGCTCGGCCGTGCTCTTGCGCGTGCAGACAGGTTCGCCAGCTATACCAGTCACAGCGCATGAGACAGTTGACAACTTCAGACAGTCACGTGACTCTGACGTATAGAATAAAGTGAGGTAGACAGCTCAGTGTACTTTCCTCACTATAAACGACCTCACTCGCCCGAAGGTATTACAGGGCGCTAAATGCTGTGACTCGGAAGGTTGCCAACTGACGGGATAACTTGGACCGTTGCGTGTTTGTGTGGATAGTCTGAGAGTCAGGCGGAAATACCTGCTTCTTAATGTGGACTTTATAGCACTCCCTAGTCATGCGATTCGAACCAGGTGTGGCAGAACGCTTAGGAATTGTCCCGGCCACGCCAGTCACTTGCTTTCTCGCCCACCTTCGGTCTTCTTGAGTATGAACGGACAACAGGCCTGGATGGAGAGATGACGAGCGTACGTCAAACGCAACGAAGGTTTCCTACCAATTAAAACTGATCTACACATGCGTCACCGCACCTGCCTTCAGCCTACTGAAGCACGCGTCGGACCAAGTCGAAACCGATGGTCAAGTTGTCGCTTGGTCAGATATTTAAATTCGTCAGAGGAAGTATATACGATCACTGGGACAAGAGTTTTATTTGCCTGACGTTTCGGATTCCCTCGGGAATCCATAATCATAGGTGATGAAAACATAGGCATGGTCATGCGCAGATGAGGTGGATACATGCACAGGCTGCACGGTATTTATAGTTCCTAGTGGTTATTCGCGTGTGTGTGATAATTGTTCACCTCTGGAGCCACAGCTTGGGTCTTAATTAATGCGGTACTGGCTTAACACTTCGAGTTCGACTCACTAATTGCCATAATTGCCACGTGAGCGTCAGCGTCCGATGCGGGCCTGATAATTGTGTGACAATTATGCCCGCTGTCGTCAGAGTTGTTGTTGCGTCCAGCCCTTCCCATGTGACTGATTCTCTTGCTCAGGAAACTTCTCAATAAACCATATGGGAACGCCAAATCGTTGCGCTTGTTGACGGACTGGGGGCCTGAGAACAATGACTCTAGCAGCTCGCGGCTCACGTGATTGTCACCTCTTGCGGGGATTTGGGCCTCGTAAAACTTGAAAATATGGCCGAGTCCCGTCGAGTGAGCTGCAACCTGGGAATTGGCATCTTTCTTTCTCACCGCCACTACATGCTCGGCCATTTGCGTCTAGAGTAATCGTCCGGTTTCTCCAACATAGTTGCTTTTTCCACAACTGCACCAGATCTGGTAAACGACTCCAGCTGTTACCTGCCGTGGCAGTGGGTCTTTCGGTATCATGACCCGGCGCCTGATGGTTGCTTCTGGCCTGTGTGCAACTCAAACTTCAAGTGGGGTGAGTAGGCGGCTGACTGCTTCCGATACATTTTTCACGTACGGAAGAGCTCACCAAACTTCGTCGTAATTGAGCGGGATCAGGTGCTGACATTCAATGAACGTCTAAACGGCGTCTTCTCGGACATTCAGTTTATGAGAGAAGAAGAACAGAACAACCAACTGGCCATTCTGGATGTCCTCCTTTGCTGCAAAGACGGTGGTGCTCTAAAAACGAAAGTGTTTAGGAAAGCAACCAACAATATGCAAGTCCTGAACTACAACAAGAACCACCCAATTGGTCACAAACGCAGCTGCGTAAGACGCATTGCAGCTAAGTGGAAGACAAAGTTGCTGAATTACAACACCTTCGACGGATACTGAGAGCCAATGGCTACCCGCGCAACTTTGTCAATCAATGCATACTGAACACCAATGATTACGGATTCCCGAGGGAAGCAAAAACGTCAGGCAAATAAAACTCTTGTTCCAGTGCTCGCATCTTCTTTCTCTGAACTGCTTCCTGGGACTCAAATATTCTCTAGTATTGGCAATTAAATTCTTCTTATGTCAGAATAAAAAAAATTACGTTAACCAGGTCATATATCGGGTTCTTCTTAAGGCTGTATATCCTTCTGCCACATAGAAACAATGCATGGATGCGAATATCCTACTACATATAGGTAAAAATCATCACGTTTGCGTTTTACCTTTAGTTGCGTTCAAAAAGGGATTATAAATTATAATTTATTACGGCTAGCTGACTGAAAAAATTGCAAAAAAGGTTGACAAGGGTTTTCCATCGAAAAAACTAAGTCGAAGCTCCAATTTTGCAGTCGCTAATGTAATTATTGAAGTCAAGAACCGATTGAATACAAGACCAGTGATAACTCAATAAATGAACACATTGATGCTGATTCGAAAAACGCAAGGTTATGCAGTCAGCTCTAGAACCCCAGAACAAGCAGTGAAATAGTTTAAGTGCTCCTAAAATTTTTCTGTTGCAATTGGGCTGATAAACACCTGTATAACTTTGAAAGCGAGAAATTGTTCTTGTGTTCCACGACTCTGCTTTTGTATTGACTAGAAGATATAAATATAACACTAATATTCACGCTTATTTGCGAAATGAGCTTTTATTTTTTGTTCTATCTACGATACTTACTTCACTGAATTGAAAGCCCTGGATTTAGCTTCGGACATTTTGCATATTCAGGATGGCCCTCGTTGCCGCGGACATCGCAACCGATATGTAAGTGTATCTGACTGTGCATATGCCGAAAGAATCCTCTCGGGGAGTCATGGCTATGATCGCAATGACAACATTGAAAGGTTAAAAATAGCTAGTTTTTACCACCGACTGAGTATAGTTTTCTAAACAGTATCTTGCCATAAGTTAATCCTATCTGATATCAAATTCTTCTGAGTTCGTGCAGCCGGAGGATGGTTGATAGGAAGCGTTTTCTTTGAATGCAAGTATATTAACATGAACAGATTCTGAAACATTGGTGACACTCTGGGAGATACCACATGTTATGGGAGATTAAGTGGCTAAGTATCATTTGAAATGTGTCCTTTTGTATAAATAGGTCATCACCATCACCACCGCAAGACAGTTTGCTAGTACTCTGACTGTTAGAGTCATCCGCTGCCAAACTGTTGCGTAAGCGACGAAGCAAAGATTGCAGGTCGCCTCTTCGGTTCAGTAATGCGCATGTGTGCTTAATTGAATTTAAGGAATGGACCATTGAAACCTCGCTTTTATTACTGTGTATGTTTTCGTTAGGTTCCGGAAAGAAAAGGCGGTTGACTATGTGGCCAACAAATGGTTCAACCCAGACGACTCACATTTTTTTCCTGTGGTTGGAGTCAACCAGAAAAAGGAAGCGTGTGTTGGAGCGAGAGTAGGGTCTACCTGAAGCTACGTCCTTACACCTAGTAAGGGTCCTTGACGGATCCTCAACATGCAAATTTGGCCGGGGATACATAGGACCTTTCTAATTCCGAGCCTAAACAGATGTGCAGGGGATTTATGAAGAGGTAAGTGTGCAGTACATGTAATTTTTTGTTTCATAAGCGTGTCCGTAGGCTCACGTCGGACTCCGAGGAGGACATAAGCAACATGGAAAATGAGCCTCCGCTGACTTCAAGGCCACTGCTTAAACGTTCAACGGGCTGGCCCTAACATCATCTGGCCTGCATCAATAAGTTCTAAGCATCAATACGTTACGTCCAATTATTTCAGGGTACGATCGGCTATCGATTCGCAGGCAATGTCAGTACCAACCACGTCATAAACGACGGAGACACGTGTTACTGCTCTTGAGTCAATAATTTATACGATTGACTTGATGCTTAATAATATTGAGGTGCGACGTGATTCACTAGAGGCTTTTTTAAAACAAGGTTCTGAAATGATTCGGCAAAAATAGACACAATGAAATAAGACCGCACGACTTCCCTCATGGTATTTATCTAAGTAAAATTATCGATGATTTTCAAATTGCATATGATAATGACTCAGATTGGGTGCATTAAAACCACTCCACTTGACAGTTTACACTTTACCTTAGTGAAAAACCTGACGTAATTAGGGTTACCCATAGTGTGCTGATCCGCAAGCTGGAGCAAGTTAGTGCTTGTATTGCTGACAGCCACCGTACAGTGGTGACCTCAGTGATGGCCAGTATTTCTCGTCTGCCTCTACGTACAGACGAGACTTCAGATCACTTCATCAAGCGCCTCCAAACAGACAGCGTCTTAGTTCAGGAAACCGGATGATTGTGTTCAAATCAATTTCAAACTCGTGATTTGCAGGTTACATAACTACTAACAGTTGGCGGCCGCGGCCAAAAGTGGCCCCTAGATAACTCTCAGTCATTCCTTTGCAGCCACTCTGCCTATAATTTATACAAAAAATCCTTCCTTAGAAGCTCTTTGTACACAGTCTTTCTAATAGGTTGATATTATTTTCATGACGTTCAGAGGCCATTTGCCAAAACCCACAAATGCAAAACGATACTGCGGACTGCATCAGCAAAATAGCCATCGAATTGTCTCGAGAGACTCAAGACCGCTGTGGTCTTTTTGGAGGAACCCCTTAGGACGCACACCAAAGCAGAACCGGCTGGCTTCTCAAAAAGGCTAACGTCAGAGGGCACAGAAAGTATCATCGTATACACTGTCCTTAATGTCTACTTTTTATGCTCAACTGTGACTTCTTAGGTTGTGTGAAACTTATTCAATATTTTTTAAGATTAACCTGCATATGCTTCTGGTTTCTTACAGTGTTGGAGACAGCTATGGATGATCAACGCGGCTCTCTGCATTCATCGTGATAAATGAACATGACTAACTTTACATATTTTCCGATTCATATTTTTCTCATTATCAGCTGGGACTCTTCGTTTAACCATAAAATCAATTCTGAATGGGCTTAAAATGAATAAGAGGATGCGGCAACTTGCACACTTTTTGCCGACGTGGAAATATGAGTTGAAATCCCCATTCTCACGCCCGCTAGATCCTTGACTATCCCTCCATATTCCCCCACATGTCAGCGGCCCCCGAGGGCAGCTAGGCTTGTGCTCGCTAGGCGTTGCCTAAAGATTTTCCTTTTCTCCGCACGTGAATATAGGTCTAACATATGCGTAAAAACTGGTCAAATCACAAATTCTTTAAAGAAACACGTCCGGAAAAAAGCGGGTTACGCTTGCGGTATTGTGTAGCAAAACCGAAAATAACACAGAAAACAGTGCAAGGTTTGAGTAAAGGATGCAAAGCGTAGACTAACGTGAATAGTTCTGTACAATACAAATTTGGCAATTAACATACATAATATTGCGACCGGTTATCGTGGAGAGCGCCAGAAACGAAGTCAGAAAAATTTGACGCCTATCTACCACCATTTTTCTTGGAATATATATAATCAAAACAAAAATGATGTTAACTAAATGTGGAAAGCTTGGAGCACTGAGCAGATCTTTGGAATAAGAAATTGCTCATAATTTCAAGAGACCAAGGTCATTAGAAAACTAATCAATATATCATGGCTTGCGCGCAAATGACCTTAGGCCCAGACAGTTTGCTATGTCGGAGAACGCTGACGACCCTCACAGTATTTGTTGTGGTATTTTTGTACAGATAAGATGCCATAGACGGTTAATTTTTCGTGCTTATTAAAAAAGTGCTTTAAGATGCCGTTATTATGAACGTTAATCAGTGACCTATTAACGTGTCTTTGAAATTTGTCGCAAACAAGCATTGTTAGAGGCCAAGACTGTGCCCTAGAATTTGATGATTTCTTCGAATTGGCTTGGAATAACCATTTGCGAGGTCAGCCAGTTAAACTACAGAGGAAACAGGCCCGTATCGACTTTCGACGAAACGCCTTCTCTCAGCGGGTCATTGGAGCGTGGAAGGGACTGCCGGAAGATGTGGTCCTCTCAGATACTGTTGACATTTTTAAACACAAACTTGATTCTCATTTGCTGAGAAACTGTGGCAGATATAATGAAAAAAGTGTCAGTAGCAGCACCTTGCAACTGGCTCACACTTATCGCTGATGTTATGCCTACATTTGTACATTTGTATTATGTACTATTGTTACGGTGGACCTATTATGCGATTTTGGTTATGAATAGGGAGATCAAGGGCGAAAGCCTTCTTTCCTTAATAAAGTGACTAAAGGTGACTTAAAGCATGCGTACAGGTTTTCGCAAGGTATGCAGAAAACAATAGATTGAATTTTTTCAAATTTTTTAATTCATAGGTTTATAATGTATGAAAATGAAAGTCTTAAGTGGATTTTTACATTTTGGGTCACAGTCCTGCTGAATCAGACGACGAGGATGCCGGAAAAATAAGGACAATCCGGGACTAAAATTTTGATACACGAATTTTATTTACAGTACACATTTTTCGAACAATATTTTTTGAAATAGCTGATTAATAAACTTATTTTAGTTTGGGGCTTCAAAGGAGAGAACGCGGCCTGCCGCTGTGAAAACGTTTTCCGCGGGCGGAGAAGTATGTGTTGAAATCCCCGTCATGAGCCCCGTCCAATCTTGCAAAATGGATAGGATATTTTATCGTTACATGGGGCATTGCGATAAAATTAACTTTCTCACATATAATTTTACTTGGCATACTTATAAGTTAAAAGAATGTCCAATGGCGGTAAGTAAGAAGCTGTGGTTTAAAAGCACTTATTTCGCACTGCGGCACAGTCTAAGCGATGCAATATATGGAAATTGCACATTTTTTCACGTAATTACCTATCATTCAGTGGACTGATACTTTGATTACTTACGTGGATCTCTTACTTCAATAAACCGTGAATATTTCTTCACGTATTTGCAGAATTTTCGTAAGATATACTCCCGCTGCATGCGGGTTCTTTAGAGCTGCACTGTATACTCAAGATCCGATTTTAAACCATGATTTACGGATTCAGAAAAACAATGTTCGCCATAAACTGTAAATGCGTGGACGATAGCGTTCAGAATTTAATTCTGGATTTCACTTCATTAGGAAAGTGTACATAATGCTTCAGGTTGTCGGACACCCGACACTCAGATCTTTCTACAATTCTATTTATCGGAATTGCATTTTATTCACATGGCAGAGGCATGTAGCAAGAAACTGATTTAGATATCCTGGATGAAGGAGCTTATTTTGGCCTGCAGCAGGTGGTATTTTGACAAGCAATTCAAATGGCGTCCGTAGTTGCTAACAGCGGTAATGTCGAAAAACTGCAGTGTAGTCAAACAGAACACGCCGATAAGAGTGTGCGCAGATAGGGTTAGCTAGAAGAAAGGAGTTGAAATGGCTGTAGAATGCGAAACCAAGAAGTTTGTGACGACAGCGGTGAACGAAAAAGTGAGCGAGAGAAAGCATGGTACTTGTTTTATGCAAAGGATATACGAAAACCGATAGTTGTGTTTTGATTTTTGCGAACGTAGGTGCGACGATGTTGGTAAGCCTTCCGGCAGTAAGTAAACGCGGAGGAAGAAAATGGACTTGGGATACCTGAATGTGGAGCTGTCGATTTGTTAATTGCATTGAGAGACAAACCACGACAGACGACATTTGAAGCTGCGTAGTCGAAGGAAATTTAACATAGACCACAGCTCGCCACAGCGGTCGTTCAGCAAAAAGTCGGAAATTGGGAAAGAAGCTGGTTATAGAGCACTTGCTAGTGTGTTTTTTATCAATTTTACAGAGAAGGCGGCATACAAGGCATCCAGAGCGTAATGTTGTTATTTGTAAAAACAAAAGGTTATGCATTCTAAAAATTAGCGAACAGAAATAGCACATGTTATTTTACTAACAAACGGAGACCACAGCCACGCAACACAACTGCCTTTTTGGGCGTCCCAACCATGACAATGAAGCAGGATAGGTACATACTGAAAAGATAGGAGAAGAATTACCCAATAAGAAATAACACGCTCTACTTGTCTTAAAACGTTATCCTTCGACGTAGAAGCAATTGCATAGATATCACAATGCACATTCGTGTTAAGAAAATAGCCTATGGAATTTGAAACCGAACACTTAACGGGAAATATCCTATTTCGACATGGCAACCGTGGCTCAAACAAAAGATCATATGTTTGAACACATCTGAACTGGTGCTACAAAGGCGAAAATGTTTGATGCGTACTTATCCAAAGAAAGACATGCTGCAGTTACTCGGAAGTCGTTTTTGTTTATTACAATGTTTCCAAATGTGGAGGCTCCCTAAGCTCTGTCTCCAATTTAATCACAGAAGTTCTTTGTAAATAGATCTTTCTTAGTTCACCATACCTTCCAGAGATGATTGACTATTTTATAATGGATGAATCGTTGGCACAAGGCGGAAATGATTGCCCAGGCAGGAAGATCTTCCTTTAAAGTGTGCACTTTTATGCATGTTCGCAGTAGTTACGATGTCACGTGGAGTCAGCGGGGCCCGCTAAAGGTTCGCCTTGAGCCACTGCAGTGCGTGGTAAAGGGGTAAGGGGTGACATATTTATGCATAGACTTACCCCAGAATTTGTTCATTTATCGCAGGGGGTACAGTAAGTTAATCCCTTGCCACTACCATCTTCAGGTCCGGTTCTTTAGAAGGAGAGAACATTAATGGGAGGCCAAATTATAAGGAAGAGTATATTCTGTTCGAAATGAATAAGAGAATATGCGGTAGGCGACCGTACAACCACAAGCCAGCGAATGGCGTATAGAACGCTGTTGTTTAGGCAGTCGTCAAATTAGGTCCTGTGCGAGTCGGTCTGTGATTAGCTTTTGCAGTGGCCAGAAACGGCCAGCGCTCCCGAAGTGCGCTTTGACTAAATCTAGTCACCACAAACGTTCATTAATGCACTTTTTGTGCAGCTAGTCACAATAAGTGCACTCACCCTAGACGGAAGTTCGCTGATGAAAGAAATCAAACGAAAGGAAAGCAGTTGTGTGTAGTAATGGAGGTGCATACAAAGGTAAAGTGGGTGGCTGTGGCTGCATAAATGAGCCAGGGTGCAGTGGAGGCTGGAGGTTGCCGTTCGTTCAGAAAAAAATTAACTTAAATTCAGCATGTCACGTCAGTACGGGTTGAATTAAAAGGTTCCAATCGCAGTGGTAGGGCCAGTTGTCGAGCCGATCTGGGCACTCATGGCGGGACTTCTCAGTTGAATTGGAAGTGGAAACAATGGCCTGGACTGGATTGGTTGAGAGCAGTTGATGGTTTCCATCTCGCATCACAACAGAATACCCTTGGTCATATGAGATGGTTCAGGAAAAAACCTGTTGATGTCGCGAAATGTTTGGTGATAATTGAGGTCAGCCGCATAATAATTTGCGAGTTGAAATCACCCGGGAAAGTCACTATAATCGCAGAGACAGCAGGCCACAACAGAAATTGCGAGATAAGATCGCGTTGGAGTCACCACTGTTGCAAGGAGTTATGATGGATAACAGTTAATTCCCCAAGTCAGGAAGACCGAATTGGTTGGACAGTTTACTGTTTAAAATGGAGCTGACAAAAGGCTTTGTAGGCAGGACGAGTTCACAGAAGACATAACCACGCAGGTCTACAAGGCATTTCGGCTACGGGCTGTGAATTGGTCATGAGCCCGCGGACGGTGGTGCAGAGCTTGACAATAAAGAAAACGTGTTACTGGTAGGAGTGTCTGTACGACCATCACAAAGTTCCATTTTCAACAAATATTCGTCCTTGATGGACCTGCGGACTACTGCAGCGTCTTAAACCTTTTGTACAGACGGCAAGTTTGGGGTAATGGAGAAGTATTTATTGAGTTACAGTTGAAAAGAAAACGAGGAAAAAACTGCACGAGTGTTTTGTGATAATAAGTCACTTGAAGTCACTTTATTAAGGGAAGAAGGCTTTCGCCCTTGAGCTCCCTATTATATTATAATAAGTTTATTATGCCAGTTTACAGGCAATTGTAAAGAGTTGGTAATGCACCTCTTGGGCGCCTTCCAACACCTCGAAGACCGGAAAAAATCTAAAAAAACTCCCTATGTTGCAGCCAGTATTGCTTTTGTTACAGGTTTTTTGTTTTGTCAATACTGGGCGAGATAGGGAGTTTGTTTCATGTGAAAAAAACCTGCCTTCAAAGGTATGATAAAAGCAGAATAAGTGTAGAGTTTAAAGCTGAGTTGACTCATCAGCAGGAGAACTGTTTCATATCGTTTAAAAACATTAGTTCCAGATGGAGAGGGTTGGCACAAGAACACAGTGTTCTCAGTCTTCCTTCAATGGTTGTCGGCAAAAGTTGCGCGCTATCGGCTGAAGGGTTAGCAGACTGCGGGCTGCTGCTTCAGCAGCATTATCTTCAGCATGAAGCCTGGCGGGATTCAAAGTCCACGAACGCCATCAGAGTGAAAGAGAGATTCCACCGAGTCAGCACCCAAAATTCGTGAAAGTTGTCCTGAATGTAGAAAACTAGGTATAGCTCTCTTAAACATAGGGTAGTTTTGCTGGGTTTTAATACTTGTGGTGAGCTTATTCCAGATTGATGTGGCATTTACTGAAAAGAATTGCCGGTACTTCACTGTACGTGCCATAAGAAGAAATAAAAATACGTCTCGATGACTGGCGCGTCGAGAGTGCTCAAGCTGCCTTATTGTAATAAGAGGATTAAAGGTTTGACCATTCAAAAGTTTTAACAGTAAAAATAGACTCTTCTGCAATCGACGAAGCCATAGGGGATCCAGCTTTATAAGGTCACACCTTTGTTGGTAGGTTAAGTTACGGTGTTCTGTAGTGAAAACTCTTCTAGTGAAGAAGTGCTGCACCGATTCTATTTTCTTCCGTTCACTAGTGCGCAGAAGACTGAATAGGGGTGAGCATTATTCAAGACAAGGTCTCACGTACATATTATAAAGGCTAGTTCTAACCTTGAAAGTCTTAAAATTTCTAAGGATTTATCCGGTGTTTCGGCGTGCTTTCGAGACTATCAGGGCACAGTGCTCTGACAAATTGAGACTATTAGAGTAGGATATGCCCAAATCCTTGATAACTCCTGGGATATTTAGTTCGTGGCCGTCAATGCTTAATTTTGGTTGATGATCATCGCCAACAACCATAACGGAACATTTTTGCCATGAAAGGGTTAGGCGCCATGTGCAACACCACTGGGCGAAGGCCTGAAGATCCTTTTTTATCAGCTCGAGCACGATGTTGCGATCTGCCGGTTTATATCGATAAGCGACTTTTAAATCATCAGCGTACATGAAGGGTCTGCCATACTGAAAACAATCTGAAACGTCATTGACAAACAGGCAAAATTGGAGCGGACCCAGTACACTACCCTGTATAACTCCACTCCTCACATGCGTGGGGTTGGAGATAACATTGGAAATTTTTACTCGTTGTGTGCGAGCATCCAAATAGGAAGATATGAAGTTCAGAGGCCTGCTACCTATGCCGAAGGAGGCTAGTTTCAGAACAGGGGGGGTTATGATCGACCCGATCAAAGGCCTTAGCAAAATCAAAATAGACGCTATAAGTGGCAAAACCGCTGTCTCTAGATTGCAGCACATAATCAAAGAAAGAGAGCTGACAGGTGTCACAAGATCGTTTCTCGAGAAAGCCATGTTGAGCTGTATTGAGCAGGTTGTTCTCTGTCAAGTGACGCATCATCTTTTCTTTGATTTAGGTCTCCAAGATCTTCAAGGCTGCGGAAGTATATTTATTGGCCTAAAGTTGTCGAATGACGTCGATCGGCCATGCTTGCGAATAGGCATTATGTGCGATTCCTTCCACAACGAAGGAAAGGTTTCGCTCTCAAGAGCAAGATTAAATACCTTACAAAGACTAGACGGAAAGATATCATTCGCTTCAGCTTTTAGAAGGCTAACTGGGACGCCATCTGGTCCTGGACTATGGGATTGACGATAATGACGAATGACTACAGTCACATCCCAGACGGTAAAACTTATGGTTTCGAGTATGGCACCCGTCCAAGCCTGGATAACCGGAGGTGCAGCGAACGAGCTTTCACTAAACGTTTTGGATAGGAACGCATTGAAGCTATCGGCAGTCAACTTAGCGTCAGCTATGGGGTTTCCTAAAGCATCTTGAAGTATGAGGTGTTGCGTTTTCCTCTGCGCTTTTACTGTACGCGAAAAGAGTTTTGCAACATTAACCAAGATCGCCTAATATGTTCACCATAACAATAGAACATAATTCAAATGTACAAATGTAGGCTTAACATCAGCGATAAGTGTGAGCCAATTGCAAGATGCTGCTACTGACACTTTGTTCATTATATCTGCCACAGTTTCTCAGCAAATGAGAATCAAGTTTGTGTTTAAAAATGTCAACAGTATCTGAGAGGACCACATCTTCCGGGAGTCCGTTCCACGCTCCAATGACCCTCTGAGAGAAGGCATTTCGTCGAACGTCGATATGGGCCGGTTTCCTCTGTAGTTTAAAAGTATGACCTCGCAGATGACCAGTCCAAGACAATTCGAAGAAGTCATCAAATTCTAGGGCACAGTCTTGGCCTCTAACAATACGCTAGGTTTGTATGAGGTGCCCACGGAGTGGCCTATAATTGAGAGGGAAAAGATCAAGTTCGGTCAGTCTGTCCTCATAAGGCAGATGACCAAAATTCTTGACCATCTTCGTAGCCCTCACCTGCACTCGTTACAGGTGCAGGTAATCCTTCTTGAACCACAGACGCCAGGCCTGGACAGTATACTCCAAGTGGGACTGAAAAAACGCTCCGTAGGTTTTACTGAAGAGCTCCTTGTCAATTCTGACGAATCCTCGCCTAATCGCAAACAGCACATGCGTCGCGCGTTTAGCTGCCTTTACAAACTGAGTAGATGGTTTAAGTGAGGAATCTATTAGAACACCGGATCCTTTTGTTCGTTCACATTTGAAAGTGGGTGCCCATCGAGGAGGTATTGGAAGATATCGTTCTCCTCATCAGTCCTTCTAGTACGGAGTCTTAAAACCACACACTTACTAATGTTGAAGTTTAAAAGCCAACGAGCAGACCAGCAGCTATGTCGATTGAAACTCTCTTGAAGCGCTTACCTATCGGCGTCAGACCTGATGGCTCTCCAGAGTTTGACGTCGTCGGCAAACATGATAGCGCTGCAACCCAGGTCGTTGACACAGTCGTTGATACAGATAAGGAAGAGCAGAGGCCCTAAGACAGAGTCTTGGGGGACGCCACTCAGCACAGATGTATGGTTTGACTTTGAGTCACCGATGCACGCAGTTTGCGATCGCCCTGTGAGAAAATCGGTGATTTATGCCAGCAGGTTTCCTCTTATGCCAATTTCTGACAATTTTTACATTAGACGCTTATGTGGGACGCGGTTTAATGCCTTCTTGAAGTCCGTATCGATGATGTCAAACTTACCATCTTCATCTAGTGCGCGAGTCCACTGCTCAGTGGAGAATAGATGGCTGGAAAGCCAAGAATGGTTCTTTCCGAAGCCGTGTTGGAGCCCTGACAGTAGGTTGTTCTCCTCCAAGAACTTCATTGTCATCTTCTTAATTATCGTTTCCATTACCTTACAGCAAACGCAAGTAAGGCTGATGGGCCGGTAATTGCTGACCTTCGTTCTTTGTTGCCTGAAATACAGATGAAATAAATTAAGGCATGCCTATCTGCCTATGTAAGAGTGATTCTTTAGACCTCTTACTAGCTTTGTTGCCCGACGCTACACTTTCTCCAGACATGTTGTGTCCTTTGCTAGCCATGGCCGCCACACCTGTATGCCATATTCTAGGTGTGGTCAAACAAATGTACCGTGACATTTGCCAAAGAGTTCTTTGTCGAAGGCTAGAAACGCCCTTTTGATTGCATGCAGCATTCCCGTGGCTTTATATGTAGCTTTGGAACATTTTAATGAGGGCTTCATATTACTCTGTATCCAAATGCCGAGGTCTTTTTGCTTATATTCTGCGGGCATTTGATAGTTTTTTAGGTGAAATATCCTGCTCTTCTTGGAGATAGGGTAGTTTGTTGGACGCAGGTGAAGGACGGCACACTTTTCCACATTTAAATCCAGCAGCTATCTCTCGGACCACGTCTGCAATTTCAAAGATTATTTTGCAGAGCGTCTCGGTCGCTTGAGTGCTTCATGACCTGCCAGAGCTTTAAATCATCGGCGAACATAATTTTACTGCAGTCAAGTTCTTGAAAGCTGTCAGTAACATAGAGAATGAGGAGAAGAGGACCGAGAACGGAGCCTTGAGGAACGTCCCTAACTACGCCAACCCAGTCTGATTTATCCTCTCCGATTCAAACGCGTTGTTTTCGACTGACTAAAATTGACCTGATCCAGTCAAAAATGTTCCCATTGATGCCAAGAACGCTCAGTTTATGTGAAAGGCGTTGATCGGGCACGCTGTGAAATGCTGTGCGATAAACGATGTACACTGCTTCCACTTCGAAGCTCTCTTCTAAAGCACTTGTCCAGGCCTCAATTGAAGTCAGTAACTTTGAAAGGCAGGAGCGCCCTCATCGAAAGCCGTATTGGAAATTTTGTATGATGTAATTTTGATCGCAGAATCTAAGTATGACCTGCTTGGCAAGGACCTCCATCATTTTGCAGGAAAGCTTCGTCAAGCTTATGGGCCGAAAGCTGTTTGCAGATATCTTGCTACCTCTCTTATAAAGCGGTAAGGTGTTGGCCATTTTCCACTGCACAGGCAAGTCCCCTGTTCTCATGGAAAGCTCAAACAGGGATGAGAGAGGCACCAGGAGCTCGGTCGACAGTTCTTAAAGCATCAGTCCCCGGCTCCCATCCGGTCCAGGAGACTTGTCTGGTTTGATGTGACTGAGATAATGTCTAACGTCTATAATAATAATAATAATAATAATAATAATAATAATAATAATTTGTATATTTAAGGCCCAAGGGGCCCTGTCGTTACAAACTTTGTGCTATCGTGAAAATAAAAATAATGATGATAAGCAGTGAACTCTTATAAAATAATTGTCATCGGCAGTAAAAAAACTCCTAGATCGGTGGATGAGTTCAGCGGACCACCGAGTTCAAAAAAACTTTAGGAGAAAAAACTGCCTTAATAGGTAAAGGGTTTGATGTGGTTAGTTTGGGACCTGATGTTAAGGGTTCGGGACGTTTATGGTCATGGGAAAAAATAATATATGGTTGAGTTAAGAAGGGGTCATCCGGAAGGCAGGAGAAGGCAGTAGGAGTCAAGGAAACATCATCGAGTTGCGACCCACCAGATTCCAGAGCCAATCTCGAAGACCACAGCGAAGGTTGCAAAAACGGAGAAGAATTCGCAGCCCTTGGAAGCGATGCTTGACTCTGCAGAGGGAAATGCTAACATATTTAGAAACCATTTTAGTATCCTGGGAAGAGCTTCAAATGCCAGGAGGACCCTTTTCAAAATCTACAACTTGCGTGTTTGGAAAGGAAACAGAGAGTAACAAATTTATTTCCTCTAAATTTAAATGCTTAAATAATTTGCCTTTGAAAAAATCGCCAGTGAAGAAGACAGTCTAATATCGAGAGGAAGGTTGTTCCAAATAAAAGCATATTTGGAGGTAAAAAAGCGACATCGGTTAGATGTGGAGCTACGAGGTGGTTAAAATATCATGGAAGAGTTACGAGTGGCGTAAGGTCAGTCAACTGGAAGGAGAGCGTTAATTTGTGGGTGATTAGGACTATAGTTAACGCGAAACAGAAACATAGACCAGCTTCGAGTCTGCAAAAGAAAATATAACAGTTTTAATAACGGCTGTACCTTCGCCCACTTCTACTTCCGGATTTAGGTCGGGGGATTCCAT
>JAYGXS010000005.1:41673597-41691873 GCA_036362985.1 Ligula intestinalis
TGAGTGCATGAATTCAAAGTCTGCAATCAACCAGCCATACTAATATAGATAGCGAAAAGATTTGCTTGTGCGATTAATTTTAACATTCAGAATTTTGAACGTGAACGTCTCAGCCTCTGTTGTAAGGTGATCTTATCAGTATATCAATCAGAGTCAGAAGCGGCGATGTTGTTTTTTTTAGAAGCGAGCAAACTTTGAGACTTGTTCTGATCGAAAGAAAAATGTCCAGAGAGTGGTATAATCCGTGGTCCAGTTAGATTGTGAAAGCTAAGGATTCATCTTACTCAGAAAGAATATTTTAAAAGAGCGGATAATACGCATTTCCTTTGGCTTTTTTTCAGCCAAATGTGTCTTTTGCATTAAGATAGAGACTAAAATCCTTGTAAGCGCGAAGAACTTAAATTCAAACCCAATTTCGAAATTCCCGCGACATTCAATGCTGTTTTAATTGTTTTTTTATATCTCTTGGTGTCATCATGGTAATCTGTGCTTGACTCATTTTGTGTCCTAAGTGGGCGTTATTGCAGATACAGTTGACCAAGACGGGGCCAGCAAAGGTTATGACAAACGTTATTTTTGTTGCGATCTTATAATGGAATGGGAAATGCACTGCTCACATGCGTCAGTACAAGTTTCCTCCACAGAGGCTACCTTTTGTTGTGTCTGCCACCTGCATCCGTCCTTCAGGACACCGGGATAGGCCATTGAGGAAAGAGCGAGCGTGGAAGCTGCAGCGCTAGGCAACCACCATTTAAGCCTACTCGACGAGCAATTTACGGTTTCTGCATAAAAGGGCGAAAGAGCACACGTTAAATCAAGTAAGAATTGATGGCTGCTCTGTCACATAGATTATGCTGGCCAGAAGAGGATACCACTGTTTGAGCAACAATGAAGACATAGTTTTCAAATTTTGCATTTTGGATGACACTGTTTATGGTTGTTAAAGCGTACAGCAGTTCAGGAAGCCCTGACTACAGAAAAACACCCAACGTTGTTGTTATTAAAATTGGAAACAGAATTTAAGCGGGAATGATGTTTGGCCGACAAGCGCGAAAAAACTTTGCAATTGAAGACGTTCACCACCAAAAATGCACAGTATTCAACGTAATTTATAAAGGGTAATATGAGAAATCTAGCTGTGCATTATACTTATTAGTCGTATCACTATTGCAAAATTATTTTATTATGCGGACTTTGCCTCTAAGCAATTGTGGGGATGAATAAAGGACGGAAAAAAAGGTTGCCTTATATTCTGACAGTTCTTTATGGCATTTACTCACCTGGATTACTCTTATGCATCAGTGAGCGTTTTATACTAAAGAAAATCAATCGAATTTAAGGTGTTTTACCGAAATCATGTTCGTTCCCATACCAACTTTCCTATTGGTCCATGTGAATAACATAAGGCGGTTTGTAACGAAACCAACATAGTATCATAATCACCTCCCTAATAATCAAGTGACCTTGGGGGTAAATTCACGGAAAGTAAATATTACTCCGTATTCACTCGAAAACTTACTCTCATTCTCAATAAAACCGAAGCCTACATTCAACTTTAATCCTATTAGTAATCCTTATCATACCTTACAACTAAGACTTATTTGTCTGGATTGTAGCATCAAAAGCAGACATGACGCAAACGGGCAATGCCTTGAGTTGATGCAATCTTATTTCCTTGACATTTGAAATTTTTCCAAACGTCACTAACACGACAGCTCAAAGAATGGGACTAGTCTAGGCTAGGCCAAAACTGCCAGGCACGGGGCGTGTGATGCAGTACATAGCTATTTTAAGCATGCATGTAAAGTGATTAAAACAAGCGCCTAACTAGCGTAAATGTCAGTTGTGTCTAATGTAGAAGCATTGGCATGTTCGCGGGAATTTATGAAAAGCGAAAATGTCTTTTATGCTTAACAAGTAAGACAACTTTACTAGACCAATTATATATTTTCCCATGTGTGCATAGGACTTTAAGAAGAAAATGTTCCCAAACTCTGCAAAAATAGCCCAAGCAGTCCTATTTTCGAGCAACATGTACCTACAGAGAAGCTCTGGTGTCGCCTGCTTAACGACACTGTCTGACATTCGTTCCCATGAAAGAACTCCTCGAATATGTAGATTTTCGAGTAAAGACACTTGGATTTGGTTTCATCAATATTTCAACAGACATCAAGTTGCTACCAAGTACACGTTAAGTTAATGCCGTAACGGACGGAAAGTCACGAGACCCATACAAAATTCGTCGAACCTGATGCGTGGCGAACATCACATCCCTAAACGTCTCATCCTCTTGAGAAGAGTGTTTTTTTCATAATAGGACGTAGTTCGGTGTTCAAATTAGTGTGCGATCGCCGTTCAAAAGAACAAGCAAAAGCAACCAGCCACTGCATCCATGTATACGGGCTTCACCAGCTGTGGATCTTTAACTACTCAATTTACCAGATAGAAAATACTAGTTAGTCTATATTGAACCAGTCAGTACTTTTATTAGCTCCATAATACACCATTGGCTACACCGAAAATAAAAAATGCACCTAGTCCTCTTTCTTTGAATCCAAGCAAAAAGACAAGTAAGATAGACGGTTTCCAGAGAGCGTAAACCCCTACACAAGCCGCCAGTAAAGAATCGATCTGTTACCTCATAAAGTAGACCAAAACTCTAATTATACGAAGATGTCATTGCAACTGCCATTGTCCTTCAAGGCAAATTGCACTGATTCACGCAAGATCAGTTGAACTCTAAGTTGGGTGGCCCCAAAAACCATTATGTCCGAAGTTTGTTCAATTAGGAAAGACTTTTTCACTTGTGACCACAGGACCTGACTTTAAAGGCCAGTTTAGAAATATGAAAACACTATCTCTAGCGAATAAAACGTGATTTAGTCCGTTAAGCACCTGAGTATGGTGTGGTCATAAAAATATATGCATTCAGATGAAAAAGATGCGGCCACTGGAACAATTGTCTTATTTTTCTGACCTTTCGGATTCTGTCGAGAATCCTCAGTCATAGGTTATGGTAGGAAAATTTGAGAAATGCGTAGATTAATGCCGAACACATTCAACCTTAGAAGAGAACCTGGCAGTGAACGCTTGCGAATATGCGAAATAGCCTTTCAGCGTTTGGCAAAGTTCATAATTTTGGTTGCCTAGTGACAGTGTCGGTCCACTTTGCTTATTTCGGTACACTTTTATATCAATAATTTTCCGCCGATTGACCATACAGATATTGAGAATAATCGGCAATTAAGCATGCGTGGTCATTAAAGATACTAAATTTTATGCGCGTTCGAGGTGATCTGCCAAAAGAACGGGTAAACCACATGTTCACATCAATCAGTTATTCGATTTTTAGATTTAAGAAACATCATAGTACAGATGCTATTTATTTATAGTCTGCCCCTTTATTGAAGTACATGCCAATGAAGCTTAATGAGATATTACTTAGTCCTTAATGAAGAGACGTAGGACCTTGCAAAATGTGTTGTTTTATTCTAGTTAAGTAAAGTCAAAACACAGTCTGCATCCGAAAATGTTGAAATGTGGCGTAAATAATAAGAATGAAGGAAGAAGTCACAAAACGCCTTAACCATACTTCCCACGCGAGTTCCCGTAAAGATTTAGCATAAAATGCGAAACATTATTTACGGAAAATAAAAATTGTGCGTACTCCTAGTAAAAAAATAAAATAAAAATGTTTTTTTGGAAGTGAATGTCATCTATACCTTTTTAAAAATTCTATAGTGCAACCGAAACGGATAGGCCAGAAAGTGATTAATTAAAATTGCTTTTACGTGCAGGATTAAAGTTCACAAAGTTAGCTATTATCTTTTGGAGGAAGCACCAGGAATAAATGAAGTAAAAAAGTAAATTTCAGCATTGAGGGGATGCAGATTCACGAACGTCCATATCAGTAAGAGAATAAAATTGAAGTAAAAATAAGAGTACCATCAAGCATACATATTTAAGTCGTACAGTTGAAATTTCAAACATTTTCATACAAGCACAGAATAAATTGCTAACATTTAAAGTGCATGAAACCACCCGAGACATGGATTTAGCAAAATGAAAATTAGGAATGTTCCATCAGCGAAGACGGGGCTGTAAAGTACAGTTGGAAGTTGAGCATCAAACTACCAGATAATGTGTATGTTTTGAAGTGTGTGTAGTCCCAATCTTACATCAGGAATCCCTCAGCCTTCGTTAACCACTGTAGTCTTACAAACACGCAAAATGTAGTGCGTCTGGTATATTGAGTAACAGTCTCATTTCAGGCTCACTGACACAAGAGTGGGTGGGACATATAAGAAGTGCAAATGCAATAATGAAAAGTTGGGCGTATGAAAGTAGAAGATAATGGTAATAATTATTAAAATGCACTCATTTTAAGCGCGATGATTAAATGCGAAGCACAACGACTAGGAAACAAAAACCACCTAATAATACCTGCGAATTCGGTAAAATCATCACGCCATCGGTATCTGACAGTGCAACCTTTAATGAATGATGTTTTTGCATTAGCTAGAGGCAGACATCCCATGAAGTGTTAGCTTAAGGATAATGAATTAAAGGAATTGTACTTTGCACAATTGTGTAACTTCTGACGACGAAATGTGGATGTAGCGTCGAAACTTTACTCAAAATTGTTTCCTTATTTTCCTAAAGGACGCCTTTCCTTGAAATATAATTTTATTCCACAATCTTTCAAAATCAAAATAGCCAATGCACTTAGACCGATATTTTAGTACGATAAGCCACAACGCAACCTAATGTCGCCAAAAAAGTAAAACCAAAGCAAATTTAACTAAACACTTAAACAAACAAATCTAAGACAGATAAAAGTGACCGCAGAACGCAAAGGACATCCGTGTAGGTAGTGCGATACGACTACACCGTGTCTTACCTTGGTAATGTGAAAAAGTTCTAACCACAACGACATAATTATGCGTTAAAATGACGGAGCCCGAATCAAGAGTGTCACTATGTACTGAATTTCCAACGTTGGCGGGTCTTCCGACAATGGTGGTCTACAGTAACCTACATGCTTCCATTATGAAACATTGACGCGCTGCGAGCGGTAGAAATAGAGTTTCTTTGCTGTTACACCCTTCGAAACCTACTGCTGTCAAAACCGTTCATGGTCTGTTGATGTTTGGAATTGGTTCTAATTGACGAAAAAGTTGTGGCTTAGTATACCAACTGCGAACTGTAAAGTTTTCAGGGAAAAAGATCACCGTACGTCGATATTTTCTCCGAGGTGATAAAATCTCATAAGACTACCAAATATAATCCCACTAGGCTCCCTTAGGATAAAAAGGCAGTAAAAAGGCAGCCATTGTGTTTTGTACATGTTTCAATACAAAACCAGTTCAATGTTTAACAGTAGCGGTCAGAATAAACGACATGGAATAGAATGATTAAAATTACGGTTTCAGAATTTATTAAACAGTCGTGTTCTTATCTGTCCTGCAAATAGCAATACGTTAATTCAGACAACGTTTATATGAATAACAGGGAAGTCAGGTTGGAATGTAAGAAACAGCGCATTTTAAAAAATTTTTGCAAAGACTCATTACTTCCAGTATATGAAAATTGGCCACAAAATGTCAAACAAACCGATTATGTAAACCGTTAAAACGACAATCTTTGAAATAAGTTATACTTCTTCAATTTGCGATTTACTTGAGACAACTTTGTACTGAAAGATACTGCACCGGTCCGAGAGATGCGTTTTTTTCAGTAGCCTCCCCCTATTTGCGTTCAACAAAAGATTTATGATATGGTTTTGGCTGGTTACCGTCCAGAAAACAATAAGGATAACATATGTTCGGTTTATACCTGGTCTCTTATTATTCTGTCAAATGGCAGAGAATCCAGACCAGCGTGTGACGATCAGCCAGGCATTGCCCTTTGATGTAGGCCGCTTAACCACCAACAAATTATTCCCCTCTCCTCCATCCGTACTGAGAAATTTCACAATATCCTTCGCAACTTTTCATGCAGACGTCTAGAAAGTAGGCTGGACCCTAACTGTAACATGCAAAACGCTGGAGCGTACCTCATACGTTAAACAAGTTGACTGCCGGTATTCAAAAATTGAACGTCTGCTAAAATGCTCTTATTTACTGGTTTTGTTTGTAAAAAACCAAGCTGGTCTCCCATCTTAGGTACCTCTGCTCCCTAGTCCTGTGGTTACTTTTGGTTCAATTAGTTGTCGTTCAGCTCATTATTGATTTGATAAATTTTATTTAAGTTTATTTTATTTTGCATTTTAGTAAAATGCCGCTTACGTGAGATAAATATGCTTACATAAACACGATGTACTAGACTAATAAAACTAAACTGAGATAAAATAACGAAAAGAACTTAAGTGAAAACCAAAGTAAACTGAAACCGAAAAGAAAACTAATATTGTAACCAGCTGAGACTTACTGTGCATTTAGCACGATATTCTCAATTAAGATCCCATTAAAGTTTATTCACAGAATCCAAAATGCCATGCAAAGAACTACTTGTTCCAGCGGTCATATCTTCCTATGATACAATTTTGGGGATCGGATTATCAAGTGTGGGCAACTAAGTTCACTTTAAGCAATTTGTAGATTAACTTTGTTAGAAGAAATGTGTTTCCAATCATCCCATACATTTCAATGCAGTTGCTTTATTTTTAGTACTTTTTATCCATCGCCATGTTCTCCGAATATATAAAAGAACGGCCTGGATATGACAGTAATTATTTGCAATATCTATAGGTTCCGAAAATCCTGTTATTACTTTTAACATCATTGGTGCTCTTTCCGGTTTTTGTGAATAGAAGGTAGACGACATGTGTCCAAAGGAATCAACAAAAATGCTCTTACCTACATTATTTGAATAGGTATTAACACAAAAGCAAGAAACCTGTGTGGCGTCAAATAGATCTACACATCATACTCGTTGTACTTCGAATTCAAAATCTATGTACCAAAATAGTTAGGGCCTTTGTGCAGTGTTCATCACAGGGCAACTAAATTAATAACTTAAGCCATTTTAAAACAAAAACAAAATTTAATTTCCCGCACCATTTGCACTGTTTTATATCGAATCCTAGCGGTGGACCCTCGGGTGAAAACAAGATAAAATAGACATCTTGACTAGACTTATAAGTTCAGAATGGGCCTATGTACGCAAAAGCTGGACTATAATCTTTGGTTAAAGTTCATTTAACTACCATAAATTGTTCCTGCCATGGTGTCTGATAGGCCTCCAATATTAACTGTACCCTATTATCAATAAAACTCCACATGCACGAATAACTTTTTCTCATTGTCTCAAATTTGCTGCTCTTTTGCGGGTGCATTGTCATCTGTTTTTTTTTTCGCAAATATGTTCTGATCATTTTACGGTGGATTGCTGCAGAGTTGAGCTAAATCGTCCCAAAGAGGAAGATGCTGACCTATTATTGAATAAGCATTGTCCATTTTGGCCGAAAGGTTTTTTCGATGATTTGGTTTGACCTTCGCGTACAGGCTGATGGCCCCTAAAAATGTCTTAAATGCATCTCTTTTTACTTAACATCGTTTTTTTAAAATTTCAATGCGTCCTACCCAAAGCTCAACCAAGCCGCTGACTAGTGTTATGTCTCAGGTTTTAAAGACCAATTAAATCCAGATTTGATACTGGTAGAAATGATTGAGTGAGGAGTTTTCTATCGAGCAGTGGCTTCTGTGTATCCTTATGAGGAAAACAAGAGTGCCATAATGTTTCATTAGTCCACTCATTTTTTTACCATATTGTAGAGCACCAGTCAAATTTATGACGTTCAAATGGACCTGATTTATCCTAAAATGGTTAAAACTAGGCTGAAAATATAATTCTATGATATTGACAGACGTACATAATCCTAATCCACAAAGTTTGAGGTACGTTTGCGCGAAGGTCGACTCCTTATTCTCCTTTAAATACATTCAAATTAAAGAAAGTTTGGATTACGATTGGCGATGACATTATGCCCCCACCCCCAGTGATAGTCGTTCGCTGCGCGCAAATAACAGCAATTATCCTTCCATGTAACTGCCCTCTGATCAACCCCCGCACAACAACCTCTATACGCCAACCTCGCCATGTGGGCGACGCGTAATCGATGAATACTAATTAGACTACACTATTTAACGCCGTTCAACTGTACAGTTTTCATTACTCTGCAAATGTTTCAGCCTGATGATGATTTCCTGGAAACACATGCTTGGCAAACTTGACTTCTCAACATTCAGTTTTATTAGTTGAGTTAACTTTTAAGTTTATGTTTGTTAATTATTTAGCTCTATTAGTTTGTTGTAAGTTTTTGTTTACTTTAATCTGTAGCTTTGTTTTGTTATTTTATATTTAGCTTATTTTTTGTGACATACGGAAGTTTTTTGGCCTAGGAGCTACTTTTAGTTCAAAGATGGGAAAAAACCTACTGTTAACGGACTTACTTTAATGCTAAAAATTCGATAAACAGTTGATATATGATTGAATCCAGTTCGTGGGTACTATTTGATATGTGGCTGATGTGGAGTCTATATATGACTGTATTCAATTCGCGGGTGCCATAAGGCATTTCATGTTTCAAGTTGGTTGCATTTCTGATTTCACTTAAAGCGCGTCAAACATTAGGCTATTTACACAAGCATTGCTATAAATTTGGACTGTTATACGCGCTACGTTATTGATTATTTTTCCTTTCTCTTGATTTGACCATTCCATTTAACCCTCATTACCACCGGTTACGTTTCACAGAATACTAGGGTTTTTGAGTAAAGTCTAGTGAGTACAAAACGACAACGTTACCCCGTGCAGGTTTGCAAAAGGGCCAAGTCTTTGTCACTGCAGCCGACGATACCGCCATGAGCCGAGAACTCCCTCTTATACAGCCTGGTCTGTCCCCACTCTGGCAAGAAAGTCGCCAATGGCAGCCAATTTATCCACGTTCAATGCAGATGCAGTTTCTCGAAGCTTCTAATTTTGTCTCTCCAGAACCCGATCATGTAAGCGCTGATAATTGTGCCAACTATGTATCAACAGGGTAGCAAGTGCAAAGCCACCAGTCGCTCTTTTATGCCTTGGTGAAGATAGAGTGGTCGTCTATCGATGCCCTCTTAAATGGCAAAGGTGACCCCGGTGTTATGTCAGTTTCTCCCAGAGCGTTTGATCCAGAAAATATAGTCGGCGTCCACCGGTTCATTCAAGCAGGTTTCGCTAAGAGCAGTGATATCCACCCCCTATTGCACCAACTATCAAGTTACGTGCAGCTCGGGCTGCCTAATAGAGGTGAAATATTCTGGCTGCCAGCAGTCTGCTGTGCAGGACCTGTCGATTAGTAAAAGGTTGCTTTTGCTTGATTATGTAGGCCATGAATAATATTTGTGTGAAATTGGGTGAATGTGCAGATGATGTGAACCAAGCTAACACTTGGGTCACCTATTTGATGACAGTCTCGCTTCAAGTTCAGTACGCTTGCTTCGCATAACTGAATCCTTATCTATAAGTGGTAAACATGTTTTCTCAGCACGAGTGTAGGACACCATCTCTCCACGTTGTTCTTCCTGTACGGATCTTTTAAGCATCCTGTTAATTTAGTTTGAGTCTTTCTTCGTTTCCATAGTTTAAAGTTTAGTTCCTTTTTTAGCTAAGCTTTAGTTTATTGTTCAGTTTTATTTGTTTGAGTCTAGTTTTGGCTTACCTTTTTACAAGTTTATTTGGTGAGGTTGTCTCTAGCGGTCTTATTTAGGTCTTTATGTATCATAGCTACCTACTTAAATTTATTAGTAGGTTAAATTGCCTGTAAACTGCTGGTTTTCTGCACGCCATTCATCGATTTAGCAGGGATTTTATGATGGCATTGGAATGCAGAAATTTTTACAAAGGCAAACATATTCCATAACTACTTAAATCGGCAAACTAAGCAAAATCAGTCTTTTGAACTACCCACGGGAATTACCGTTTACTTACAAATTTTAAGTAGGGCGATTTTCCTAATCTCTGCTTTTTGTGCTTTGTTTAGATTTTTTCTAGTTGGTATTGGTGATACCACTAGAAAAAGGTCTCCCAGTGACCTCGCCCGAGGTTTGAGTACATCCCCTAGATACACACATACACCGTTGGTCGGGGGTAAGCGATGATATGAAAGCTGCCTTCAGTGTCTTCTCCCAAGGTTTGAGTACGCGACCCAACTCGCCCTCGTATCTTTTTTATTGGGCATTAAATTTGGTTTCTAATTTCTTCCCTGGCATGCCACACCCGTCCTCTCTGCCGTAATCACTCGTTCGTAAGCCTGCGGGGCGCACTTCACACTTTCATTAGACGACCCCACGACACAATCATACCACTTTTTTTATCTTACTTGTTTGGAAAAATGCAGTTACTTTTTGATTAAAAACTGTTATAAATTTGGAAGGTGAGTAAAAAGCCTATTCTTTACGTTTTTGTTTTAAACTCTTTAATTTGATATAGATTTGATTTACGAACGTAGCAGATTCGTGGTTACCATAGGACAGTTTTTTCCTATTGGTTATATTTCTCCTTTTCTCACAAAGTGCCAAGCATTAACTTATTTAAATAACTGCCACTTCTATGTTCGAATTTACAGGCTTTATTCTTTAAATGTTTTGTCTTTTCACTAACATGTACCATCCATGGAACACGTATTACTACCGATCTTGAATTAAAGAATGCTGGGGTTTTCATTTGCTCTAGTGGGACCGCAAAGAGACTGTTACCGACTTCACCGTCCCAAAGTGGTAAGGCGTATTGTCCCTAAATAGGACTACTAAAAATGATAAATGCTTAATGCCACTAGTGTAAGAGTGACTTGTGGTGGACGGAGCCGCCTACGGGATCGCATATCACCCTCTCTGCGGGAATTGTAAAACTAGGTTAAATAAAAAGAAAAAGATATACACAGCACCGGATGCCCTTTACAATGTTTACATTGACGGTCGAGACGGTCACCGGAGGGTCTTAGTTGGAAGTTTTGTGTAAATAAGGGGACATTGGGAAAAGTTGTCACCTCCAAGAGGCAACCACCGCAGATTGCAACAACCTATGCAGTAAAAATTCTTAGCTGTAAACACATTTACGCAAAAACTAACCATTTCGATGTTTTAAGATTATAAATCTTCCAAGTTGGCCTAATTAAACTTGTTTTTGGACGATTTTCATGCATAAAATTTACGGATTACATTACTTGCTTCCAATTTGAAACCGGAAAGTGTAATCTGCTTGGATTACAGTAGTTTTCATTTTGTTAAGATAATCAAAAATCAAGTATAACCACGGTATGTATCTCAGCAATTAAGTCCTTGGAACCGTAAATATGGTGGGCATATGCTAGGTGGTAAATACTGTTACAGCCTGTCCCAAGAACTGTTTTATAAGGTACAACACATTGCAGAATATCCTTTCACATTTCTTCCACTGGAACTGCTGTTATACCTTGCAGGCCTCCGGTCTACAGGTCGTACCATTCTGCATATTAGTTTGGTAATAATGACATAAATTGGCAGTCCAACTCTGTCATGTTTCATTTTGCTGGTTTATTTTATGCTCCAAAAATACAGGAGCGTAACTGTGCCGTTACAATTTTCTTTCCATCAGCAAATGCCAAATTGTTGTGTTTTTTTTCTGCCCACCCAGATACGAGCCTTTATGCAGCCACTCGTTAGAAAAGCATAATAACAACGAACTGAAAGCACGAATCTTCAAAATAACCTTTTCATCAACAGGAGTTCGAGAGTCGTCATTATTTTCACAAATAACGGCGCAGACCACCCAGTGTGTTACATGTCTGCGCACCATGGCTTCCCATGTAGGCGTGCGCTAACTGAGTAATTTTTCCTCATGCAAATGCATAAATAAATCCAAGTTATTTATTTTAACTTGTTCCACGCTCACTGTATACTTTGACCCTGCTAGTTTTATTTCGGATTGAGAAAATCCTTTCTGGAAGGCGGGATTTAACTGCTTTTCTCAGTGTATGTAACTCATTTTCTTAAACACATTCTGTTTCGTTTTTAACTATTTTGAATGCATTGATTACCAATGAGATTGGGTTGCTCAGTTCAAATAGTAAAAAATGTTGATGTGATCTCTATTGCGTCACATTTGACCCTTACTTAAAAATGCCTCGGCTCCTGGCTTTAATGTTTCTTACGAAAGGTGTACGTTTACCGTTGAGCCATGTACGTGTGTCATTCATTCACAAAAAAATATACGGCGAGCAAATTAATTTTTTTTCAAATTGCAAAGAGCTGATTATTTTCGTCTTTTATAAATAGCAACACTTTTTATAAGATTATCACAAAAAAACGAAATAGTAGCTAATAACCTCGAAATTTTTGGCAAATGTCAAAAGAACATACTCATGAGCAGTTCGAAAAATGCTGTTTTATGTAGGGTGCATGCCAAGACAACATTTATTTATTCATCTCGCTAAATCATAAACTAAATGGGAGCGTCCCGCCCAAGTAATAAAGATGGCTCTGCGTATAATTACAGACAGAGTTAATATGCCCAAGTCCTAAACATTAGGCTAAGCCGTATTGTCACTCTATTTTCCTTAAAGCAAACCTTAAATTCAGTCGTAAAATCAATCCCATTTTCTTTGGAAATTGATGCGGGCGGTTCCTTTGCTCATGTTGTGTTTAGGGTGCAGTATAAAGTCATCCATACTCATTTCGATAAGCCTGTGCTTTTTCGCTGCAAGTTGTTTTGAAACAGCCTGAAAAAATACAACGGAGTTCTTTGTGCAGCAAAATTAGTCAGTGGCATAATTGCAGTCCAAATTGTAGCTCGTAGGTCATCTAGCTCCTTGAATCGATGCAGACGTCCTTAAAAAGGACAAAAAGCGCTGCTTTTAATCAGGAATGGACACACACACCGATGCATTCGCCCTGAGAAGGTTATATACAGTTCATTAATAGTAAAGGTAAACACAGAGAAGTATATTTCGGTGCAAACTCGCCGCACCTCCGATAATAAAAGACATTAAGAGGAAACTGCCAGCTGACTATTAAAACACTGGGCCCGGACGCAATACGCGACCCCGCGTAGAGAACAAAAGATGGGTCAGCCTGTAACACACGGCCATGTTTTAGGCCAATCCAGCCCTAACACAATCCTACATGTTCGTTAGGGTGAGTCTTCGATGCAGGGGTAGTAGGGTTGCACAGTATGTTGTTGGCCAAAAAAGGCCTAAATTATGAGATCAATTAAGGACGCCACCATAGTTTTAAAAACATACTAGATTTACTGTAACAACGAAAGATAGCACGAAACCGGTCTCATCCTGACTTCCATTGAGGTTCCGTTAAGAAGTGGGTCAGATAAGATAGAAATTAGATCATGCGTAATGGTTGGCGTGATGTACAGTCACCGGCTGTCAGAAGCCGCCCACGTGTCGGGGCAACAAACTATTGTGCAGTCCAACAACCTTCCTCCAACGTATCCTTACCATAACGAACACAATGGATAACATTAGGGTTGGCTTAATGCTTTCCCTTTGCCCATTTAGGCCATTATTACCACCAATCCCATACTGCACACTGATATATTATTTATTGCATGAGTGGAGTCCAACATTGCGCTCTTGCCAAACACAGTTTCGGGTTTTTCTGCATTTATAAAGTCGAGCATTATCCTAACCATTATATAGTAGCAGTGTCACAAGCATGCACGCGCCCAAACACAGTGCAATAGGTTTGTGCGCACCTCTGTCATCATAGGTGCGCCATGTTCGTCTGTCTGGGGATGTCTCTTCGTGACCTCAGTCATCCGCAGGGATGTTGTTTCTATCGGTAAAGCAAAAATTCAGTGTTCACTCATTCCTAGTAGGATGTGTATCCGGGCAGCAGCAAAAGCATGTGACATGTGTCGAGGATCTGCTGATAGTCGGTTTTCTGCTTTGAAATTTCATCAAAAAATTTATTTTGAATGTCGAGGAAGGCACTCTTAACTAAGGTGCATATAGAGCTGACAAAGTGCTTATGTTCCCTTTGGTAGACACGACCAAACACATGTTTATGCTTCAGGTGACAAATAGAGTAACAACAAACTGAATAAATCAAAATTTATTGACCTCATAAAATTCCGTGACCTCTAATTCATCTGCATACGGTCATCACCTGTTAATATAGTAAAGTAACGGTCCAATTAGAAGGGTGAAGCTTAAATGATAAATAGGATGGGAAACATAAGTCAAAATGTGGGTGCATAGTGAGGGGTAGAGAAGGAAGAAGGTAATTATTGCAGCAAGGCAGTTTCGGTTACACTGCAAGCCTCTGAAGTGTAATTAAAGTAGAGGCAAAGTATAGGGCAGCAGTCGGTAATAGCGGGGGGGGGAGGGAGGAGGCATGAGAGGAACTGAGGTGGTCAATCGTTACCACGGCAAGGCAAGGTTTATCACATGATCCAGCTGCTTACATAGTTCTGGTTTTCTTCTCCATATTGCAGCGGCCTCAGCAAATCATGGGAGACGTCCAGTCGCCACCCGAAGAGCAACCTTAAACGCAGTCTTTTGGACAACTGTATGGCTGGTATCCACTAAGGGTTTAGTGATTGAACTATGAGTACTTTATGCCCCGCCCTGAGCAACCACTTCCATCTACGTTCAGCTGACCGTGTTGCCAACTGCCCTGTCGCGTGCCAAATGTATTTGCATCCGCATCTACGTGTAAACTCGTAAACGGAGTTTGAAGTGGCGCGCATCAGCAGAGTGTCTTTGGTTGGTCTTACTGAAATAGCCGCTGTCGTGCTTGTGTACAAAACTATGTACACTGTACATATGCACATACTATGTACAATATTAACAAGCAATGACCGTTTGCAGAAGACATAGAGGTCGAGCAATTTTTTGACGTCAATAAATTCTGCTGAATTCGTGATCTTCGCCTTGTTCAACTTTTGTTCCGGAAAAAAATAGTTCAATGGACTGAATAAAGGCAAGCAGATAAGGAGACAAGGCTTTCTTAACATAGTCTTGATGTTGGTCTTCCTTCTTATATGATTAGCTACATCAATGGAATCAATTGTATCAAGTCATCCTACGTTGGTATAGTCAAAGTAAGTTGCGCTTTTAATCAACCCGAGTAGAATGTCTATATGGCAAACATATGTAATCGGTAATTTTTAATTGGGCCTGTACAATTGCCTACATAATGAACATTTTAGAGGAAGGCCGAATTAAAAAGCTCTTTTGATTGACAGTTATCGTTTTCATAACACCAGCATGGCGTGAGCGACCTGTAGAGGAACGTGTACTGGAGGAGGTTGGGTAAGATTGGACTATGTTCAAACAATAAGGAAAGGAATAATCGGGGCCAGATGGATTAAGCTCCTCCAAAGCGTTCAACCAATATAAGCGCCGCGCACTCTCCCAAACAATCCGGACCGGTACGTACATAATGATAATGTAATACCCCCTGATAATAGTCTCCTATAGGTACTTTCTCGAAGCCATTTGTTCTGCATTGCACGATGAAGTCTGAAGTAACTGTTGTTAGAGATAGAATTTCAAGCCTCTTATACCAGAATGTCGATCTAAAATCTACTGAGGTTGGATAATGTGAGCATCTCAAGTTATCTGGTTAACTGCTGCCAGCTGTGTGAAAAAAGGTCTCGGTAAACCAAGGTCCATTTAAACGGTCAACGGTCTTAGGGAACTTCACAGAAATGAAAACACCGTGCTAACCAGAACAGACAAGGTTACGGATTATAGCTGATGGATAAGAATTCTGAAGTCGTGAAGCAAGAGGCTATGTCGGCGTATAGTACTTAAAATCTGAGAGTGATAGATGCCAGACAGAGAAAATTCAGAGGCAGTTGACTACAAGTCGCAAAGACCTCCAAAAAAGCTAATTTGCCTTTATAGAGCGTGACGGTATCCATAATGTGGTACCTTTCGAACAGTTTACAAACAGGGACTACGTATGTGTCCTATCTGTAATATGAGCAACTATCTCCATCGCATCATTGTCCAATTGTTGGTAGAAAAGCTAAAGCCACTTTTCAGTCCCCTTCACCATCACAGCCTGCAATAAAAATTTGCATTTTCAAAGCTACAAAAAGTGTGAACGTGCGTAGAGGGAAGATGCTCTCATAGGAAATATCATCACCTTTTATCAACGTTACCGTAGTAAAAACCATGAACTACTTCTGTAGCAGTATTCGCGAAATGCACAACCAGATAGATATGTGCAGGAAAATTCCTAAATAATTTCTTAAGCAATAACAATAACATTTAAGTTATTCTGAAAAGGCTGATTCTAAAGGCAGTTAGTAAGTATGACGATGGACTCACTGCCTGTACCGTTTCTCGAAAATGTTTATTGAAAAGATCGTGATAACGAGTCTAAGGGACACCATCAATGACCTCAACTTATACGGTTGTTACACGGATGAAAGTTTCCGTTTGAGCGACCATTTAACTGAAACTGACGCTCTGGTTCGTAAGGTTACCAGTGCGAATCCATCCTACAAGCGTTCTGCTTGGTATGAAGTACATAATGAAATCGCGTTCCTTGATATACTTACACGATGGTAAGGGATTTATCTATCGATCTAAGGGTATCCCGGAAGTCAACCACTAAGGTTCTTCCTGAGAAATATTGGCAAACACACCAAAAAACCTGCTAACCTTTATGCAGAAAAGATAAACCTGGTTTTTAGGGTGCGTTTTTTACACAATGAGACAAGCGAGCTAATATAACGGCACCTGAAAACAGCGTTTTAAAACACCTTCCCCACGGTGAACATACTTATATTCTAGTTGACTCAAATGTGAAAAACGCGCGGCATTCGGCGGGAAAAAAAGCCTTCTACGCAAGCCAGCGCTCTTCCCACTTGGGCTACAAATGTCACGCTTAACACTGTGAAGTCAATTCCACCTCCTTAATACTCGTATTCATCACAAACTCTCTTCTCCTGCGTTTGGGATATAAGTACTAACTCCCGTTAAAGGCTGCAATTATGTGCATTCACTCTTTCAACTGCTCATAGGGATCAGGATAAATTGGGCACACAGCAGGGCGCATGGAATAGACAGTACCTAAACAAATACCAGCCTGGTTACACAATAGTAAAAACTAGATCGATTTCGAGTGCTATTCACGCACACATATTCAATAAGAATCCCGGAGTTCATCCTGCCGAAGCCTTTCATTTTGTCTACCGCACACCAAACTTCTTCGCTAAAGGCTAGCAGAAGCCAACGAAGTGGCTACACGGCGACCGAATTCAGTGCTCGGTTGTTAACAGACAATAGTACCAGCACTGTCATTTCTGTGGACGACGCCGACGCAAAGGGATGATCGTAACTGGCCCCCATACCGAAGCAACAGTGGTTTATTTCATCAAAAATACAGATAGCATCTACTTTTCCCCTCTCCCACTACACTGATCCCTACATGCCGATCGCCCCATGCCGAAGGTATATAAAAGATGAGTTTTAATCACATAAACTTTATCTACCTTGCCCATCTCTACTGATTTCACTATTGATTCAATTGTGCAGGCCCCAATGATATACTGCCGAAACGAAGCCTACCAAAACGAACTTTTCAACCCAAGTGCACATTGTAAACAATTGCTACAGGTAGTTTTCCCGGATCCGATCTGGTACAGTTACAGACAAACATACTTCTCCGAAGAAGTGGAAGTCTATTCCAGACCTGAATTGCCTAAGGCATAGCATTTAATCTTCTTCTCACGACAAAGTTTTGTTTAAATACCTCATAAGTATTTCCGTCATATTTACTTTCGTCAAAAATAACCTCGGGAGGCAAATTCCAGAGTTAACTTTATCCTGGTTTGATTAAGAATTTGTCCCTTTTTAAAAAAAAGCAAAGGCCGGAAAAAATACTCCCTAAAAGGTCTTTAGCGCTCATTTCTCCCCTAAAGCCCATCCTCGCCATCTCGGGGTGTGCGTGCATAGAATAATTTAAAGTCCTAGGTGGTATTCTCTGAGAAGGAACGGAGGAAGATTACTCTTTCGGCTATTAATAATGGAGTTGCATTCCCATGCCATGCTCGCACTGCAAAACGTAGAAAATGCAAACAGATGCTCACAGGAACAAAGCAACTGTGCACAAGTTGCCGACACTGCCCTCGTGCTCTCACGGCTGTAGATGCTTTTTGTAACTCAATGCTTTTGCACACGTCCATGTAAAAACCTAACTTCTTCAATTCATGTCGCCATTTTCAAAGGTGTGTAAGTGAAAGACATTGTGAGCCTGAACATTGGTTTGGATAATAACCTATCTAAAC